>OY757906.1:83910309-83985533 GCA_963585895.1 Sepioteuthis lessoniana | reverse complement strand
ATGAATTAAGCATCGGTTTTTGAGTGGCATAAGAGATCCAAGGAAGGCAGGGAGTCTGTGAGGGATGATGAGAGGTGTGGGAAAAGTAAGGAAGTCAATACCCCAGAGTTGATTGGCCAAAGACTTAGGGTTAGGGTTACTATGTTGAGGTTTTAAGGGAGTTCAGGAAGAGATTCCGTCAGAAGAGGCCAACACTCTTCAAATCGGGTCAGTGGCATTTCCACCAGGACAATGCACCAGTCCACAACTCCATCCTTGTCAATGACTATTCGACCAAGATGGGCATCAAGACAGTTCCTCACCGTCCCTATAGTCCAGACCCTTCTCCCTGTGACTTTTGGTTATTCCCTAAGCTCAGAGGCTGTCGTTATGAGACAATTGAGGAGATGAAAGAGGCTCTGACAAAGTCAATGACGTGCTCACACAAAAGACATCCATGGGGCCTTCCAGGAGTTGTTGGAACGGTCAAACAAGTGCATTGCAACCGGAGGAGATTACTTCGAAGGGGAATAGAGTTTCATGTGTGTACTATCAATAAAAGATCCTATACTAAAAAGTCTGGAAACTTATTTAATGATCCTTGTATACATATATATTTAGACGGCAAGTTAGGCCTCACGTTACCGTAGCAATTAGATATTTCTTAACTGTATAGGTTTGACCAGATTTCGAGACCGATATAAATATATATATATATATATATATATATATATATATATATATATATATATATATATTCCTTTCTTCATTTTACATATCAGCCTCTTTTTTGCCTACTCTCATTTTTAGTCCATCATTTGATTTAATATGTTGCTATGTGTACCAATGTCTTTTCTTTACAATTAGATTTTCTCCTTCTCATTACATAATTTTTTAATATATATATATATATATATATATATATATATATATATATATATATATATACTCTCCAATTATAGATATAATTAATTCATATATGCTGATGGACGAATATATATATATATATATATATATATATATTCTCCCACCTGAATGTATGAAATATCTATATTTATAGTTATATGTATATTGTAATAGGACCAACGAGAGTAAAGTAGATATCTCAAAATGAATATCCGCTTATTATTTCAAAATTTGTCCGAAGATTTTTATCATTTTATACACTTTTGTTCAACACTTTAATCTCAGGAATGGAGTAGCACCCTCCCCTACACCATGGTGTAGTAGCTATTCAAAAGGAAGCCTTCTGGTCACCCTTAACTACAGTCGTTAACTTAGCTTGCTTTTTCTACATTCGTTTCCGATTTTATGTCTTCATAAGAAGAATAAGTTAAGTTTACTGTGTTCGTTTTATATTGAAGGTTGTTTTTATAGGTAGTTGGATTCGGTTAATTTCATGTCTTGTGCCCGTGAATTTTTATATATAATCTATAGTATATACTCTAGAGTATAAATAAATATTCCTTCTTTGTGTTTACACATGTAAGCATGTGCGTACAATATTATATGCATACACTAGAGAGGTAGTTGATAGGTTCCAGTTTTTAATTTCGATGTTTGTGTCTGTGAATGTCGGTTTGTGGATAAACGATGAAAATCCTCAGGTCTATGTAAATGCTTTTTTCGTAATATATATATATATATATATATATATATATATATATGGGGGTGTACTCTGTGTGTGTTTACAAGTATGTATGTACATGTACTAATTTACATATACAGTCGTACACATATTTTCAAGGCACTGGTTTGATTTTTGTCCTATTTCTCTCTCTTTCTCTAGCTGGTTTTAATGAGTATGAAAAGGCATTTGACCCCATTACTAGGTGTATTTTTAACCGAGTTTCTGTGTGTATGTGCGTGTTCGTGTGTGTGTGTGTGTGAGTGGTTACGCTCTGTTTAATGTTGTTTCAAATCTATGAAGTTTTTTTTTGTCTTACTTGTAATCATGAATAGTCATCAGCTTGGTATATTGCCAATATTTTAAAGTATTCTTTGCTACATTCACAAATATGTTTAAAGTAATTTAATGTAGCTTTTATGTAAAGAGACTCCTACATTCAGTTATTGAGAGCAGCCAATGTATATCTTTTTTCATTTACTTGATTAGTTTTAGAATTGCAGATTAAATTTCTATTTATTGTGAATATTGTTTTCGGTTTTCGAACGTCGTAGAATTTGAATGGTGTTTGTTCAGTCAGTTGGTGTGGCATCATGGGACTGTTTACACTAGGTCTATATTTGAGGCCACTGGAGTTTGAAATTCCAATGAATTCTGATTTTTTTTGATTCTACAACTATTTCTATAATCTCGAAATTGATGTTTTTGCTAATCCGTAACAATTGGCCGTATTTGGAACGTAGTTAGTTAGGGAATCCCTATGTTTTGAATTTTTTTTCATTTTGTATTGAGTAGATTTTTTAAAAAATTTTGAAATGATATCTTTGTCTGTGTTTACATTAATAAGTTTTTAGTTGGGTTCATCACGAAATATTTCCTGGGTTTTTGTGCTGTAATATATTTTTAAAGGAACGATGTGTATCCTTTTTTCTGATTCTTTTTAAAATATGTCGTTGTTTTCCTGTATATTTTTAAGACTTGTATTTGTTTGGGTGAGAGGTAGTTTTTTTCTTTTAAAGTAATGTTCCAGAGCTTTTCGGAGAAGTATTTAATTCAAGGTAATTTCATTTGCCTGGAAAGAAGTATTTTATTTTATTTGTTATGGAATTTATCAATCAATCTAAATTGCTTTTGGGAATGGAGCAAAAATTTAGACATAGTTTTAATAAATCAATCTGTTTTTTGTCTAATTTATATCCTGATAGATTTATCTTGTCGGTTTTGTTTAGTATGTTACTTAGACTGGTCTTTTTCTTCGGCTTGTGTTGTCAATAAAATGTTTTCATTTTGTGATGTTATTTCCAGGATAGTTTGAGTTGCCTATAAAAAGGGCTCTTACCGTTTTGTTGTTATTTCTAGAGTAGTCCGGGTGGCTCCTTCTCCCTTTAAGGCATGCATTATTGTGGATATTATTTAACCTATTCTGCCTTTTTGGTATGTATGCTGGTTGGGCCAATTTTTGCTATGTGATGGTATGTACAGCGATTGTTTGTTAATTTGCCTTAAATATGTTTTTTTTACCAATTGATTGTTGTTTTTAGATAGGCAATTTTTTTGTGTGTAATGACAATTTTTTTTCTTTGAATAGGTTGGTATGTGTGTTTTTGTTCCTGTTTTAATAATTTCATCAGTTGTGTGGAAATGTAGGAGTGTGTTTGTGTGTGTATTTTGCTAATTTTTTTCTATTGTATTGTTTTATTTATGGGTGATAATAGTGTGTGTGGTTATTTTTCTGTGAAGTGTGTTAAGTTCGTTTTGTAATGTGCATGTGTAAGTTTTTTGTGTGTTTTTTCTATATTTTAGTGTTTTATACTTTCTCCGTATTTTTTTTCTTTCTTGTTTTCTTTAGAGAAAGGGATTTCTCCACTATCTACTTTTTCAAGTTTTTTTGTCTAAGACTTTTTGGATTTTCCTCCTACTTTATGCATTATTCTCAAAGTTCCGATCGGCATTGTTGTGTTATTGTGAGGCAAAGTTCTTTGATTCCAGTTAATAGTTTCTGCTCTTCTTCCAGGTTCGTTGTCGTGTAATGTTTGCTCTATCTCCCAGTAATTCTACATAAGCTTTTAATTTTATAATGTTTGATAACTTTTATATATTTTTCTTTATTCCTTTTTGTATTGTGGAGTAAGTTCTCGAATTTCTTTTCATAGAAAGATTTCATCCATTTGCACAAAATCTTTGTAAATTATGCATGTTTCTATGTTCTGATAGTGTTAAAGAATGCTATCTTCCTTTGATTAAACAGGTTTCCTCACATTTTAAGTTTTCATTTTTTGTTTTGTAGACTTCCTCTTGTATGTGGATTTTCCCTGTGTTCTGAAGATATCCATAATGTATTTCAAAATACACAAGGGATTTCGCATCATTTTGGCTGGAATATTTTTGTGGGTCAGAAATTGTGATTATTTTTTGTTTTGTTTTTATTTCCTCTTCGGGAAACCTATTTTTCTCGTTTGCTTTTAGAATGTTTTAAGTATTTTTTTCATAATATGTTTTCCTTAAAGGGTATTCTTCCGTTGTAGTGGCTATATAAATGATTGTTTTCGGTACAACGAGAAAAGTAAGTACATTCAAATGAACTGATCTGCAAAGGATATCAGATTTGGAACTTAGAGTTTTATTATTTTATATATTTTTGCACTACACTTGTTTTTGATTTTACGTCTGTTATATATATATATATATATATATATATATATATATATATATATATATATATATATATATAGTCAAGAAATGCGTTCAAATCGATTAATCTCTTACGGTTAATTATTTAAATTAAAAGTTTCGTTCTAGACAAAACTATTTTAATCTTTTCAGAAAACAATATTAAGATAACATAAAAAATCATTGTGAGATGAAGAGAATGGCTACAAACAATTATTTTTCTTAGAAATTCAAGGATATAAGACAATATTTAGAAATTTTGTCTCTCTCACTTTTAAATAAAACAATACTTTATCAGTCTTAAAAATCGTTCGGCAGTCATCATCACCATCATCAGCCCAAACAGCGTAGCTATGAATTTATGTAAGACAAATAGATAGATTTGTTGTCCACACAGGTTGTGTAATGGTTAGCAAATTGAATAAGCAGACAATCATTAGTGAGTTCGAATCTTTCTGACTGGCCTTGTGCCACAGCTCAGTTTTATCAATAACAATCGGTGTACGTGTGTATGTGTGTGTGCACGCACGCATGAGAGTAAAAAAGCGATAGAATCTGTTTCGCAATTATATATATATTACAGCAGTGTATGTGTGGCAAAATCTCACTTGGTGGGTTTATAGCAGACCAAATGCGGTATAATTCGGAGAATGCTCAATATCTGTGATAGAGCTGTTATATAATAATAATAATCATCATCATGTCGTGCCGCCAGCACGGATATCCCTGACCCTCTCTCGCCACTTCTCCCTATCATTCATCGCCTCCGGCAGGTCTTCAGGGTTACATCCTGTGTCCTCACATAATTGCTGTATGTAAGTTCGAGCTGGTCGTCCTGTTTTTTCACGGCCATATGTGGGGGTCCATAGGAGTACATCACTTACGAGCTCGTCCTTGCTTCTCCAGCAGTGTCCCGCGTATCTGGTTTGTCTAACTTGTATAGTTTTCGTGATGGGGGGGCAAGTGTCCGTATAGTTGGTATCTCGTGGGGTGTTGTCGCCAGGACTTGTTCAATACTGCTCTCAGCATTCTTGAGTAATTTCCGTCTAGTTTCTTCTCCAGCCGTTTTGTTAGCGTCCATGTAGTGCATCCATATAGCAGTATCGACACAACCACTGCCTGGAAGAAACTGCGTTTCATTTTATCGGTTAGGTCTGATTTCCATATGATCGAGAGCCGTCCATGCCTTCGTCAGTCGTGTGTCGATGTCTTGGGCAACATTGCCACACTAGACGGAGCCTCTCTGAAACTAGTAGACAAATTCACCTACCTAGGAAGTAGCGTCTCATATAATAATAGATGAATATATATTAGTTTTAATATATATATTTAATAGCATGGATGAAACTAGAGGTCGGAGACAAGCATCCATGGTATTAAATATATTTACAAACTAATATATATATATATATATATATATATATATATATATATATATTGAGAGAGAGAGAGAAAGAATTCAGATGTTTCGTCCGAGCAAATTGAAATAAAGTCGAACTTCACTTCGAACCTTTAGATAGATAATTTTACAAGTTATATGATTATTTAAACTGTCACCTTATAGTGTTTCTCAAATAAAATATACGGAATTATTCCTTTGAAAATGTCTTAAACACTTAAAAATAAAAAAAAAATTACCTTAGTTTTTTATTTACATTTAACTTTTGCTGGGGTAATTATATATATATATATATATATATATATATATATATATTGTCATCCTCAAAAAGACAGTTTTGTTGCATTACAACTCGTCAGTTAGGCTTCAAATTGGGATTGAAACTCAGACGACCTTACGCTAGTCTCACATGACGATGAAAATAACCTTTTCTCCCACTTATTAGATCGCAAGCACACTTTTAATTTTTTCTGAGCTAATCTAATCAAACCCATACATTGCAAAAAATCCTACAGTCATTAGAATCTGCTGTCATAAACCACATAAAACAACTTCCAGGTTTCTATCAGATTTCATCCTACCTGGCGGACATTATACTACACGAAAATAATATCAAAACAGGGCAAAAATAAAAATAAAAACGCTAGCAAAAAGTTCAACCAAAAATGTTAACAAACTTCGACATTTTTCACTCTATACTACCATAGTATTGAGGATTGTTTCCTTTTGTTGTGAGATCGAATCTTACCAGCGTAATGGACTCTTCCAGCGCTATATTACTAGCGTAGTAATATCCTAATACGGTAGCAGTAGTAGTAGTAGCAGTAGTACAAGAATACTAGAAGTACGACTACCAATATTGGACGTTATCCTTTGTAACTTTTGTGAATATATAATGTTTACCACAAAACCATGTCCCCTTCTGTGTACCGACTTTGGGTCCATATCAGTGGCGACGTACGGTTTCGAGAAATGCACTCAAACCGAAAGCCTTACTAGTCTCGCATCAATAGTGACAGAAAGATTCGAGAATTTCGTCCTCACCACATCAGAGGACCCGCTCAAACACACAACAGTGTCGAACGAGAAACTAAGCTGGCATCATTACACCAGCAACACATACAAAAATATTCCGCTTACCAATATCAGTGACGAACTAGCGATTCGACACCAACGGAATATTTAACATTATTAAAATATGTCCAAACAATATAACGGTCAACCAAGTATCGAGAACGATTGCTTACACAAAAAAAAGGCGCCAGTTTGTTCATAAAAGAAATTGACAAACTCAAGCTTTTAGGAAAAAACTATTCAGCGAGGCGACTTTTTTTATTTTAAGAAAGTTCTCATACAACAAAAGAAAAAAAATCTCAAGAATTTTTATTTACTTCGGTCAGAAGGATAATTTTTCTTCTCCCCTCCCCACATTTCTAAAAAAAATTGTCTACAATTACAAAAATTCCCCAGCAAAGAACAGAAAAAAACCCAGCTTACTTGCAAAAACTTATGCAGATGAACCTGTTGGACGCCCACCAATGAATAATTTTTCTTTATTTTATTCCTTACTAAAACTTTTTGGGCTAACAAAAAAATATTAATAAGTGTGAAAGAAATTTATATGACCAAATTTAACGGAACAACGGTATTTTGAAAGAAGCTAAACCATTAAGTAGTTCAATTAACGAATTGTCTGTCTATTCTTTTTTCTGCAAAAAAATCTTTCTAGATTCTTATGTACCTCCCCGTACACGGGATTTTCAAAGCAAAAGTAATTGCTGTAATTTTTTTGCCTCGTTCATCCCCTTTAGGCTGCATATTATTAAATTTTATTAAACATGGAAGAATTCCAAAAAAACTATCGTTCAATTGCTAAAGGCTAACATGGATCAACAACAAAAATTCGAAGAAAGACAGAAAAAATTGGTTATGGATTTACATAAACAACAATCAGAATTCCAACAATTTACACTGCAGAAAACTGAAGTACAGCAAAAACAACTTGAAGAATTACTCGTAAATTCATTAAATGGCTTTAAAAAAAACTATGAAAAAGACACGATATTTTCCCAGAGTACAATCTATAACTCGATTGATACATTCAAATACGTACCAGAGAACGACAAAATGTTCGAGGCCTTTTACAGGCGCTATGAAGATATTTTCAACGTAGACTGTGAACAATGATCGAGTAAAAAAAAAAAGGTACGTCTACTATTAAGAAGACTGGGAATAACCGAACATAATAGGTTCGTAGACTTCATATAACCCAAGAAAACCACAGACTTGGATTTTTCAGAGACTATTAAGCGACTCTCAAAACTATTTGGGCCTAACACAACTTTGTTCCCAAACGTTAGGAATGCCTGAACACAATCAAGGACAACCAGCAAGATTTCCTAACGTTTGCAGCATTGGTGAAGAAACTCTGTAATGACTTCAAACTAGCCAAGCTGACTGCCGATGATTTCAAGTGCTAAATATTTGCACAGCTTCTAGTATCAGCAGAAGACGCCGAAGTCAGACGGCGGGTACTGACCAAGCTTGAAAACGGACAAGGATTGACTCTCCAAAAGTTAGCAGAGGACTGTCAAAGAGTAACTTCTGTCAAGTGTGACTCAAAAACGATCGCGGAATCAGGTGTGGGTCAGATTAGAAAAATCCGAAGCAAGTCAACCGCCTTTTCTCCCCCAAAAGACAAAAAGCAAATCTCATGTTTTAAACCCCGCAATAAACAAAACACAAATAAGTTAAAGAAACCACCTGGACTATGTTACTATTGTAGTAAATGGCATTGGATGAAATTCTATCCGGTCAAGAAGAAAAAATATTGCAAAAATTGCAATAAAAATGGTCATAACTTATTTCAGTGCTGGTACGCCAACATAACGAGAAAACCCAAGAGTAAAATGAGGCAAGCTTGACAAATTCCAGCTTGACCCGGTTTCTGATATCTCAATCATCAATTGGCGTACTTAGTGAAAATTAAACAAGCCTGCGAAGAGTCGATTGACGCAATATTCGATCTTTTCGATCTCAACACGTCTCAAGTCGCTGGAAGTACAACGCACGGGAAGAAAAAGAAAATTTACGCAACCACTTGACGTAAACCCCAATCTCCCTCTCTCTCTCTCTCTCTCTCTCTCTCTCTCTCTCTCTCTCTCTCTCCATTTCTCCCTTCACTTGCCTATTATCTTTAAACCCTTTCCATCCCATTTTTATACCTTTATTTTTTCCGTTATTTTATTTATTTCCTTATTTGCTTAAATGTAGAAAAACTAAAAAAAAAAAAAACTGTTTAGTTTGAAGAAGTTTTTGGAATAAAAGAATGAAATATAACGACTACAACTGATTAATCCACCTTTCCACTTATTTCTAATTATATATATATAAACAAAACTGATGAGACAAATAGGAATATTACTTTTATGCTTGTATGTAGCTTTTTAATAGTTTTCAACTTATTTCACTCTAAAGTCATCGTTAGGTATGAAAGATTTTTGTAAAAGAGAGGAAGCATCTCTCAAAGTTTTAGTGTTTCGTTCATTTACATTAAGAATATACTTTGAATGCTTTTTTTATGGAGTTGATATGCAATATGAAAAATTATGTAGAATGTACTGTAGATGTAGCAAAACGATTAGTCTGAAGAATATATATATATTGTATACTTAGGCAGCAAATCATTCTCTCGTAGTCTTATCTACCACTTTTTCGACATAAGTGCCATCAAACATAATGAGAAAGCATTACAAAGAAAAATCCTTGAATTAATAACTATAAAAACTTTTTAAAAATATAAATGAAATAGTTTTAACCACAAGTATAAATATATTTAACGTATTCAATAACTAACCACCCATCATAGCAGAATGAACTAAACCCATCATTTATTAATATATATAAGAAAAGAAAAGAACTCCGAATAAATATAAAACTCACTGCAACAAACGATGTAACAGGACACCTTAAGATGACCAGCGAAATAGCCGAAGGCACTTGAGCTAATATAGGGCTCCTTTTAGACCAACTTGACCAAGAAGTAAGAAGACTAGTGAGAAAACTTGAACGTTTTCACTTGAAGATTTTAAAAAAGAAACAACCCACAGTATTTAATCAAACCTGTTTAGATAGTATATATATACATATATATATGTATATGATTTTACTTTTGATCTTTCTCTAGTCTTTTATATTTCAGTCTTTTCCCTTGCATGACCTAATTCGTGTTCAGTTTCTTTTTCAATTTCCCTTTCCTTCAAATTTATTCCCACGTCTTTCTTTCTTTTTTTTTTTTTTGTTTTTCTTTTTTCGACTCAAGTGATTTGAAATGATTTGAGTCGGTTAATGATCCCCAATATTCAACATGTCAACAATTATGATACTTCTATCTCGCATCTATGAACAAACAGAAGTGATGATCCGTACATAAGTACTTCCGTCATTTATGTCAGGAATTATGCTAGTGAATATTTGGTCAATTCCAATTATATGATGATGATGACGTTACAAAATGAACCTCAGAATGCGGTAGATTCAGTCCAATGCTTTAACTCTTTTCCAATCTTCTGGAATCACTGACAGAGTCTCAGAACACATGTTCTGTTTGATCTGGTTCGACTTTTTAACAGACCTCTTTCACCTGTGCCATCTTCAAGTCTAATAAGTTTTTCATTTCCTTCCAGTTTTCAATCTCTTTGTTTCCACCTGCTTTGGTAAGATCCTTCATACCCACTTCTTCTCTCATTCTCACAGTGCCTCTTTATTTACTCTACCTACCTACCTACCTATCTATCTATCTATCTTTCAATCTATCTATCTCAATTTCAGGCAAGACGTTTTTCTATCATATACTTTTCTCTTATTTACACGTTATTTTCTTTCATCTTCTATAGAGTCTGTATATATATATATATATATATATATATATATATATATATATATATATATATATACGCGCACTCACATACATATGTTTGTGTGTGTGCTAAACTCTTTTTATCGTACTGATTCTCCCTCCTTCTATCTTTATTTCTTTATCTCTGTTCTGTTAGTTGTTAGCATCATTACTTTTATTCTTGCATCAAAGATTACTCTTCTTTTACCTCTCTATTTCTCCCCCCACCCACTTACTTAGTAATTTCTATTCCAATCCCACTACCACTTTTTCTAACTACACACTCCCATACGTTCTCAGGCGCCTCTGGTGGTGTAATGGTTAGCAAGCTCGACTAGCAAACCTACACGAGTGAGTTCGAATCTCATTGGGTGCCCCTTTCATATGGTCTTGTGCCACATCTAAGCAAAAAGCTTAGTGAATTTCCACTCCCATACTTTCTCTGTAACTCTTGTCCTTCTCTCTCTCTAAAAATAAAATATATATATACGCATAATCTCTCATATATTGTCTCTCTCTATCACATGGACACACTCTTTCTTTCTGTGGAAAGTGTACACATCAATCCTTTTAAATTACTCGGAAAAGGAGAATTAAGGAAAGGAAGAAAATGAAAAGGAAATTAAGAAAACGAAAGGTGAGTTGAGAATAAGCTAGAAGAAAAGAAACAAAGAGAAAGAATGTCAAGGAGCTAGAAAGAAATTAAAAATTAAGAATGTAGTCTACCTGTTAAAAAATCACGAGCATATTTGGATTTTTATAGAATAACTATGAATAAAAACGTGCCTTCTATTTGATACACCCCTGGACATAAAATGAAGTAAACGATATTGTTTACAATTTTTAAACCACTATATCTGGTCTATTGTTCTTTTGTTTTTTCATCAGTTTAGATACTCCAATAAAATAGTTGTTCTTTTGAGTATGCTATTAATTCCTTTTTCACAATCCATGATTCTATAGTATTTGAATATTTTCGAATGAATATGATGTCCGAGGTTTTCATGCCTTTCTTTCCATTCTGTTTGTGTTAGGATTGGGCAATTGAACAATTAGTGTTCGATTGAATCATTTTTTTTTTTGTTTGCACAATCTATATATTGGGTGTATTCGTTTTTTATAATGTTTGTCTAATAGTTTCTAGTTGGTTAGCTCTGGGTTTTGTTCAGCTATTATAAACCCCTCTGTCTCCGCCCTAATTCTCACACTTAGTTTTTACAATCTCTATATCAGCATTTCTAAGACTTTGCACGTATCATTCGTGTTGAGGCTTTTGTTCTTAGGGGTTGTTTTAATTGATGAAGTCGGCGTTTTTGCGTCTTTCTTTTTGCTTTCTCTGACTATTGCTTTATATTTTAAATCTATTTATTTCGGTGTGAAATCGAGTTGATAAGCAAATTTATTACTTTCTTTCTTTATTAATTTTTTTCTGGCTTTTCGTGCGTGTTTACTAAATTTAGTATCGAATCTGTAGTAGTGTTTAATAATTTCTTTTATCCTAGAGTGCTCAAATTTAGTTGGAGTAATCTCCTTCCACCATTTTCTCTTTTGACGTTGAGACGTTCCTAATCTACTCTTGACTGATGAGATCTGTAGAAGATCATAAGTTTCCCGACCTTAGTATCTATCTTTTTTTTTTATTTCAGCTAACGTTCAGTTTATGATATTAAGATTATATGTCATTACAGGTGTTACCAGGGCAATAATTGCTATAACGCCATCTTTTGTATTCAGTTTGACATTTAAACTGCGAACTTATGCTGAACTGAATTGTTTGACGTAGAATTATTTATTTGTATAGAAATAGATTTGGCATTAAATAACCTACAAAGGCTGATATGCCATACAACTCAAACAAACAAACGAGAAACATGGCTAAGAAAACGAAACCATAAGAGAGAAACTATCTCTTCTGACAGCAACGTGATAAGGACTATCTCAAAGAAAAAATAAACAAGCCGCAAGCCGCAAGAAAATAGCAGGTATAGGTTTGTGGTGGTAGAGATGAAACAATCAATCACATAATAAGCGAATGCAATAAATTAGCACAGAATGAGTATAAGACGAGACGCGACTGGGTAGAGAAGATGATCGACAGATGGAATAAATTTAGATTTGACAATATCAACAATTGTTTGCATCTCAAAATCCCTGAGAGGTTTGTGCATCTCATTATCCTGGATTGATTCCGAGTTGTGCATGTACCATTTGTTCGTATGATCAAATTTCAATTTCTAGCGCAAGTCTCATTGGGTCAGCTTCATTATCCAGTTTTCTAAGCTAAGTTGCTGCCATCGTTTATTATTTGATTGATCCTCTCTATCACAACATATTCTGCATTTGCTATTTTGTTGCGTCATATCAATTCTTCCTTTGATATAATTGCTACTTATGGTGATCGATTGTGCTGCTATCAGAATAGATTCAGTTTCTGTCATAGGGTTTCTCTTTTTTTTAGCCACGTCTAAGTTTTCTCGCGTGAGATTTCGCTTGTTTGTCTCTTAAATCATCCATACAATTGTTTAGTTAACATTTTTGTTTCCTGGTTAGTCTTCTTCCGTGCTTCTTTATGTAGTCTTCGAATCGTTGTTTCGATGCATTAACGCTATCCTGAATGCTGGTATGTCCTCTTCCTCATTTTTTTCTTGACATATATTGTCTGTCAACGTCATCTCTAAGATGTAAGGCCTTATGCATCGTCATCAGTTTTCTTGTTCTCTGGTCCATTTGATGAAATTCTTCCCTCGTCCACTTCAAGAATCGTCCCGAGTATCTTACGAGAAGGACAGCCTAGGTGTTTATCCCTTTTATAAAGGTTCCCGCTATATTGTTTGGTGTTGAGTAGTTTCCTCGTTTTCCTGAGATACTCTTTTTTCAAGTTTTCTTTCTTCTCCACTTGTTTGATAGTGTCTGATTCCAATATTCCCAAGCATTTCGAAGTGTCTTTTTCTCCGAACGTTCCGATATTTACTTGATTGGGTAGTTCCATTTCTTCAGTCATTTGTCGTTTTCCACTTTTAAGTATTTGCATGGTGCATTTTTCCATCCCAATGTCCTGACTGTATATTCTCACTGCCTGTATTAGGGTTACTAAATCTTTTTCGTTTGATGTCGTCCAGGTACATTTGGCGATTGATTTTTTTCTACGATTTATGAAGTTTGTAACAGTCTGTGCATTTCCTATCACAAATATAAATGGCAATAGTGCATCTCCCAGAAATATATTTCCCTGGATTTTTACCTCAGTTAAGCTTTTTCTTCCTGCTGTCAGTTCATATCTACAGGTCTCCATGGTTTTTTCGATAAATTGTATGACTTCATCGGATATCCTGTGCCTTTTGGAACAGTCTATTATACAGCTTTGAGGGACCATGCAGTAAGTCTTTTAGTAGTTAATGCATGCCATAGGTTGATTTTCGTCTCGTTTTATTCCCTCTGAGTATGTATTGATCCATGTATAGTAGCTCTGGTTCCCTTGCATCATCTTTTCTGTTCCCTGAGGAATAGTTCGCGGCTGATCAACGAGTAATAAATATCCTCCCTAATTTGTGCCGTTAATATTTTCAACATCATTGATTGGCACGTTATGAGTCAATAGTTGTTTGGGGCAGTCATTTATTTGGTCTCTTTTTGGATAGAGGTTGTATTTCCTTTGGTCATCCATTCGGGTATATCTGTTTCTTATAGGTATCTATTCATTTCGATAGCCAGTCTGTCGAGAATGGAAGCGAATTTTTCAACCAAAATCCATGAATGTCATCAAGGACTGGAGCTTTCCATTTTGGTATTCTTTGAGTGTTGGATTGTGTGAATCAGGGTGTTTTTTCCGCCTTAGGGCATTCGAGTGTTTCTGGCCCTTTTTCGTGTTGTTTATCAATTCAACATTTTTGTTGTGAACCCTTTGTTTCCATATATTCTTCCAAAATGATTTTGCCTCCCTCACATCCAATTACTGGTATGTCTTCGCCCATTTTCCCCTTACTTGTAGTTAGAATTTTCTTTCGTATTTTTTTTTTTTAATGTTCTGTTTCGTCTTTATTGTTTGGTTTAGTCTCGATATCTTTTAAGTCATCCCTCTTTCGCCAGTACCTTCTGAGTTATCTGTTCGAGTTGAATCTTTTGTTCTAATTTTGTTGCCTTTCTGTCTCTATACTCTCATGTTTTTCTTCTGACTAAGCATTTTTATTTGTTGTCGAAAATTCTTTATCAATATTTCCAATCTAATTTTCCGTCCAGCCTTTGACTTTCGGTTCGAGCTTTTTATGGGAACCTCAACTTTTTCACTGACCCATTTCGCTCCTGCTTAGATTAGATCGTTTAATTCTGTGATGTGGTCAATTAATTTTTCGGTCTCTGCTTTAACTTTTTTTCAGTCGTTGTTCCAGGGAGAATGCAATGTGGTTTTTTTTTTCAGATATAACTCTATTCATAATCTCTGCACTCATTTTTTTCTTCTTGCGATAGTGTATTTTTTGTTGTGTTTGTGAGTGTAGTGTTTCCGTCACTATTACTTAGCGTTTGCCTTGGGTTATAAGTTTCTGAGGTTTTTGTACTTAACCTGCTGTCAAGGTCCCACATTGAATTGTTTCGATTTGTCATTTTTCTTCGTTAGTTTTATTGTGTTTACACCAGAACCAGGGTTGTTTATTATCTGCGTGCCAGACACAGATGTGATCAAGAACCCTTATTGTAAGTGAGTTTTTCAGCGGGTCACAATTTTTTTTTTTTTTTTTCAAATCGGTTAAGTTTTCACTGATTTAAAGTTCACGGTGAAGCTATTTTTTACAATTTAGCTAATATAAGTAACCCCTGAGTTATTTGAATGTATTTTTTATCGTCATTTTGATTTTTGCATTTTATTGCCGTAGACCATTAAAATCTCCTTACTGCTAAATATAGCCCCTTCAGAAAGATGAGTATTCTTCTTTAATCCAATTTTACCATTTTCAATCTGGACACTACTTGTTCACCCCTTTAATTATGAATTTAACCGGGCCATTGGTCTAATGAGCAGAGTGTTCACCAATGGTTCAATCCCTGGTCGAGTCATACCAAAGACTAAAAAATTGTACTTAATGCCGCCATGCTTAACACTCAGCATTATAAAGTAAAGATCAGGGAAAAAGTTGAGCGATCCAGGGAATGAAGTAGCGCTCTCCCCTACCTCTCAGTGTAGTAACTATTGAAGAGGGAGCCTTCGAGTCAACGTCGACTAAGGCGCCAACTTTACTTATGTATTTAAAAACAATCAATAAAAAATTTTAAAGAAAATAAAATCTAACATATGCGTTTTAAATAGTAAAATTAAAGACAGGTTTTTAATTTAGCTGCTTCGTATTTTCATTCAAATCATAGATTTTATTTAGCAAAGATTTTAATTTGGAAGAAAACAAAATAAGATCTAATAGGCATTTAAAATGATAAAGTTAAAGCATTTCATGAGAACCTAATCGTCTTTTCATTCTAATCACAGATAGTAACTAGCAAAGATTTCCCTTCTGTCTTTCTACTTCTGTCGCCTCTGAGTTCCGCACGTGGGGGAATTTCACTCAGGAATTTTTTTCTTTTTTTGTATTTTTTATAAAGTTAGTCACGTAACTTTCGAGAATATTCCATTCTTAACCCCACCCCTTAACTTCCCATTCAAACCATCTTGTAGATATATCAATCTTGCACTACCTTATGAGTTCAAGGAGAAGCAATCCAGAATTTGAAAGTAAATAAAATATAACACATGCACTTTGAACAGTGAAGCTAGAGACCGGATTTCAAATTAACCGCCTCGTCTTCTCCTTTAAATAACGGATAATATTCAGCCAATATTCTAATTTGGCAAAAAACACTTCTTCCATAATATTTTGTATATCTCGTCCCTGTCTCCCCAACTAATTTTCTATGGATTCTCTTTTGTCTTTCTTTCCTTCCCTATCTTTAATTTTATTTTTGTTATTCCTTCTGAGGTCAGTTACTCTTAATTTTGACTACTGAGAGTATCATGAGAAAGCTGTAATCAGTATTTAATCAGAAAAATTGAACAAACAAAAGTCTCGTGTCTCTGCATACAAATAGACCATTTCATAACCGTTTCCTTACTTTTAGTTCTTTTAGACAATCCAATAACTATAATCGGTGTTTTTAGTCTTCTTACTTTTACTTGACATCCTATACTCTTATCTCGTTTTATTTATCTTCCTACTCGCTTGTGTCCCTTGAAATTAAAATCAAAAGTCCCTAATCTTCCTTACCTCCTGCTTTTTCACCGTTTCTCTCCTAAATTCTCCTGATCCTTTCTTCTCTATCTTTTCTTCTTAACTCATGTTCATCATTATCATCACCATCATCATTGTCATGAGCAATATTTCTCATTGTTCCTTCTCTTGCGTTTGTAATAAATATGTCTTCTATTTGATCGTTTCAATCTTCTGAGACGACAGATCTAGCAATTCGTTTCTTCCTATTTTAATTTACTTTTGTTTAATATTCCAAATTGCTCACGTCACCTTTACTATTTAAACAGACGAGTTTGTTGTAATATTAATAGCGATTGCCATGATTTGTATTAATAGTGATTCGTTTATTTTCTCTTTTTTAACAGAAACGCTCCAACCTAATAGCAAATTTCAGGTGTTATTTTACATTTTTAAGACATCGTTACTTTTTCTGCTGGCAGCTTTTTCATCTTTTTTTCACCGTTGTCTTTTACTCCTCCTACCCTTTCCTCATTCTTCTTCTTCTTCTTTAGCCCTTTTTTTTTTGTTTTCGTACAATCTCTCCTTTTCTCAACTATTTTCATAGTCTTCTCTCGTTCATCTTTTATACTCCTTCCTTTTTGTCTATTTTATCTCCAATTTGTTCACATCTTCTTCTTTATCTCCTTCTTTGCTTTTTTTCTATATCTTTTGTAACTTTTACATTTTGCTTGCATATCTCTTTTTTCTGTAGTTTTTATTTTTACTTGGCGTAAGCTCTCTTTTTTCTTTTCTACTTCCCTAGAATCTTCTCTCTTTCATCCTTCCTATTATTTCTTTTTCGTCTTCTTTATCTTCTATTCCTGCACCTCTTCTCTGTCTCTTCTTCTTCTTCTTCTTCTTCTTCTTGGGGTAATATAATTAACTGCGCACTTCTCTACTTCTATTTATACGTTTAATTTTTTCTTTCTTTCAATTTGTTTCTTTGTTTTCTTTAATTTTTTTTTCTTTTTTGGAGCTATCTATGTTTCATCTCTCCTGCTTTGCTTTTTATCTACTCCCGCTGCAAGTCCTTTATGTATCTTTTTTCATCTTTTTCACCCCCCCTTTTTTTTCATTTCATTATCTTTCAACTGGTAATGATTTCTAAATGATTTCTCCATTTTCTCTCGATTTTTTATTTTATTTTAGCCTTCCTCCTTCCATATATTTTCAAACTTCCTTTTACGTTCTCTTCGTCTTGTTCATTTTCCAATCGGTCGTCATTGGCATGATCATTATCCGCATCAAAATCATTTCCTCGCCACCTGTCCTGGTCTCATTCATTTTAGCTCCCAACACAGTTCATTAGGTATCATTATTAATTTAAGCGTGACTCACCTTCAGTCTTTTCTCCTGCTTTTCTATCTCCGCCTTCCACTTTCTCTGCTTCCATATTTTTCCCTCGAGACTCTTCCCCGCTTAAAGCTTCATTTTCTGCTCCTCTCTCTGCTTTTATTTCAGTATCTTCTCATCGTTTATTTCCCTTTCTCTCATCTCTTATACCGTAACATCTCGTTATTGCTCAATGCTTTTCTTCATTTCTATACTTTCTTTGGTCTCTCTTTTCCCCTTCTTTATCCATCTATTTATCCACACACACAGACAGACTGACACACAGACACTCATATATATGCATATATGAAAATGTCTATTTGTCAGTTTATGTATATATATATATAGATAGATAGATAGATAGATAGATAGATATACATTTTTTGTTGTAGGTCCAAAGAATATTTCAAAATGAGTAAGTCCACGAAGAGATGTGTATTTTTTTAGGATTTATTTTATTCTTACATATATGTATGTTTCGAGCTTGGTGCTTTCGTCAGAGAACATGTATGGAACAAGGCCTTGTTAATAAGATATTCAATGAGACTTGAACTCAGTTTGACTGGTTTTCAGATGGTTATGGTTTTGTAATGACGATCACTCCTCTCTTTTTCTTAGAGTGTGTTTACCTTAGTCTACTTCACCCCTCATTTGATTTTGATACGTTCTGTGTGTGTGTGTGTGTGTGTGTGTGTGTGTGTGTGTGTGTGTGTGTGTGTGCCATTCTTTCTATCTGTTTATCTGTTTCACTCTTCCATTTCTCTCTCCCTCTGCTTTCTCCATCGAAATCTACATTTAAATGCCTATCTATCAACTTATAAGTCAACCAATCTAGCTGTGTGTGTGTGTGCTTTTCTATATCTCTGTATTTGTATATCTACCTATCTGTATATTTATCAATGTATCTAATTAAGTGTTCCTTTTCTTGATCTTTGTTCATTTCTTCGTTTCTCTTTTCTTCTTACATAAACCTAATTCTTCTTTACTTTTCACCTCTGTGTTTACAGTATTGCTTACCTTTTTTGACTTCTTTCTTTCTTTCTTTCTCTTTTTTAGTTTTTCTATCTTAAATTTTTTCTCGCTTTTTTTTCTTCTTCTCTTTCTTATAAAATATTATGACTTCATCTTTTGACTCTTTGACTTGTCTCCATTCCGTCTATCCTCGTTAATAATTCTTTTTTCCCCACACTCAGATACACATACTCATCCCTTCTCTCTCTCTCTCTCTCTCTCTCTCTCTCTCTCTCTCTCTCTCTCTCTCTCTCTCTCTCTCTCCAGCTTTACTTTGTCAACGTTACGTATTCTTTATCTATCTTTCCCCTTTCTTTCTTCTCTAGCTCCTTTTCATTTTTTCTCTATCAAACCCTTTAAACTTACCGTACATTTTCCGGTTCAATATTTACTCTACTTCTTTCTTTCTTTCTTTCTTTCTTTCTTTTTCCTTTCTTTCTTTCTTTATTAGCGTTTTTTTTTTCTTTATTTCTCTTTTCCTTTTCTTTCTTCTCCAGTTCAATTTTTTTCTCTAACATTCTCTTTATTCTTCATTTCCATTTTCTTCTTCCATTTCTTTTTCTCTTTAAATCGTACCCCCCCCTCTCTCTCTCTCTCTCTCTCTCTCTCTCTCTCTCTCTCTCTCTCTCTCTCTCTCTCTCTCTCTCTCTGTATATAAATGTGTGTGTGTCATTCTATCTCCGACATTATTTCTATCTACGTTACTTATTCTTTATCACCATTTTCCTTTTTCTTCGGTTTCTATTCCTTTTTTTTTAACCATTTCAGTTTTTCCTCCTTTCCCTTATACATACCTCATCTATTTCCAATAACTTGTTCATTTTTTATAATCTTTTTATTCTTTTTTTCTAATTCACTTTCTCTTCTGATCTGTTTAAACGTCATCTTTTCTATGAAATATTACCGTATTCTAATCCTTCGAATTTCTTCCTCATAAATAGCCTCTTTGAAATTCTTTCTGTCTCTCTCTCTCTCTCTCTCTCTCTCTCTCTCTATATATATATATATATATATATATATATATATATATATATATATCTTTCTCTCTTATTAGTTATTTATCTCTTCCCTCTTTCGTTTAAGTCCTTTTCTTTTTTAATCTTATCTCTGTCATCTTATTCTCATCTCTCCACCTCATACATATTTCTCCACGACTCCATAACGTCTACTTTTCTTCCCTCTCTTGTCGGATTGCATCACGTGATTAATCATCGGCTGCCTCACGTGATTAATCAACACTTGAAGTCGGTTCGCCGGCCACTGAGGTTAAAACGCCCCAAGCCTCAACACTGGTCAGAATTAGCCGGTTCTATTCGTGGCGAATGAGATGGAAACGGTAGAAGAAAGAAAGGAAAAAAAAACAGAAAGAGAAAAAAGCTAACGACCACAAAGACAATCTTGTTGTGCTGTTCCAATGTCGTTAACAACAACTTTAGTGAAATGTCGCTTCGATACTGTTGAAAAGATGAGTGAAGTCATTTTCGGAGCACACCAAACATATCACTTAATGCATATATATATATATATATATATATATATATATATATATATATATATATATATATGGGGACAATAACTCTGTAAAAATGTAATATTAGAGCGACATTCTTTATTTGAGCAATATGTTGGTAGGAATGAAACAATTCCAGACGAAATTTGCAACTGAATAATATGTTTGTGGGATTGTATTGAAAGCCAATGTCCGGACACTGGTATAATGGTTAGAGTGTTCGCCAATGGCCCGGGAGACCTGGGTTCAATCCCAGGTCGGGTCATACTAAAATCTCAAAAAATGGTACTTGATGACTCCTTGCTTAACACTCAGCATTATAAGGTAAGGATCAAGGGAAAAAGTGGTTCAACCCAGGAAAAGAAGTTGTGCCCTCCCCTACACCAAGTAGCTATCGAAAAGGGAGCCTTCGGGTCACCCTCGACTATGATCACCAGCTATTGAACGCCATTTTTACAGATCCAAATTAAAATTTAAGATAATTATGATATGCTAATCATATCCATACACACGTCTAGTATGCATACACATATAGAAGCACAAATACCTTGACACACACACACACACACACACACACACACACACACACATATATATATATATATATATATATATATATATATATATGAATATATATATGTATATATATTGTTGGCTACAGTACGTTATATATATAGAAATATATATATAGTTCGGTGTACTAGGTTATTGAGCATTTGTGAGCCAACGAGTCAAGGAAAAGGAAACCTCTGATTTCACACCAGCTATATTAATCTTAACAAATTGTCTTTGTGTTTTACCTTGCAAGTGCCAACGGGATTAAGTTATTACACACACACACACACACACACATGTATATATATATATATATAGGAAACAAAACATCAAGTAAAATAAATGTAAGCAATGAAAGATAAGCATATTTTTGTGTGTGCATGTGCGCGTACGTGTGTGCGTGTATGCGCGCACGAACGTGCTTCCCGCGTGTCTGTAGAGAATAATAAATATTTCCGTTTTCCTTCTCAAAGCTAAAGGACTAGTATAATAATAACAACAGGATTTCTCATTACATCGATTGCCTGTATATTTGAAAAGATCAATATCAATAAAAGGAATGTCAAAAAATAAACAACTCACATTTCAATATCTCTTTGGTTTTTGTGTTTTTGTGTCATTTTTACAATCTGGCTTATATTTCTAAAAATATATAAGTGCACCCATCTGGATTTTTACGAAACGCTTACAGAAAAAGCAAAATGGGATTTATACAAGTAAGCAGCACGCTTTTTTAACAAATCCTACAAACAGCATCCAACAAACAATAGTTGTATAGCTACTTACCTCCCATCTCAGAAATCATCAAACAAAATGGAACACTGCTGGAGAAACAAAGAATTTAAAGGAACTGCCGAGAGCGATTACCAATTTGGACGGCTGGTGAGAGGGATTTAAGAGAACCCATGTTATCTCTGATGGAGAAATAGGGACGAACTCCTGCTGTGGACTTTTACACTCGTCTACTTTAATGTTAGGCAACCACCAAAACCTTTTTTTTCTTCAGCTCTATGCGGACACTGGACGCAGTCTAAAGGACCTGATAAGAGCGATTTCAGATTAGAATGGCTAGTCAGAGTGATTCAAGAGAATCCATGCTATCACTGCTTGAAAAACAGGGACAAACTTCTGCTGTGTACTCTCTTACTCTTGCACATTAATGTTAGCCAACCACCAATACATTTTTTCTTCAGCTTTATGCGGACACTGGACTCAGTCTAAAGGACCTGCAAAGGCTGATTTCAGATTAGGACGGTTGGTGAGAATGATCAAAGAGAATCCATGCTATCAGCACTACTTTATGATGAGGATGATGATAATTACTAGAAAATAATATTTTTGATTCTATATATATATATATATATATATATTCAAATTCAAACTATCCTTTCAATCAATTATTCAGATAGGAACTCAAGAAAAACTAAAAGACAGTCACGGCTTACGCTCAAGTCACATTAAAACAACAGTTTTTTGATAGATTACCAAATTTCAGCAGAGTAGAACCCATTTAGACGGGTAACTTCCGAGCAACAGATACTGGATTAAACCTAAGACATGTGAGACGAATTAAGATAAGCAAAGTAATGCTATTTGCGGCTTATACATTGATCTGGCATGTAAGTTAATTTTTATCTCAAATTTCTAGGTTAGACCTCTACCTGCAGTAGCGGTCGACCCCAAAATATATAATAGAGGACTGGTTGTTTTTAATCGTTAATATAATATCATTCAAGTAACTTAAAAAAACATTATACCCAGATAAATATAGTAATAATTTTAATTATAACAATATTACGATGTAATGAGAAATCCTGTTGTTATAATAATATACAATTAACTACTTTTATGCCTCATTTAACATTACTACAAAGGTGTATAGTGTATATAATTTTTTTCTGAAATTTAATCTACATCAGACATATATGAAACATACAAACCTTGAATATGAATTCTCAATCAGCTCTGCAAGCATGAAATGGCACACATAAAAATCACACCGTAGTTGCCTGACTGGCCGTTTGGGTGTTTACAATAAATGTATCAGCTGTTAAAAAAGACGTGTCGTATGGCGTTAATATAGGGTGTCTCAATATACATAGTACCCATGTGACTGCTAGTAACTCATCTAATAATAATGTTATGTGTGTGTGTGTGTGTGTGTTTTGTTTTTTTTTGGTTTTTGTTTCAGATTTTAAAATAATACACTATACCAACTATGAATCCTCGCTCACAATGCCTTGGACTAGAGAGGAAAAATATTTTGCGTCACTGCTTATTTGGAGACAAAATCGTTCAAATTTGTCAAAAAATAGATCCAACCCATTAATATAATAATAATTTATGACTGAGACAAGAAACTCGAAAATACTACATATCCTGGAAGCTGATACAATAAAATTGAAAAAAGAACATGTATTTAATGTCTCTAGCTCAAGGGATGCATTTTTTGCAGAACGCGTTCCCAATTTCCACCATTGCGCTCGTCTCAATAATAAATCATTATCACATTAATGGGGTGCATCTATTTTGAGACACCATGCATAATACTTAGTTTGTATTACAGTCTTACTATTTTATATTAATCTCTGTGTTAATTTGTTATTCATGCTCACTAAATATGTAACATATTGACCCTCGACCAAGCCGTCAATCAAGAGATGCATCTGTGTAAATAAGCAGAACAACAGCGAAATATGTGCATCCGGTCGAAGATATCAGAATATCACCTTGACCTGTGGACGTGGTTGAATTCGGTGCAGATGCATACGCCCACAGGAAGCAGGCGGGTGTCAAACAATTATATAACCAGGTGCCACAGACGGCTTGATTAAGTCTTCGAGTCAGTTCGAGTTCAGTTCCAGTCGCAGTTGGAGATAGGATGCCCGTGGAGTGAGAACCAGCTCCAGACAGAGGGCTTGGGCCCTCAGCGACCTACGGTTGAGCAGCCGAGCCAAGATGAAGAAGTGCTGCTATGGTGGCAAGAAGAACTTTGGGTCATTATGTTGCAGTCTGTCCCCGTCTCCAACTCACCTCTCACACATAACCAACATCAACCCTTTCGCAACCCTTTCGAAACCCTTTCGAGAATAAAGTGTGAGAGGTATATTTTTATAAAGAAGTGTGTTCGTTCGTTCATTGAAGTTCGTATATTATTGTTGACTATGTTTCCGCATATAGTTGTATATGTATAAGTATAGTTGTATGTGGCTATAAAACAAATACAATATTAAGTTGGAAGTGTTAGTGGCAGTCAGCTGGGGGGGTACGGTAAGTGATGTTCATGAAATTTTTAGTGTACTGTTCAATTGTTTCACCACTCGGTGGTCAACGTATAGATTTTAACCGTGACGTATAAGTCAACCTCAAGTTTTGTAGTGAATTTTCCGGACTTAAAAAGTCGAATTGTGTGCCGCAATTTACAGAGAATAAAAAAAATGATAGGAGCTAACATGGCGTGGTGGCTAACGTGCTCGATTGTGATATCGCAGTAAGTAAGCTCAACCTCAAGTCGTGTTATAACATTCACTTTAGGACTAATACCTTTTGCAAGTGGTATGAACTCCTTTACCCCCTTCCCTACACTGATTGGGTAATCTGTCTTTTTCCAAAAATAATTTGACATTGAATAATCCATGAAGGCTGATATGCCATTAAAGAAAAAAGAACATAACCATGTAAATCAAATTGATATGGCCGTCTCTTACAGTTGACTTTTACATACACATGGTTTGTTGTCAGAATTAAAACTTTTATAAATATTTTGCAATAATGAACAATGTGACATTTTTTTTGTTCTTTTCTCTGTTCTTCTATTTGTAGTTTCGGGTAAACTTATCGTATGCACCTCGTATATATGGCTTTCTTCTTATTTTGAATTGTACGAATAAGGACCGTTTACAATATTTAATCAGAATTATACACAATGTATATTTGCTGTAATTTGCTCAAAATAAATGCAAAAGTAATTTAGTTTGATCGTTGTAAATGATCACACGAACGTGATATGCGAGTCTCCGTGGCAAACATGCTGGATTTTGATATTGTTGAAAGTGAGTTCGAATTTATGTCTTGCTATTACGTTTACTTTCAGACTGATACCCTCGGGGAAAGGTATAAAACTCCTTGTTCTATTAGTTACAGGTTAAATAGTACTATTGCTCTTCTTCAACAAGGATGGGTTTGGCATTCAAAACCTACAAAGATTTACGACCCATCAAGAAACTATGGAAAAAATACCTGCATAAGGAATCAGGTCATCAATTCGATCACATGCTATATTTATATCTATCTATCTATCTATCATATTTACCCGACCCCTCCGCTCGGGCAGGATATGACACAAGGTCAATTTTTAAGCGGAGTTTAACAGGTTTGAATTCAGAGTTTTCCTTCTCCTAGACTAGTTGCCTCATCAAGGCTGAAGAACCAAGTCTGCCCTACTGTTTACCCATAGCTGGAGGGAAAATAATTGGATTCATACCTTTCCCAAGGGTATTAGTGCTATGTGAAATGCAATCAGTCTCGTCCAGGATTTGAACTCGTGTCGCCGTGTCCATTCCCTATATATATATATGTATATTATATCTATATCTATTTTATATTTATAGCACACATGCTATATTTTTAATACACCGTATATTCTATTTGGGTGTTAGCATGTGCTTTTCAGTTCACATGCATACGACATCGTGAGCCAGTATGAGTGTTCAGAGCAAAAATATACTGTACCCACATCAAATCTGTATTATCCTTTAGGATGTAGCAATTTTTTTTACCACCAGTATCTTTAGAAGCAGTTTATAATGAAACCAATAACTGAGACCGGTTCTTTTTTTCATTTAGTGTCTGTGTGAAAGATTTTGCCGTAACTGATTAACTGATAATATTGTGTCTGAGATTCCTCATATATTTGTGTAAAGGTTGAATTGTAGAGACTGTATAATTAGACAAACATTGACAATAATTTTGTTTGGTTGAAATCCAAACATTGTTGGAGGGATTAGCCGAAATCCTTGACTTTACTAAATAGTTGCATGAATTAATAATTTCTTGACCATTGACCAAGGCTCAACTCATGTACAAGATAATCTTATAAACGAGTATATAAGATAAATAGTATGCGTGTGTGCAAAATATGAACAAATGATTAGAGTTTATCATCATCATCATCATATCGAGCTGGTAGCACGGATATCCCTGACCCTCTCTCACCACTCCTCCCTATCGTTCATCGCCCTAGGTAGATCTTCAGGACAGCATCCCGTATCCTCACATAGCTGCTGAATGTATGTTCGTGCTGGTCGTCCTGCTTTTGCACGGCCATGTGTGGGGGTCCATAAGAGTACATCTCTTATGAGTTCGTCCCTGCTACACAGGTAAAAAGACAGGATTTAAAATACGGAATCGGAAAAGAGTCAGGCTAGTTAAATTGGCGAAACATAATATTCCAATTTCTAGAACAAGTAACCGATGATGATGCACAAGGCTCTACAACCGAGAAATGACAAAAATGTACAAAAGAACACCAAAGAAAGGCTAATTACAACCGCCAGTAATACCAATAATAATTGAAATAGCTTCAGGACCAACAGGAAAATAACAAAAAAAAAAACAAGAAAAAAATGGGAAGAAAAACAACTTTATATGTACTTTAAGTGACAAACTATACGATGTACGTGACTTCAAAAGGAGAACCTGAAAAGATAAGCTAAAACTCATAAGGAATAATTATGTCCAGGCAAAAATTGATAATACGCAGAATAGTAAATGTTTGTATCTACCAACCCCTTCGCACAAGTTGAATGTGACACAACGCCAATTTTTCAGCTGAGTTTAACAGATTTGAATTCAGAAGTTTTCTTCAACTAGAACGGTTGCCATACTAATAGGAAAGACCACCGTCTGCCCAACTATTTTCCTATAGATTGAGGGAGAATAGTTGGATCCATAACTTTCATAGGTGTGTTAGCGCTAAGTGAAATGCAAACCTTTCATAGAATTCGCTCAATCTAAAGCCATAAAAATTCACAAAATATGAACACAAACGTGATATTAGATTAAGCAATCTTAATAACGCACTGTTCCTACATATATCCGAAACTGACCAAAATTTTGATTTTGATGCAGCTACAATGTTAGCTAATATTCATAACAAAATTTTGTGAAACATTTTTGAAGCTGGTGCATTTTCGCTTTTACCCTCCGTTATTACACGACCCGGGTTTTTCAATCTATCCCTTTCCGTAAATAAATTACCTGTGAAGAGCTACAACATATCAAACTTTAATCAATTATCTTTCCATACATATTTATTCTTCTTTTAGCCCCATGAATTAAATATATTCCAAATTCTATCCTTTGCATATTCCTAATGTCACGTGATGGCTCACGGAGACGAAATGGTAGGACTGATACTATCCTCCCGTATTGAATGAGAGTATCAAGCAGTCAAAAAGTGACCGTTAGGAAGGAATGTGGGTCACACAGGAGACCAGATGTTCGCACTTAAGTGACCTCAGGTCGCCGGACATCGGAAGGGGAAAGAGAGAGAAGCCAAATGATTGGCTGGGACCCCAAAACGGAAAAGGGGGTTCCCTTCCCCTCAGCGGAAGTAAATAGTAAAAAGGGTAGTTTTTGAGCAAGGCTCGTGGCAGACGGACCATAGCCATTTTACTCCGGGCTAAAGACAAAAGATTAACTGAGACATGAGAGACACGAGTTCCTCAAGCCAGTACTAAAAACAGAACGAAGTCTATTAGCCCGTGAAAGAAGAAAAATTCTCCAGTGGAACCCCGTCGAATAAGATAAGTAACTTTGAGGACATTTTTCCTTTACACCCAAATTTTGTTTACCACTCTCTCTCTCAATTTGAAGAAGGATAAAAGCCAAGAAAAGACATTTATATTCATGGACTATCCAATTATATGTTTTGACACTCTGAACGTATATATATATATATATAACCGTAGTAAAGAACCTATGTATTTTCATTTTGCCATGTGGTCTATGTTGTTATTCCATGCTTTCCTTTCAGCTTCTATTCGCCTTATGTTATCTTGCTTAGAACTGTCCTATTAATTCCTAAAGTATCACACGGGAAACCGGAGTTGCCGACTGCTACCATATTAATATTATTACAACTAAAACCTATAGGCTCGTAATCTTCCATTATCTCGGGGAAAGAAGAAAGCGACCTGGTGGGTGTGTGATAGTGTGAAATTTGGAACCCCTTGCCAGCGGCGGTCAGTCTGGTCCTAAATTATTCCCTCACGTAATATGCCAGTTCTTATCTGCCTGAGAGAAGAACTCTGAACAGGACTTATTTCTGTAGGGGATCAAGTGCCAACCTGCCCCGTCTTCACACGTGCGAAAATAAAGTCCCGTTTTGGGATTATAGTCAATTTCGCGTCACACTAATGATGATTTTTATACATATAATCTTACGACCGTTTTTTTTTATTTCTCCCCTTTCTTAGCGAAATATTTGTTTTTAATAACTACATTTTATAAAACTTTCACTAAACATCTTTCCATCAAATTTACACTTCCTTAAGCCCCATCTTACAACTTATCTATTAATTGATAAACAGATGCATCATCATCATACATACAGTCGATATTAATAAGATTTATCCTTATTTAATTACATATGGTCTGTTTGTTTTCTTTCCTTTCTTTTAATTTCCTCTCCTTTCCTTTCTCTTTTCTTCTTTATTTCTTTCTTTCCCTTTCTTCCTTTTCCTTTTTCTTTTTTTTTCTTTTCTCTTATTTTTCTCTCTTCTTTTCTCAAGATATTTTGACAAATTTAGTTTTTATCACTCTTCAATAGGTTGTATCTCTTAGAAATTCGACACATTTTAAACATCATTGCCTGTGCCTATCACGTGATAGTTTTCTTTATAAATAACACCTATTGAACGCTTATGAGATCTTTCTTTGTATATATATATATATATATATATATATATATATATATATATATATTTCCTCTTTACTTGTGTCATATTAAGAAAACACTCTTCGCTGTTCAAGCTACCTTTTCACTTAAAATCATGATGAAGGCTTATTAAAATTGAAACGTTTTAACGTTGACTATCCATTATGATAAATTCAGCATTTTCGCATTACTTTTTCTATTTTATATATATATATATATATATATATATATTCATGTCTGTCTATCTATCTCCACCCACCCATACACACACACACACACATACACACACATATATATATATATATATATATATATATAGAGAGAGAGAGAGAGAGAGAGAGAGAGAGAGAGAGAAAGAGAGATAAACAGACAGACAGAAATAGAGAGAAAAAGAGGATAGACAAAAATGGAAAGAGAGGGAAACAGACTGAGATACATGGACCAACATGAAAACAATGCAGAAACACAGAAATTGAGAGAGATAGAGATAGAAAGAGACAGACAGACAGACAGACAGAGAGAAGTGGTGATGAGAAAATCAGCGCAGGAGACAGAGACACTCTTAGATTAACGAAAACGATACAGAGATATAGAGAGCGACACAAAGAGAGAGATAGAAATAGAGACTTATATACATAAAGACAAAGATAGAAATATATATATATATATATATATATATATATGTGTGTGTGTGTGTGTGTGTGTGTGTTCAGTGCAACTGTTACTGTCTTGGTTAGTTTCTTTTTGGTGCTTCAAACTTAATTGTTCTGTCCTTGTGTACGCATTATTTGATAGACTTACATTTGTTCGACAAGGAATACGTGTATAAGGTATATTTCAGTATAAAATGTAATTATCTGTGGTCAAATCTCATTTTATTAATTCGATCAAACTCTTTAAGTAAGATTTCTATCTGATAGTAAATGTAGAGGTATTTTTCTTTATTTTTGTCTTTTACTTTTTAGTTTCCTCAGGGTTAGCCACTAATTTTGAATTTACCATATTTGATGTCGTATAACACTCCTCCCCGAATTACATTCAATATTGCAAAAGGATGGAGTTAGGCTAAATACAAGGACTTACAGTCTGAGTAAATATTAGGCGATTAGATGGTTCAAATCTACATAGAAAACTCAAAAGAGTTTCGTAAAAAGCATGTCTTATACAATACCCAGCTCCATGCACACATATGTGCTATCACTAACAAAATACAGTAGTTACACACAAATGCACACACGTGTAAAGTATCCTTACAGTGGTTTACTTCTAATTTTTCTTTAGTTAATTTCTGTTTGTTTTCTGATAATCTTTTTTATTTTCATTTTTGCTTTCATCTTTCTTTTTCTTTTTCAATTGTTCTCAGCAACATTTATATATCTACTATTTTGTAAATTCATTTTTTAACCCCATTCTTCTTTAACTCCTCGGTTTTTTTACCTCGTAATCACATATTGATATATGACATTTTATTATTCATTTACATCCTTTCTAAAGGTTTTCTTCGACTTATTCCTTCCTTGCCAGTTTTGGTATATCTCTAATTTCTCACTAAATCTTAAAGTAAAGGTGGAGTTAAAAATGGAAAAGATCAACATAATAAAGAAAAAAAAACACACACACAAAAAAAGATCAACTATAGCCAAATATATGTCAATTTTCTGAACAAATAGAACTTTGATCGATGATCCTAAATTAGTGATGATTGAAGCCAAAATTTCCTTCTTTTTCTGGTCATTCTGTTTGAGTTTAGAACCTACAAAATTCTTACTCATACCTTGGCATACATAAATATATTGCCTACATGTTTTGTCTTCAAACTTCAACCTATACTTGACAATATTTGGCAGTTATTGTTTATTCAATTTCATTCTTTAACTTTATTTTTTCTTCTTACTTTTATGTTTCCTTCCTTCCAGCTCTTCTCCCTGCTTTCTAATGTTTACATGCAAGCTATATATGAAACGCAGTTTCTTCCAGGCAGCGGTTGTATCGATACTACTATATGGATGCACTACTTGGACGCTAACTAAACGGCTGAAGAAGAAACTAGACGGCAATTACACAAGAATGTTGACAGCAATATTGAACAGGTCCTGGCGTCAACACCCCACAAGACACCAACTATACGGCCAATTGCCTACCATCACGAAAACTATACAAGTTAGATGAACCAGACACGTAGGACACTGCTGAAGAAGTAAGGACGAACTCATCAGTGATGTACTCCTATGGACCCCCGCATATGGCCAAGCAAAAGCAGGACGACCAGCTCGAACATACATACAGCAGTTATGTGAGGACACAGGATGTAACCCTGAAGACCTGCCAAAAGCGATGAATGATAGGGAGAAGTGGCGAGAGATGGTCAGGGATATCCGAGCTGGCAGCACGACTTGATGATGATGATGATGATGATATGAAAAACAAGCACATTTTTCTGTCAAAAATGAATATATTATTCTACTAACAACTAAATGAAATTATTTTCTCTCAAAATATTTAATTCCATTGTTGATAAAACAATTTTGTTTTCTTTTATTTCTGAGAAGTACTCTGGAAATATCGGTTTCTTTGTCATATCAAACTTCACTGGGTATTAAATGCTAAATCCATCCTCACTGAAAAACAACAATGGTAAATTTACCCCATTGATGTAGGGATAAAAGAGTTCCTTCCTACCTTTACCAAGGATATTAGGCTAAAAGTGAACATAATAGCTCGACTGGAGGATCTGGAAGTGAAAACAAGAATAGACTGACAAATACTTGGATTTTGCTGGAAAGTTGGGAAAATTATTAAACATGAAAGTGACGGTTTTACCAATAACGGTTGGGCTATTCAAACTGGCCTGGCAAAGAGACTGAAGGAAATGGAAATTAGACGAAGAATCGAGACTATCCCGATTGCAGTCCTGCTAAAATTAGCTGGAATACTTTGAAGAGTTCAGGAGATCTGAAGAGGTTTGGTTTGGTTTTATTTGGTTTCTTTGTTTTATGGCATATCAATATTCGTAAGTAATTCGATGCCTATGATTCCTTGTAGAAAAAAAGTAGTGGTACCATTTACCTCATAACTTAGGGGATAAGGCGCTTCATATATTTTCCAACGGTATAAGTCCAAAGGTTAACGTAATGTTACAATTGGAGCTTGAACTCGGTTACTACGCTGTAGCAGTCTGGCACGTTAACTACTAAACCACAGGAACATACTCTAAAAAGATTGATGTCATTCAAAATTCAATTTGCCAAGTCAGCTAGGGCTGATGAATACACCGAATGCTTTTCTGCAGAGGGGTAAGACCTCTCCCCAACGAGTATCTTGCATATGACACTAAACAATCTGATGATGAGGTTCGAATAAATATGGAGCTTAGGGGAATGCGGAGTACCTCTTCATTTCTATCACTACCAGGTCTACTCTGGCCCAGAACGGTAACACCAAATAGGGTCCTATCTATGGGTCAAAAAGGACTAAACTGAATTGTTTAAAATATAAGTATTTAGACATTTAAACTGCGTACTTATGTTAGACTGGATTGTTTGAAATGGAACTGTTTTTAAATAGAATTATTCTACGTACTAATGCTTAACTGAATTGCTTGAAATAGAACTGTTTTGAGCTTTAAACAGCGTACTTATGCTAAAGTGAATTGCTTGTAATAGAACTAAAAATAGATTTGGCATTAGTAACCTACAATTGTTGATGTGTCATAAAACCAAACCAAACAAAACCAAAACAAAAGCAGTGGAAAGTACTTGTCAGAGCTAGTGTTAAAAACTCACAAGAAATGAAATAATTATAATCACATCAAAGGAATAAATATCTGGGTGGTCTCCTTGTAAAATACTCGGGACCATTCCTAAAATGGACAGAACAAGAAGACAAAACAAGGCTTTACAGTCTACAGATGATATTGCAGACTAAATTTCTCAAGAAAAGAAGAAAGCAGGCTAGTATTGAAAATTGCATGGATGCATCAGTATGGGAAATCGAAGAATACATTAAAAAGAGCAAATGGAGACAAATCAGAGCGACCAATAACTGCATTGACAACATAGAAACAAACAGAACATTGCCCAGTCGACTGGGGTTGAAGAATGCCCCAACTACTTCTCTGCAGAGGGGTAACATCCCCCAAAACGAGAGTCCTGGATATGACTCTAAACAATCTGATGATGTGATTCCAGTAACGATGGAGCTTTGGGGAATGCAGAGTACTCTTTCATTGCTATCACCCCCAGATCCAATCTAACCCAAAGTGGTAGCAACTGATAGGGTCCTATCTATGAGTAAAAAAAACTAAACTGTGTACTTATGCTAAACTGAATTGCTTGAAATAGAACTGTTTTGACATTTAAACAGCATACTTATGCTTAACTGAATAGTATAAAACAGAACTGTTTTTCTATACTGAATTGAATTGTTTGAAATAGAGCCGTTTTGACAATGAAACTGTGTTTACGCTAAACTGAATTGCTGGAAATAGAATAGTTTTGACATTTAACTCAGTGTAAACAAAAAGAATTTACTTATACTAAACTGAATTGTTTGGAATGAATTGTTTGACTAAACTCAGTAGCTTGAAGTAGAAATGTTTTTGACAATTAAAATGTACTTATGCTAAACTGAATTGTTTGAAATAGAACAATTTATTTGTATAAAAATGGATTTGGCATTAAAGGTTGATATGCTATGAAACCCAAACAAACAAACAAACAAACAATAGCATGGAAGAAGATTTGCGATATAAAACATGTGCGTGGCTATTCAATCGACAAACAAGCGGAATCTCTCACGAGATGACCTGGTCATGGCTAAGAAAAGAGAAAACGTCACAAAGAAACTGGATTTCTACCAAGTGCAACACAAGATAATACCATAAGAACCAATTATAATTTGACCGACCGTAGTTGCAGATGACCCAAAGCTCCCTTTCCAATAGTTACTACACCAAGGTTTAGGGAAGGACACTACTTCTTTCCCCAGATTGATCCACTTATCCTTGATCCATATATTATAATCCAGACAGTTAAGCAAGGAGGCATCAAGTACCATTTTTTAGCCTTTAGTATGACTAGAGCTGGAAATGAACTTCGGTATCTCAAATCATCGACAAACACTCAAATCATTATATCATGGGATGTTTAATAATAATAGTAAGTGTAGATTATGATGGGATAGAGACAAAACTATTGATTACAAAATAAGCGAAAGTAGCAAACAAGCGCAAAAGGAAAATAAGACTAGATACAACAGGGTCAGAAACGGGATCCACTGTAAACTATATATGAAAATGAATTTTGGCCATACTACCACATGGTATATGCACAAACCAGAATCCGCCCTGAAGAGTAAGAATTATAAATTCTCTGAGATTTTGAAATACAAACAGATCACCAAATCCCGAACAGTAGTCCAGACCCAGTGTTAATTGATAAAAAAGAGAACTTGCAGTATTGTGGACTTCGTCGTCCCAGTAGCAGAACGCAGTGAAAATTCAAATTAAACGACAAAGAAACAAGTATTTAGATCCTGCCAGGGGACTGAGAAAGCTGTTTAACATGGTGATGACTGTGACAGCAATGGTAATTAATGTGACAATATACCCGCAGGCCGGTCTCCACTATTTCAACCTCCTAAACTAGCTCATGGCCATCTGATCATTTAGTGGTTTCTCTCACTTCCGGCCAGGGGTATTTCACATTTATTTACGGACGTACAAGACACAACATACACAACCGAGAGGGTGGAAGAAAAGAAGAACAAACAATCACGGACTTGGGTTAGCTCCGAGCGTAAGAAGGGAGAAGTTTTGTGTAGCTTTCTGAGAATCAGTGGGCTATCGCAGGCGTGTATTTGAGCGAAATTCCTACACAGCCACCAGGGACGCTGACTGATCGTCTCACGTTGACCAACCCGGTGTCTGAGTCCACAGACCCTAGCTTCAGCTCTCTTCTCCTGACTGCCCTCTTATGTTGACTGCTTTCTTCTGCTGACTGCCTTCTTATGTTGATTGCTCATGGGCCTTGCCTTCCCTCGTCCTCTTCCGGTCTCGGTAGGTAATCTTGCGCGCACGCCATTTGTGAGGATTTTGCGTCAAAACAGACAAACCGGCACATACCCACACCGACATGAACGAATGTTACCTATTGCGCCACATTAGCTCTCTTGGAAGATCTCCAAAGCCTGTGAAATGAGTCCAGAAGAGTTAAAAATTGGAAGATGAGCAGAGACCATCCAAACTACTGCATTGTTTAGCTCGGCCATAATACAGAGAAGATACCTTGATAGCTGAGAAGAAATAGTGTCACTCAGAATCCAGTAGGAGACCATCAACTAACATTAGTCTGGAAACACATAAGAAGATAAAATTCATAATAGAGTAAGTCTTCGTCACGTCAGCCTCTAACCTTGACCGAGAGAGTTTCGTTGGCGTACGGTTTGGTCTCGGTTTCTTTGTTTAATGGCATATCAACTTTTGTAGGTTATTTAATGCCAAGGCTATTCTCCTAGAAGAACAGTAGTGGTACTATTTAACCCATAGCTGGGAGGATAAGGGGGTTAATACCTTTCCCAAAGGTATTTGCCCGAAAGTGAACGTAATAGAACGACTGGAGTACGAACTCGCTTACTACGATTCCGCAGTCCATCGCTTTAAGCATTACACCACGAGGACACCCACTTCGTTGGCGTAGTTGCTGACGTACTGTACTGTGACATCGTAGTAAGTGAGTTCGAATACCAGTAACGTTCACTTTCGGATTAATACTCTTGAAAAAGGTATGATCTTTTCTTAAGGCCTAGTTATCAGTTAGATAGTACTCCTACTGTCCGTCAACAAGGATTTCTCTGGCATTAAATATCCCACGAAGGTTGATATGCTATTAAATAACGCCACCAAACAAACCACTCGCTAGTAGTTTTTATTACATTTGTTCTGTATTTACTTATTGTGGTCTTCTTTGTATTTTCTCTTACTCTCCTTCGATTTCTCTTATATAATTTCTCTTTTTTCCCTCTGTTTATAATTGTTTCATTACTTTCAGTTCTTCACTCTATTAAGTTTGATTATTTTTGCTAATTTAATTCCAACTTCTTTCTCTACTAATTCAATCACCTTTAAGCATTCAAATAGTACAAAGGCGTTTTAGATTTGCTCAAACCCTACTGCAAACACTGCATCTTTGCACAAAAATCGCACATAACTTGAATACATTCATAGCCACACAAAGCAAATTTATGCTGCAAAATAGTGCTCTGACGTAGATAAAAAAAAATACCACACACCACTAAACTTACAAAAGTGTGCATTCTCCCATTGACGGATGTACATAACATACTCAATGATAGATTCTTAATGAAACTTAATACAAAAAAAGAAAGAAAGAAAAATAAATATTTAAATGTTTACATTGTCTTATGTTTTTAGGCAACAGATAAAAAGATATATTCTTTGATATATCGTATCGGTCAAACAATGTAGAAACGTTAATAATAAAAGCATCTTCAAAATATCCTCCACGGCTATTAATAATTCAATAAAATATGAAACATTGCAATTTTTATTTGCATTAGTTTTCAAGATGCCTTCAGGGGTCATGATGTCCATTCTTGCAGAATTACAAAAATATGTCATAATTAATTGCAAGTAAATAGATAAATAAGTGTGATATTATATAATTAGAATTCTATAGTTATCTCCCTTTATAGATAAGAAGGCTACAAAGAAACGCAGACTACACACTCTTTTTATTAATTTGCCGACTGTATAGTAAATTTCTTTATTTCATTGGCTTAAACTCTATATAGTGTCGGTCTGCTATGTTCCAGTAACATACACAGGCGGCATTATTTTATGGGAATAAGACAATAAGTCTCAAGATTAAAATAGGAGTTATTTGAGGCAACAAATATTTCATTCTTTCACTCAAACTCTTTATCATTTGTTCATGGATTGAATTAACTTGTTATTACGTAGATCCAACGTTATAATGTAAAACTTTTACATTAGACTTTAGCAAAGAATACTTCCCCTTGACCCCAGATTTTATGGTGTCATCATCATGATCCTCGAGTTGTGCTAACAACACGGTGTTTCCTGACTCTCTATCTCTCCCTCTCTCTCTCTCTCTCTCTCCCTGTCTGTCTCTCTCTCTCACTCTTTTTCTCTCTCTTCATCAGTCCCTTTCAGTCATCGCTCGTAGCAGGTCTTCTAGACTGCATCTTGTGTCGCTCAGTCATGATGTAATTAAATTTTACTATTCAGCTAAAATTGGTATGCCCATGAGTAGGAGTATATAAGAGAACACCCCTTTTAAGTCCCTCCTTTTTTTCCTGGGTCTTGTTCGTCTTACTTGGATGGTTTAAGAGATGGGAGGCACAGCTGCTGTTTTGTGGGGAGTTGCTTTCAAGATTTATTCCTGACAGTGTGCAGCATTTTTGTGAAGTTCTTATCTAGCTTTTTCTTTACGCGTTTTTTAAGCGTACATGTGGTGCATCTAAACAGCAGCATGGACACAGCTACAGTTTGGTAAATATCCCGTTAAATTTCATCAGAATTCTATATGATCGACATCATGCCAATAGCTGTCCATGCCTTTGCTCGGCGTATGTTGACATCACTTTCAGTTGATGAGATACTGCTGCCGGAGCATGTGAACTGGTCAACTAATTTTGGAAGCTGGCCATTTAAAGTGGAGATAGTTCCTTTTTGTTTTAGCACATGATCTCTGTTTTGTTTCCATTTGCATAGGGGCAAATGCTTCTCGCTTTTTACTCTTGGCTATGCAGTTGGGATTCTGCTTGGAGTAGAGTATTTGCAAGAAGCGCTCAATTGTCGATGTACTCTTTGTCTGTTATAATTTCTGCAGGATATCGTCTGGTTCTGGCCTTTTAAAATTTGAAACCACTTTTTCCTATTAGATCAACAGATATTCAAATAAGGTGCTGATTTATATCCTTCCAAAATTCCAGCGACTATGTCTAAGCAGTTAGTGTCTCCAACAAGTGAGCGAATCATTCCTTTCGTGTTTTCATAAAGCATCATTATAGGAGTAGTACTTCATTTGAGAAAAATAAATGCTTGTATTATTGGCATCATCTTTTCTCTACGCATAGAATTGAATGTCTTGAAGAAGTCTACGAATGACAGTGTTGCCTCAAGATTCTTTGCTCGCACACTTTTGATGAATTTTCAGGAGCTGTAAGGTTGCAGAGCGATTTCTTCGAAAACGTTTCGGATTTTTATAAGAATTTTCTCTATTTTGGGCCGAATACAATTGAGAAGCAGGGCGTTATAAACCCTAGAAGCAATAACAGTAAGAAATATGCCTCTGTAGTTCTTAGTGACTCCGATGTCGCTTTTTTTGGTGAAGGAAATGATGGAACCTATCGTCTATTTCTCATAGGGTGATTTCATTGTAGACTGCATTGTGTAGTCGAACAATGTCATCAAATATTCTTGATCTACAAACTTCAGGAAAAATTGCGTCAAGGCTGGCAGCTTTTCTGCTTTTAATTTTTTCAATACTACATCAAGTTCTTCTTCCGGAAACATTCCTATTTTGATGTCACGTTGGTTATTGATATTTTTTAGATGGGTTTTTAGTAATTTCAAGTGGTTTTATTTCCACTTTAGTCTTTCTTCTAGGCAAGCAGCTTTTAGTTTTACCCTCGATAACCTCATACTTATACTCACTTCATTTACTATATGTCATGCTATTCTCGGTTATCTATCAATTTGGCTTTGAGTATATAATAATTATTCTTTTTTGGTGCCTGTTTGTTAGTCCTTTCTGGGTTTATTTAAGTTTCTGTGCGTTGGCATTTGTTGGGTTTCTTTTATTGAGTAAATATGCTTTTTTAATGTTATCTCGTTTTGTTTTGTTTTTTTCGTAACTACTCGTGACTCCCACTGAATTCTACGTTTAGCTCTTGGTTTGACGGGTTTGCACTCTGCTACTGCTTCCAAGTGGGCTGTGATGAAGTTTTCATCTTCGTCATTCAGAGTATGTCTTTCAGAAACAGCCAATGCAAAATTACCATAACTGTTATGATGCGCAATATCTATATATAAGTATTGTGTCACTCAGTAGACAGAAATGACTTTGGGTTAGTTAATACATTCATAAAACTACCCAGTAAATACCTAAACTAATCGAGCAAAACAACAATATGCTGCTTATTAGCTTTCTAGGTAAAGACCAGGGAGCCATTAAATGACCTTTTATGTAACTGTGTTTAGGTTTCATTTAACCACGTTAAATTATTTCGGCTTTTAACGTCTTTACAAGACGTTTTTTAGTTTATTTACATTTTATTTATTTATTTATTTATTCATTTATTTTTGTAAGAACTTTTTTTCTAAATTATGTGCTCAGGTTATATGTTTTAATATATTTTGGGTAAAATTTTAGGAAACGCCTACTTCAGAACTACAACGATAAAAAATACTACGCCATTAATCATAACGTTTTGCGCGTTACGAATTGTTTTATGGAACTGTCTGGCATATTTTTTTAAATCGAATAATTGGTTCTCCAAAAGCATAAACTTACTGCTGAAAATCGTTTGTACGTCTTGTTCAATAGAAACTAAATTCATGAAAAATATAATTGATTTGAAATGGTAATGTTGGTCAAAGATTGGTAGTACCGGTGAGGAACACATTTATGGGTCAAATATAACTTTGAAATAACGAATAAAATCATTTGAAATTACATTTATACATTAACTCTTAAAACATTGCAACATATAACTGTGTTCAAAATATTAGATAAAACTACTTTGCAATATATAAATGTATATTAGATATAATCTCAAATTATATAAAAACTTTAAATTATAAGTATATGATTGGAATAGTCAATTCAAAATATGTAATATAATGGCCGAGAGATTTCATTTTATGCTTTTGGGTTTAGTTAGGCTGAGAACCTTTCGGCTCAGTGCATGGGTTACTTAGGTGCAACATTAACGCAGGTGTAAACGCGCGTGGGGGCAGGATGTGTCGTTCATAGATGTCAAAATAAGAATCCGATACAAAGGTTGACCAGTGGATGTGAATGACGTCATGCACCGGAAGCGCGAGAGCTGGAGGATTTGGGGGATTTTGAAAAAGTCAGTGAGTTGATTTGAGTTCTGCCTCGGTTGAAGACGGTTGGCTTTTGCTAGCTCGCGGAGGCCTTGGGCAGGTGTCGCACGAGATGGGGGTGTGGGGAGATGGAAAAGCCAGAAGAGAAAGAATGTGTATCTCTCTCCTTATGTCGAAACCTTTCACTCAAAGGTAATAAAAGGTTTCGTACCTGAACTAAGAAGTCGTTACGTGTTTTTCGTGTTTCGAGATTCCTATGTTCTATGTATATATGTTATGTCCTCACATAGTTGCTGTATGTAACCCTGAAGACCTGCCGGAGGCGATGAATGATAGAGAGAAATGGCGAGAGAGGGTTAAGGATATCCGCGCTGGCGGCGCGACATGATGATGATGATATATGTTATAAACATTCTATGTACATTTCACACATAGCCGTATCTGGCTATGGAACAAATATATGTTTTAGCAAATTATTATTAAATAGAAATAGTTACATCAAACCGTATAATTGCTTGTAAAAATGAGTTTGGGATTATAAAACCCAATAGAAAAACAGGGATGTCGTAAAACTAATCAGCCCAAACCTTACACACATTATATTGGATGGCACTCAACGATTTACTGATTTTCTTAATGCATTGCAGCTGCTGCAAACTCCGGCCTTCCTCACTTGTCCGTTGGATTTAGTAAAATTATGGGTATCTTAAATGGAACTCTTCCTACGATTTGGTAAAAAGAAACTTTATATTTGAAACCAAAGGCCACCTGAATTGAAAGGTGCATTAATGAAGGCATAATATTTTTATGATAGAAAATCACGTGTACTTCTTGTTCAATAAAAACTCAAATAAATGGAAAATAGAATCAATTCAAAATGTGTATCTACGTTGGTCTTTGAAATGTCTTCAAAAATTTGATGCAAATATATCATAAACTTATCGATAATATTTCTAAGTAGAAAATGTAATAGTTACTAAAGAATAAATGATAGTCCATGACCCTATGATTAATTCTAAGTTTTAGAAAATATATTTCCTTTGAATGGCTGTTTTTCTTAAAGCTAACTACTGAGACAATAATATTGGGTGAATAAATTATCGTAGTCTCTTTGCATGTTCGTTTTTTTTAATTATTAATATTGGAATTTAAAAAAAAAAAAGCTAACAGATCCTTTAAATTTATCAGGCAAATAACGATATATTTTATTCTCTTCTTGCAATATCTTTTTACTACACACTTTTATCAATTCGCCTTTTGTAAGACAGACTGAACATTTTACCCTTATTACAATGAATGGGCAAAGAGAAAGAAATCACTGAATAAATACATTCAATACTGCATTTAAAAAATCAACCTAGTGTGTTACTTTGTGGGTGGTGGAGTGTGTTGGAATCATGTATATACATTTTCTGGTGAACACAATTTTAAATAACTGCGTTAGGACACGTAAATGTAAAAGTGTACAATTAAACACACAAACACACACACACACGCATGCACCCCCTACACACCCTGCGCGCGCGCGCACACACACACACACACACATATATATATATATATATATATATATATACATATATATATATATGTATGTATGTATATATATTCCAACACCTCTGCACGAGTAGGATGCGATACATAGGTATATTTTAAGTACATTTCATATATATATATATATATATATATATATATATATATATATATATATATATATATACACACACACACAGATATATATATATATGTGTGTGTGTGTGTGTGTGTGTGTGTGTGTGTGTGTGTGTGTGTGTGTGTGTGTGTGTGTGTGCGTCTGTGCACTTGCGCGTCCTTTTTTTCTTTTTCTGCTGGCCCAAAGAGAGAAAAAAGTAAATATTTTAAAATGAATTGGTCAGGAAGGAGAATTATATCCTTTTAAAATTATTTTATTTATTACGCGTTTCTACCCATTGGCTTTCTTCAGAGAACTTTTCATTTTTTTTTTTTTTGTGGTATTTGGTTTATATAGAGGTCACTGTTTTGATGGGGTGGTTGTATCTTTTAATTTTTTTGATAGATTCCTTGTAGGAGTTGGTTCTTTCTTTCTCTTCTTTTTCTTTTTTAATACCTTTTCTCTTTTTAAGAATGTGTTTCACGTTCTCCCTTGTTGGTGAATTTTTTTTATTTTCTTCAATTAGTCTTTAATATTTGATTTGCTATAAAGGTTTTATGTTATTTTACGCTGGTTCGTTGCGTGTTTGTCTGTATGTGTGTCTCTTTGTGTGTATAGTTGATATACTATAGAGTCTATTGGTTGAGGTCATATTTTTTCTACTAATTCGAATCCCTTATTTTTCTGTGTTGTTGAGTATCCTCTACGGTGGAGGGTTGTGTTTAGCTCTATAAGGTGAATTTTTCTGAGGTTTTTATAAATGATTATGGTGCTGAAATGTAAGGGGTGGATTTTATGCTGTTTTAGGGGTGGTGACTATTGACGTGGAGGTATTGTTGGGTGTTTGCGGGTTTGTGGTAATAAAAACTCGTCTTAAAGAGCGACACACATCCTTCAGAGGGGATACACAACAACACGGATAAATACAACTAGAGGAACTACAGAACCCCCCCCCCCAAAAAAAACAAAACATTACAACGAAAAGCCACAAGCAGACGTTGCAACGTACAATAAAAATAGCCGAGAATTATTCACAGGTATAATAAAAAAAGAATCTTGAAGTTGAAAACAATGACAAAATCAAAGAAATATTCTACACAAGAGTCATTAAAAGCCAGAGACAACCCAAAAACCTTTTTTTTTAAATACTCACCTTTTCTACATTCGAGAAAACACAAGACGAGGAATCACCAAATACAAGAATAAAAAATGGGAAGTATTTTACATAATTATAGAAGGAAACTCCTATACCTTAAAAAAGCCCAAAACAAAATTCATAATGTATGAAAATTTAGGCTGCTACTCAAAAACGTTGTCTACAAAATCGAATGAAACAATTGTAAAGTATACATAGCATCGGTACAAGTTCTAAATAGCCTGGTATTATGATAAGAGAAAAGTAACATTAAATATCAGAAAATTGAAAATTAAATGTGTCTAATCCCCTATATGAATGTAGCAACGGATATTCCAAAACAATGCCCATATATGAAACTAACGACCATACATTACTTCAAATAAAAATAAAAAAATTCATAGAAAATTTCAAGCTCCCACACTGATGAAACATAAACTATATATACACAAAAACAGAAAAAAACACATGCACAACACACACACACACACACACGCACACACACACACACACGCACACACACACACACACACACACACATATATATATATATATACAGCCGACATAGACACACACAGAAAATAGTAAAAATTAAAAAGTAGTTGCCTGTTCAACCACATTATTTCAAAAAAAGGAAAAAGTTCCATAGAAAAAATCAAGCCCACACTGGATAAAATATAAGCTATACACACGCACACAGAAAAGCAAAGGGAGAAGAGAAATACACTCTTAGGAAGAGAAAAAAGAAAAAGAAAAAAGCGAAAGAAAGAACCAACCCCTACAAGTGATCTATGATGAAATTAAGAGAAACAACCACCCCCAAAACAGTGACTTCTATATAACCCGAATACCACACATGAAAAAAAACAAAAAACATTAAAAAGCCTCTGTAGGAAGCCAAAGTTTAAAAACGTGTTAGAACTAAATAGATAATTTTTAAAAGGATATAAATCTCTTTTTGGGCCAATTCATTTCGAAATGTATATATATATATATATATATATATATATATATATATATATATATAAAGTGATCATCACCGCGTTGAAACTACTTGTCTGATGATTACGTAGGTGATAAACGGACAGTCACAAAGTACCTTTGATTTTTATCTATGCAAGGATGACCCTAATCTCCCGAACCATTTTTGATCAGTATATATATATATATATATATATATATAAACACACTCACAATTATGAGTATGTAATTTAAAGATTCAATGTATGTGTATATATATATATATATATATATACAGGGTGAAACGATCAAATTGTCGACCTAAAGAAAACAACGGCACAGCTTTATTATAAACCATTTATTGAAAAAATCAATTCAGGTAACTTGATTATGTATTAGAGCTGACATCTATTCAATGTAGCTGCCTTTAGCCTCAATCACCGCCTCGATATGGATCCGGAACTGGGAGCATGCCTTTTCCACAAGCCCCGGCGGGACCTCGACGAATACAGGCTTGTCTGGCGCCTGTAGGATCTACATTTCAAGTCCTCCGTCACACATGTATTCAGTTGTGTGTGAGACACCTAAATCTCTGGGAATCTGCCGAATAGGCCGCTGGGGAGTTTCATCAATGATTGCCTGGAACTTTTCGATGAACTACTTAGTCCGGGTCTTCCTGACGTTGTCATTTCGCTCCACCACCTCCAAAGGGTTGTCCGATGCGTTGAGCTGTGCCCTCAAGTGTTGAACCATCCGGATTTGCATTTTGAGGGTGCTGGCAATGGTCCTGTTGTCATAACTTGGATCGGTTGAGAGCATGAGTTGTACAGCGGCGCATCTCCGATCTTGCTCGTTGATCATTGTGTCACTTTCAGACATGTTAGAAGGCTCCTATCGCTCTTGGGATTTGTACACAATTAGTAGATGAACTGCAACAAAAAAAGAAAACCAGTTTTCATTAGGCGGAAATGGAGTCATGTCGTTTTTCTAGGGCGACAATTTTATCGTTCCGACCTGTATATATATATACAAGGAGCACACAAAAAGCTTCCAGAATTTTTTGGTAGGGGAACTTTTATTGATAGTACACACATGAAACTCTAGTCCCCTTCGAAGTAATCTCATCCGGGTGCAATGTACTTGTTGTACCGTTCCAACAACTTCTGGAAGGCCCCATTGAAGTCCTCTTGTGTGAGAGTGTCAATGACCTTCGTCACAGCCTTTTCATCTCCTCAATTGTATCATAACGACAGCCTCAAAGTTTTTCTTTGAGCTTAGGGAATAAATGTCACAGAGAGCAAGGTCTAGACTCTAGGGACGGTGAGGAACTGTCTTGACGCCCATCTTTGCCAAATAGTCTGTGAAAAGGATGGAGTTGTGGACTGATGTATTGTCCTGGTGGAAATGCCACTGACCCGATTTAAAGAGTGCTGGCTTCTATCGCCGGAATCTCTTCTTGAACTCCCTTAAAACCTCAACACAGTATTCCTTGTTGACAGTCTGTCCAGTGAGAACCCAGTGCATGTAGATAATACCAGTGCCGTCAAAAAAGGGTTCATCAAATGTTCGCGGGTGGATTTTCTCTGTCTGGCCTTCTTGGGACTGGGAGAGCCAGTATGCTTCATCTGGAAACTCTGTCTCTTGGTCTCTGGGTCATAGCAGTAGATCCAGCTTTCATCGCAGGTCACAAGAGCATTAAGAACTGTGGGATCTGAATTGATCAGCTTGGCCATCCCTCTACTGTCATGACAACGTCTTTCTTTCTTTCTGACCTTCTCTGAGCACCCTTGGGACAAAGTTCACGGAAATCAATCGCATATTCAGTTCCTCACGAATAATTGTGTGCACAGTTCCCACACTGACATCAAAAACTGTGCACTTATTGTCTCTATAGACACACGACGGTCTTTATCCATGAAATTCTTTATTTGGCCAATCAACTCTGGTGTTCTGACTACCTTACTCGTCCCACATCTCTCATCATCCCTCACAGACTCCCTGCTTTCCTTGAATCTCTTATGCCACTCAAAATCTCATGCTCGAATCATGCAAGATGCTGCAAAAGCAGTCTGAAGCGTTCCAAACGTTTCTGTGGCATTTTTTCCAAGTTTAAAACAGAATTTTATTGCATATCTTTCTTCTAAAGTGTCCTCACGTCCAGATTGCATTTTTGAAATTCACCAGCTGTGACAATCAGGCTTTAGTAGGATGTATTCCAATTGCTGCTGTGGCTGTTCCTTTGAACCTGAAATCATAAAATTGGTCAGTCCTCTCAGGGGATGTCTAGCAATAACATAGTGAATTTTCAAGAATCTACGACAAAATAAATGCCTGTACAAAAACAGTCTGGAAACTTATTGAAGGCACCTTGTATGTTGCAAAAAGAAGACGCAAAGAAAAATACACAACGACAGATGAGAAAAGATTTATTAATTAGTTCCTCCATCAGGTATAGACATGGATTATTTAAGATATGAAATTACCAAAATTCCAGGTAGAAAGTGTTTTTGTCATCTTTAGGGTGGGAATTATGAAATTAATATAGCTGTTTTAAACCGCAATTTTAAATTAAGTTATGTGTAGTCGTTTTAAACCGACTTTTTAAATTCATAATTCCCACCCTAAATAGGACAAAAACACTTTTCTACCTGAAATTTTCGTAATTTCATATCTTCAATAATCCATGTAAAAACACGTTCCTGGAAATAATTACTGAATCTTTTCTCATCCAATATGTTATTTTTTTTCCATTTTCTTTTTACATTTCAGTCTGTTCAAACCTCACACCCTACCCAAATATATATATATATATATATATATATATATATATATATATATATATATATATATATATACTTGCTATAAAATTCTGTCAAGTATTCTCGCCCATCAGTGAATATTCATCGTGAATAATTAATGACCGTTAAGTTCCCTATCAATTGTCGACAAGTATAAAGAATTTGTCTTTGAAAAAATGTGAGCATTTGAAAGAAGGCGATATAGATGTCTGTGTTCAGTGCACTAATGAGAGAAAGCAGTAGTTACGAGTTTAAATAAGCCATATATTTTAAATATTTAAAGAAGGAAAGTAGCGCCGGGTAGGTGCCTTGCAGATCTACACCGTGTGATTGATTCAGCATTCAACACTTTCTTTATTCCTATGAACGATTTAATGTGGTTTTGCCACAAATATCATCACCTAATATCGCGAGAAAAAATGGCTTAAATTTAAACTGGTCAATGAACTTGAAAAGAAAAAGATCCTGTCGTTGTTATGGTGAGCGCAAGAATTTCTTTTCAGCTTAAATGTATATGTTATACCTGCGTACACCTGTATTTGCGTGAATATAAGTAGTGCAACGGCTACCTACCTCACATCACGTAAACTATCAAAGTTAGACAAACCAGACATGCAGGACACTACTGGAGAAGCAGGGACGAGCTCATAAGTGATGTACTCCTATGGACCCCCACATATGGCCGGGCAAAACCAGGACGACCAGCTCGAACATACATTCAGCAGCTATGCGAGGATACGGGATGTAGCCCTGAAGACCTACCAGAGGCGATAAACGATCGGGAGAAGTGGCGAGAGAGGGTCATGGATATCCATGCTAGCGACACGACATGATGATGATGATGATGATGATGATGATGATGACTTAGATGAAGGAAATATTTTTTCCTTTTTGGGAACATTCGAATAAACGTGAATGCATTAATATATGTCTCACATATATTTCACAACCTTTAAAAGGTAACACTTCGGCTAAGATAGATTATTTTTCTTACTTTTGTTTTTATTATTTTTAATTCTATATTATTATTATTATTTAATCATTAGAGTTTTTCACATCAGTTTTAGCTGATGGTCATTCACTGAAGTTTGAGAGACAGCAAGTCTCCTCAAATCCCCAAGACGTTTCTCAGTATTCTGGTCGTTCTCAATAATGTTGTTTGGATGGTCTCCACTCGGCCATCAATTTCTAAGTCCTCCAGTCCCTTTAATAATCCTTTAGTTACTGTACCAAAAGCACCAATCACAATTGGTATAATTGTCACCTTCATGTCCCACAGTTTTGTTGTTTTTTTTTTCGATTCTCCAGCAAGGTCGAGGTATTTATCTTTCTTTTCACATTTTTTCAGTTTTATTCTGTGGTTAGGCATAACAGCAAAGTAGAAAATTTTGCAAATTCTCATTTTTTGATTGATTATTATAAAGGCTGCTCTTCTGGCCGAGATTAGATGATCCGTTTGTACGTCAAAGTCCCATTGGAGTTTATGTGTCATTTTCTATGACGGATGCTGGGTTGTGCATATACCACTTATTCGTATGGTCAAATTTAAATGTCTTGCTCATCTCTTTGTGCATCACCTTGCCCACCCAGTCGTGTTTAGTCTGAAACTACTTTTGTGCTAATTTGCTTCGTTCGCTTATTATGTGATTGATGGTTTCATCTCTGTCACAGCATAGCCTACATTTGCAATTTTTTTGCTTCTAATCTATTCTCGTTTTGATATGATTGGTTCATATGGCGTTTGTTTTGAGCTGCTCTTAGGAGAGATTCTGTTTCTCTCTAATAGTTTCCTATTCTTAACCAGGTACTGGTTTTCTGGTGTGAGATGTCGTTTATTAGTCATTTAAAATGCCCATAGAGTTGTTTTTCTTCCCATTTTTGTTTCCTAGTTATTGTCATTCCCTTGTTCATCGTGTTGTCACAATCGTTTCTGATGGCTGTAAACGGTCGACCTTCGTTTATTCCTATGTAGTCTTTGAATCGCTGTATCGATGTGTTAACGCTGTCTTCGATGCTGGAAAGTCCTATTCCTCCCTTTTTTCTTGATACATATAGTCTGTCAACGTCGTCTCAGGGATGTTGTGCCTTATGCATGGTCATTAGTTTTGTTGTTCATTTGTCCATTTGTTTAAGTTCATCTCTGCTCCACTTGAGAAAGGGCCCCGAATATCTAACGAGGGTTACAGCCCAGGCATGTATCCCTTTTATAAGGTTTCTGCTTGAGAATTTTGTCTCAGATAGTTTTCTAGTTCTTCTGCAATTATTATTTACTCATTAGAGTTTTTCACATCAGCGTTAGCTGATGGTTTTTCAACTTTTAAGTCCTCCAGTCCCTTTAGTATTCCTTTTGTTTCTGTTCCAAACGAACCAATTTCAATTTGTATAATTGTCACATGCATTCGTTTTTTACACCAGAGTTAACCGATTGTCTTTCACAGGAGTCTCCTCAAGTCTGCGGGAGTCTTCTCAGTATTCTGACCTATTTCAATAATGTTGTAGTCTTGATGGTGTCCATTTGCCGTCTGATTTTTTAATGTTCGAGTCCCTTTACCATGCTTTTAGGGATTGTTTAAAGCACAGCAATTACGATGGTTATCATTGTTACATTCTCATTCCATTATTTTTCTTGTTCTCTGTTAACGTCAAATTACTTATCTCTCTTTTTGTTTTCTTTTATTTTCACTCTGTGATCCGCCTGGACGGCAATGTTTACTATTTGGTTCTCTCATTTTTTGTTTTTTTCTTTTTTTATAACTTGGTCTGGTCTTCTGTCCAGAATTTGTTGATCTGTGTTTGTATCCCAAACTCTCAGAGAATTTTGTGCGTCTCATATTCTAGGAAGGATATATTTTGTGTTCATACCATTTGTTTGTATTTTCAAATTTCAATTTCTTGCATAAATCCCAGTGGATCACCTTCCTTACGCAATAGTATCTAGTCTTATACCCTTTTTGCACTAACTTACATCATTCGCTTATTATATGATTGATCGTTTTGTCTCTATAACTACATGAACTACGTTTGCTATTTGGTTGAGTCTTATCTAGTTTTGTTTTTACGTATTTGGTCCGAATGGCGTTATTTTGTGCTTCTATTCGAATAGATTCAGTTTCTCTCTTAACGGTTCCATTTCTTAGCCAAGTCCAAGTCTTCTCGTGAGAAACTTCGCCTGTTTGTTGTTTAAAATATCCATACATATGTTTTTCTTCCTATTTCTATTTCCGAGTTATAGTTATTCTGTTGATCGTTGTGTTCTTTATGTTGTTTCTGGTCGCTATAATTAGTCTATCACCTCATTGTCCCAGTGGGTAGAGTGTTCGCCAATGATCCGAGAGACCTGGGTTCAATCCCAAGTAACGTCATACCAAAGACTTAAAAAATGATAGTTGATACCTCCAAGCTTAACACTCAGCGATATAAGGTACGTATCGAGGGTAAAGTGGAGCAATACAGGGAAAAGAGTACCGCCCTCCCCTACACCTCGGAGTAGTAGCTATTGAAAAGGGAGCCTTCTTGTCGCCCTCGACTACGGTCGCCAACTTTACTTACTTTATAATTAGTCTAACTTTGCACTTTTTTATGTAGTCTTCGAGTCGTCTAATCGATGTATCCACAATACTCTTCCACATTCTCTTCTTGACGCATATAGTTTTTCTATGTGTCGCCATGAGTTTTCTTTCGCCTAAAGCATCGCCATGAGTTTTCTTGTTCTCTGGTCTATTTTTTGAAGTTCTCCCGTCCATTTCAAGAATGGTTCCGAGTATCTTCCAAGAAAGAGACACAGATAAGATGTTTATCTCTTTGTTGAAATTCCTGCTATAGAGTTTGGTTTCGAAAGTTTTCTCGTTCACCTGGGTTGCTCTTTTTAAATTTTTTCTCTCGTCTCAACTTATTCCAATATTCCCAAGTACTTGTAAGTTTATTTTTCTCCGACCTTTCTGATTTTTCTTAATTCACTAGTTCTATTCCTTCCATTATTTGTCTTTTCCTCTTATTATTATTAGCACGGAACATTTTTCTATACCAAATTGCATCCCTCTGCCTGTATTAGTGTTTCCATTTTTTTTTTTTTTGATATTTAGCAAACTTGATGATGTCCGTGTACATTACGCAGTCAAATATTTTCTTACTATTTAGTAAGTTTGAAGCCGCCTAAGCATTTCCTGAGTATTTAATTGAGTGGCACCATTGGTATTACAAATAGTAATGGTAACTACATTTTCCTGGAATATACCTCTCTGGATTTTCACCTCAGCTAAACTTATTTCTTTTGTTGTCAATTTCGCTTTCGAGTTTTATGGTTTCCTCGATAAAATTTATGATTTCGTCCAATATCTTGTACATTTTGAGATCCTATTTACCCAACCCCTCCGCTCGGGCAGGATATGACACAAGGTCAATTTTGAAGCGAAGTTTAACAGGTTTGAATTCAGTTGCCTCACCAAGGCTGAAGAACCTAGTCTGCCCTACTATTTACCCATAGCTGGAGGGAGAATAATTGGATTCATACCTTTCCCAAGGGTATTAGTGCTATGTGAAATGCAATCAGTCTTGTCCAGGAATTGAACTCGTATCGACGTGTCCATATCCTGTGACGATAACCATTACACCACGGGCACCTTGTACATTTTGAGATAGTCTATGATCCTGCTTTGTGGAACAATATATTTATTCCTTTTTTGTAGTCAATCCACGTCATAGCTACATTTTTGTATCGTTTTACTCTCCTTGGGGATGTGTTGATCAATGTATAGTAGATCACATATTCCTCTTGTTCTCTTGTGGCATCCTTTCTGTTCTTAGAAGAACAAACCGCGGCTAATTTGCTAGTAATTAATCTCCTCCCTAATAAGTACTGTTAGTATTTTCCTCATCATCGGTAGGCACTTTATGGTTCTATGGTTGTTAAGGGGCGGATCCTTTTTAGGGTCTTTTGGATCAGGGTGATCTTTCCTTTGGTCATCCATTGGGGTATATCTTTTTCTTCTTAGCATCTATTCATTTAGGTAGCCAGTCTGTCGAAGATGAAAATGAATTTTTCAAACCAGAATTCATGTATATTATAGGTAGTTATTATTAATAATAATAATAATAATAATAATAATAGTAATATTATTATTATTATCATTATTATTATATTAATCCTGGTGAGTTTTTCACATCAGCGTTAACTGTTGGTTTTCACAGGAGTCTGAGTGATAGCAAGTACCCTTAGGTGTCCAGGACTCTTCTCAGTATACTGTCCGATCATAACAATGCCGTAATTTAGATGGTCTCAGCCCGTTTCCCGATTTCCAACTCTTTCCTTTAATTTCCAACTATTATAATTATTATTATTATTATGGCAATTTTTTTTACTCCAGTTTTAACTGATGATTTTTCACTGAAGACTGAGTGACACTACGTCTCCTCCCATCTCTAGAACACGTCTGAGTGATCTAGCTGATCTTAGCAGCGCTGTGGTCTAAGATAGTCTTGAATCTTCCTCTTATTTTGATTTCTTCCGGTCTATTTTCCAAGCCTTTCATTACCGTTCCAGACACACCAACTACAATGGATATGACTGTCACCCACGTGTTCCACAGCTTTTTTAGTTCTCTGGTCGTAATTTGATGAGCAGTTTTTTCTCAACATTCCAGAAAATTTTATGCGTTTCATTCTCGAGGGCGGATTCTGGTTTGTGGGTATTTAAATCTTAATCCATTGTCCAATTTTCAGTGGATCACTTCACCCAAGAAATCGAGCCTCGTCTTGCACAATTTTGACGCCAATTTATGGCATTCACCTACTCTGTAATTAAACATTTTGTCTCTAGTCGTACTTGCCCAGGAGGCTGGGACTGTAGAATATTCCGACTGCATCTCTGCAAGGGGTAATAACCCTCCCCTAATGAGTGTCCTGATATGACACTAAAAAATCTAATGATGAGCTTCGAGTTATGCGGGAGCTTTTGGGAATGAGGGGCACCCCTTCATTGCCATTACTCCCTGGTCCATTTTGGCCCGGAGTGGTAGCACCTGATAGAGTCCTATCTATGGGTCAAATAAAACAAAACCGTGTACGGACGCTAAACTGAATCGCTTGCAATAGAACTGTTTTTGGCATTGAAACTGTATTTCTACCAAACTGAATTATTCGAAATAGAACTGTTTTGATATTTAACTGTGTGTAAACAAAAACTATTCTTATACTAAACTAAATTGTTTAAATTAGAATTTTTAAACTTAATTGAATAGCTTGAAATAAAAATGTTTTTGACAATTAAACTATGTACTTATGCTAAACTGGATCGTTTGAAATACTACTGTTTATGTGTATAAAATGGATTTGGCATTAAATAATTTACAAAGGTCGTTATGTCATAAACAAAAAAAAAAACAACAAAAAAACAAATCTAGTCTTTCGTACTAAAGAAACACGCTTGTAAAACCAGTAACAAATGGTATTCTTCAGAAACTTATACAGATGCATACTAACAAGATTCTTTCGCGCTTCTTAAATATTTAATACGTTTTCATGAAAATAGTGATATCTCTTCATTATGTAGCAATTAGTAGACTAATACACATACATTGTCAACGATATCTCATCTATTGAAAATGATGTCAAAGCATGAACTTTTATTGACAGGCTAATGGCCATATCGAAAGCTAGTCTCTTTGATAAAGTTACCTGGAATTCTTCCAAGGTGTAGCTCTGTCAGTACAACTGCATGGCTACATCCCTTGAACTTTACCGAAAAGCCCAAAGAAAAAGCTACATAGGAACTTCCAAAATACTACTTGCTGCTTTAATCAAATCCTGAAAAGAAAACCCTACAAATCAGCAACTATGCAGCCCCTTACTTTTAATCTCATCAACCATCCAAGTAAGACGAGGAAAACACGCTGGTCATTGTTGAAAAAATAAGAACACACTCATAAACGGTTTTCCTACCGATTCCTATACGTAGACACACCAATGTTGGCTTACATTCGTCAGCACTCTACGGACACTGTGTGTCGTCAAGAAGACTAGCCAAGCATGATAGCCAATAGGGATAGATGGCTAAAATCAAACCAACCTGTATAACCGGTTTGATTTGATGATGATGATGATGATGATGATGATGATGATGATGATGGTGACAGAAAACTATTGTATCATATTTTGTGAGGGTAGTAGGTATTATTCATCTAGAAACATATCCTATATGCTATACTATTTTTTAAGTGGTAGATAACAAACTTTATTCTTGTGTCCAACCTAAAAATGGTAATATTGAAGAATAAACAGTGAAAAAAATCTAACCAGACATGGATAAGATCGGGAGTGTGTTATGTCCGATAAAACAGACAAGAAAAGAGGGAATTGTTAGTGGGGAATCTGTATTTCTTTCTATTGATTCTAATCATACAAACTGACAGAAGACCTTACTTGTTTCTCGAAAATTGCAACGTAACGAAATAAATAAGTCATATTGTAGCTATATTATTTCATTGAATCCTGTATTGATTCCTGATCACTAAACACTCTATTTTTATCTGATATACTCAGAATTCCATTAAAGATTACTACCGAAATTATTATTAAAAGTTGTAAAATTCAGTCTTTAATCATTATTTTTCAACAACCAGATATATTTAAACTTTTACGACAAGAATTGTTAAAACTAAACATGTGAGTTGTTGAGTAGTGACGAAGCCAGAGGGTGGTAAAAGATATGCCGAAAACCTGCCTATTGGCTTCAAAGACTCCCGTGATTACTCATCTGCTGTGTCGCTTTATATACAATCATTAAGAGAAAGAAACAAAATTAACATGTTTGTTCTTGTGATAACTTGGTTACATAAGCATATAAAAGTTTGAAATTTATTCCAATAATAAGATATTTTTCAAATTATAAAGATGTCTATGTATGCTTTCACTCTCTCTCTCTCTCTCTCTCTCTCTCTCTCTCTCTCTATCTATCTATCTACCACACATACAAACACACACACATAATAACAGGCATAGCAGATATATGGCCACTTACTTCCCATATCATAAACCATCGAAGTAAGACGAACAAAACATACTGGGTACTTCCGGAGAGTAAGAACTCAGAAGGAATGTTCTCTTATTAACTCCTACACGTGGTCGTGCCAGTTTTGGACTTACATGTATCAGTTCTGCGTGGACATTGGATGCTGTGAAGACATACGAGGAGTGATGGTTAATGGCAAGAGAATGTCAGGGAACTCCATGCTATCAGTCTGCCTTGATGGTGATGATATTTATTTACGTTTATATATGACAGACAGACAGACAGCTAGATAGATCTAAATGAACAAGGTCTTCTAACATCATTTCAAAAAGCTCTAAAAGGTGCTCAATTCTAGCCGGTAGCGCAAGATAAAACCTAAAATAAATTGACGATTACTCACTCCTCTTTGGCTGACCCGTAACTGTCAGTATCATGCATCCCTTTAAATGAATAAGAAAAAATTCCAATCGTCAGATAAGAACAGTGACAGAGGGGTGACTGAATCCCAATATATTTCAATAAAGTATCCTTGATTCGTTCCTCCTTTTCCATTAATGCAAAGGTTTGTCACACAGCGACAAAAATATGGCGTAAAGAAATCCGTCGTCTTATATTGTGATTCAGTCCCAGGTTGGTGACATCGTCCGTTCAGCACCCCGTCACTTCTTAGGTGGAAGATTGCGCGTAACCTCAGCAAGACCCAGTTCTGAATGCTGGATGAAGTATATCTTTTTACACATAGTCCATTTGACGAGATGAACTTTGTCAATTCGTTTTTCTTCCGACAGCTAGACTTTTTCTAACTTACTTATTCACACCCCAATATGGTTTGCGTACAATGTTACACTGGATTTTAATCCAATCGATATAAAAATTATAATTTTTCTTTAAGCAATCCTTAAAGGATATACAAAGTTTAATACACTTATATGATTTCACTAACATTGAAATAAACACGATGCTGGAACTTCTACAACGATGTATTGGCATACAACCAACAAATCAATTTTAAGCACTCAAACTTCATCCTTACAATTCAATCGGATATCAATATGCTTTTCTTTAAAACTAACATGTTTTTCAAGAACTCTTACACATTTTAATGCTTTTTAAAAACTCTCTTTTCAGAGACCTTCGTTTTTTATACAATTAAACATGTCTATAACAGATTATGAAAACTGTGTTAACAGAGAAGAAAAAAAAACTTATGTTCTCATTGTCATTGCATCGTTATTATTATCAAATTATGCTCTGCCTCTTGAGCATTTCTATAATAGCTGTCTGCCGAAGTGCATTCAAGTTTTCAGGAGATACAAAAGATCTTTTCTTGCTAAATTCTTCAGTATGAAAATGTATCGATTCGCAGCTGGCTCAATTGAAATTGCGTCAAGATGTCTGACAGACTTTATATTTAAGAAATGCTGAGTGCGATCTGTATTGTCTACAGCGACTAATTCATCGTTGATCAGTATGGCTTTTGTCTGATCCATCTATCTAACAAACCAGCGTCAAACTACTGACTCAGGTTAGGTAGTTAGATAAATCAATCGATATATATATATATATATATATATATATATATATATCGAGAAAGCTATTAACCTTACTTTCGTAGTTTTTTCACAATTATATCAATCTCTTTTACTCTTTTATTTCATTCTCTTAATGTTTATCACTTTATATCTCTCCCACTATTCACCTATAATATATATATGAAAGTTAGGTAGAGGATAGTTGTGAGCCATGAAAAAGGGACTGGTTAAGAGTCCTTATATGGGTATTTTCCGAATTCACATCAGGGGAGGCATGAGACCAACATTACGTAAGGGTGGATAAAATAGAACTATGCAAACAGACTAAAAATAATAGCTGCAGGACTCATTTTCCATTGCTGCCAAATGAAGTATATATATATATATATATATATGTATACGAGGATCATTAAATAAGTTTTCAGACTTTTTTCGTATGAGCACTTTTATTGATAGTACACACATGAAACTCTAGACCACTTCCAAGTAATCTCCTTCGGCTTCAATGCACTTGTTGTACCGTTTCAAAAACTCCTGGAAGACCAAATGGAACACCTCTTGTGTGAGCGTGTCAATGACCTTCGCCACAGTCTCTTTCATCTCCTGAATTGTCTTATAACGACAGCCTCTGAGCTTAAAGAATAACCAAAAGTCACAGGGGGCAAGGTCTGGACTGCAGGGAGGGTGAGGAACTGTCTTGATGCCCATCGTGGTCATATAGTCTGTGACAAGTAGAGAATTGTGGACTGGTGTATCGTCCTGGTGGAAATGCCACTAACCCGATTTGAAGAGTTCTGGCCTCTTCCGACGGAATATCTTCCTGAACTCCCTTAAAAACTCAACATAGTACCCTAACCCGAGCTCTAACCCTTTGGGCAATCAACTCAGGTCTACTGACTTCCTTACTCCTCCGACGCCTGTCATCATCCCTCACATACTCCCTGTTTTCCTTGAATTTCTTATGCCACTCAAAAACTGATGCTCGATTCATGTAAGATGCTCCAAAAGCAGTCTTAAGCATTCCATACGTTTCTGTGGCATTTTCCCAAGTTTAAAACAGAATTTTATTGAATATCGTTCTTCCTCACGTCCAGATTGCAGTTTTGAAATTCACCAGCTGTGACAATCAGACTTTAGTAGGGTGTATTCCAATTCCTGCTGTAGCTGTTTATTTGGACCTGAAATCATAAAAATTGGTCAGTCATCTCATAAGATGTATAGCAATAACATAGTGAATTTTCAAGAGTCTACGACAATTGTAAATGCCTGTACAAAAAGGCACCACGTATATATATATGTGTGTGTGTGTCTGTTTGTGTGTGTGTGTGTGTGTGTGTGTGTGGTGCATTCAATAAGTGGCTGAATGGTTAGAGGCTTCGACTTAACGTTTGAGTCAAACCGGGTTTCGATCCCAGCTATGGGTAGCTACTGTCTAGCCACTCTGATGAGTTCTGATAGAACGAAACAGATCTGTCTGTGGATGACTATCGAGATATATATTCCCCTAACCCCGTAGGGTTGAGTTCTCTGGCGAAGAAGTAATCGTGTTGCCATTAGCGTTCATTGCAAACCTCTTCGTATTTGAATTGAGGTTTCGGTAGCCGTTGAACGGATGTATGTAAACAAAATTAATTGTGATTCATAACCGTTTAAAATTTACTTCGTAGCTAATAGCTGCTCGTGGCTGAATGGTTAGAGGCTTCAATTTGGCGTTTGAGTCAAACCGGGTTTCGATCCCAGCTATGGGTAGCTACTGTCTAGCCACACTGATGAGTTCTGATAGAACGAAACAGATCTGTCTGTGGATGACTATATATATATATATATATGAGTTTATTCGGCAAATAATGTAAGAGTTTGATCATCTTTTTAACATTGAATTCATGAATTTAATCGATTAATGAATTTATCTGGGCATTAATTAATTTTAACTAAGTTTTAATCAGTCAACATATTATCACTGAACATTTATGCATGTATGGCATTGATTAAGAAGGTTATTTATTCCTGTACTCTTAAACTCTAAAGGTTTTAATACCCATGAATCTTTAAATGCAATTTCTTCTCCATCTTTAAAACGGATTTTTTTACGTAAAAAACGTCCGGATAGTTTATAAATTTACTTCATGACAATGTTCAGCTACATACTGCCAGCATAACGCTCACTCACTTAGAATATGAGACTTTTACTCATCCACCATATATTTTTTTTATCTTTCACGCATCGGTAAACGTTTTTTTAACTATCCGGACGCTTTTTTATGTAATAATTAATGTGACCTCTTCGTTAATTTTCTATCACTTTTTCAGAATTGATTTTGAATGTTATATGCCTCTAATCATGAACATGAAAAAAGAAATGACGTGTTTCCTTTTTTGCATGAGTTGTAAGCCAGTCAGTCACGGGTGAATGACTACGGTAATTAAAAATGACTAGAAAAAAACGGGTCCCAAATCTTCTGTGTAGGTATAGAACCATCGTTAATGGATATGTCCTCTCTTCGACACCCGGCGGAAGTAGGGGAACGATTCGGTTTTGAAAGTTAATAAGCAGCCAGATTCGAATAGATAAAGACAGTCAGTTGAAGGCTAGATACGGCAATGTGAGGACGACCAAAAGTTGTAGTCCCCATTTTGGGGTGGGCTACGAGAAAGGGTCTCACACCAAACATAAACTTGGAAAGACGAAACCAGCGAACAAGCACGAATAAGAACTAGAAGATGAAACATGGAAGAAAATTCAAGGTCTGTATTTGCTCTCTCTTTTTCCTCATGAGAAGGTATTCTCTTTGTCCAGCTAACGCGGGCAACTCAGTTTTGATACGCTGTTTCTTTATCTCGGTGACTACTAAAAAAATGTAGCAGTCAATAAACTTTTGTGTTAATGAACTAAAATAGAGTTTCGTGTGTTCGTCAACATTTCCCACGGCAAGGTTACGACAGGCTTCGCCTACTACTTAAGACATAGCAAAACATACATCAACCCGTTCGAGCACGTGGTGGTACAACCGTACATTTGGTGTGTAACTTTACAACGTCTATTCGTTACCGTTATTATATAATCTTCTATTTCGTACCGTTATAGTACCATCATCAAAGTTGATAGGTTTCTCGATTCGACCTCTTTTTAGCGACTGGAATACTAGGAGTCAGGCGTTTGCATGTACGGAGAGAGAATAAATCTTTCAAAGATACAGGAAGAGTCTGTTCCAACTAGATCAAAGAATTTAGCCTGCAGGTAGTGTCTGTCATCCCCATTATTACATCGATTCAGAAGCTGAAAGGGGAGAATAAAGAGACAAGAGTCGTAACACTTGAAGCAAGTTAGGGTTTTGAGTATATCATTCCTCATCCGATAATTAGCTATTACCAACATAGCAGTTGTCGGTGACTATGCTACATTTCCACACTTTAACTGTAACATAAAGTGAATTTTGAAACACTGCACAGAGCTAGGCAATGGAGTAAGAATAGTTATTTTCTTTTTCTTTTTCTTTTAAACTGCTGATTAAAAAGTATCAGATTTGCAGATCGAAAAGTATTTTATGATAGTACTAACTCGTTTAGACTAATAGATAATACTCTCGACTTTTAGGCACCATTATTCTACTATATAAGCTTCTCAGATGTTCACACATCTATATTTTACATTTCGAAATTTTTGAAATATATAACTTCAGTCTTGGTACAAACTTTATATGTCTATTTAATAATCAGCTCAAATTCTATTAACCTACTTCAAAGGTAGCATGCACTTTACGCAATTTAATGTTTCCTTTGTGTTTTGTCGTATGCTGTGTGTCGAACAAATATTTAATACAACTGAATTCGCATATTTTGCTCCTATTTTTTTATCTCTTTCTCTCAGCTTCTTATACTGCCAGTCATTTTGTAGTGCTGATTACAATGTTCCATGTAATAGACACACTGCTCATTTCTCTAAGATTTCACATGCTTCGTTTGAATGATCTGCGTTTTTCCTATCAGGTTTTTAACATTGTAATGTCAACCCTCATTTCTGTAATTATATTTCATGTATTTCCTGGCATTGACAGCTCGTATATCAATCTCTATGCAACGTATGCAGTTCTGTCTTGAATTATTGACACATCTAATAAAGTGTTATAGTTAATCTGTCAAGCGTTTCCTCCGTCAAACGACATTGTTCTGACATTCCATTTTGATACATTCAAATATATCAGTGAATCAAAATATAGCACTGACTTATCTATCTGTTATAGTTTCCGTTTCTATTTAATCACATCAAGCATCATTGGTATATATATATATATATATATATGGGGGATGCTTCACGTAGTTTAATGGTTAGCAAACTAGACTGACACGACTTTAGTTGTGAATTTGAGGCGCAGTGTATGCCCAATACATTTGACATTGTGCCACAACTTAGCAAAGCTAAGTAAATATCTCTTATATATATATATATATATATATATATATATATATATATATATATATATATATAACTTACAGTCACACACACACACACATATTATCATCATCATCATCATGTCGTGCTGGTAGCACGGATATCCCTAAGCCTCTCTCGCCACTTTTCCCAATCGTTCATCGCCTCTGGCAGGTCTTCTGGACTACATCCCGTATCCTCATATAGTTGCTGAATGTATTTTCGTGCTGGTTGTCCTGCTTTTGCTCGGCCATGTGTGGGGGTCCATAAGAGTACATCACCTATGAGTTCGTCCCTGCTTCTCCAACAGTGTCCTGCATGTCTGGTTTGTCTAACTTGAATATTTTTCGTGAGAGGAGGTAGGTGGCCGTACAGTTGGTGTCTTGTGGTGTGTTGCCGCCAGGACTTGTTCAATATTGCTCGCAGCATTCTTTTGTAACTGCCGTCTAGCTTCTTCTGCAGCCGTTTTGTTAGAGTCTATGTAGTGCATCCATGTAGCAGTATCGAGGCGACCGCTGCCTGGAAGAAACTGCGTTTCATTTTATCGGTTAGGTCTGATTTCCATATAATCGATAGCATATTGATAGCTGTCCATGCCTTCGTTAACCTCATGTCGATGTCCTTTTCGGTTGATGCGACGCTGCTTCCTAGGTAAGTGAATTTGTCTCCTAGTTTAAGAGGGGTTCCGTCTAGAGTGGAGATGTCACCCGTTTGATTATAGCACATATATTCCGTTTTGTGTGCATTGACATAGAGGCCTATGCTTGCTGCTGCTCGTTCCAAACTATGCAGTAGTGTTTCGGCTTGGTTGAGTGTATTTGCCAGTATCGCTATGCCATCGGCGTAGACGGCGTCGGTAATTGTTTTTGCGGGGTACCTTCTGCTTCTTTTCTTTGACAGCTCGAAGCCGTTTTCTCTGATTTTGTTAATCGATGTTCTAAGTACGTAGTCTAGACAAATGATAAAGAGGTATGGTGCTAGCGTGTCCCCTTGTAGTACTCCTGCTACAATGTCGAAGTATTCTGTGTCTTCATCTGGTGATCGTAGAAACACCAAAGAAAAGTACGATCACCGGATGGACACACACTCACACACACACACACACACACACACACTTATTTACTAAGCTTCGTTTTGCTGCATGGGGCACACAATTAGACTCAAATTCACAACTAAAGGCTCGTTAGTCTAGTTTGCTAACCATTTCACTACGCGAGGCACCTCTCTCTCTCTCTCTCTCTCTCTCTATATATATATATATATATATATATATATAAAATAAAGATAAATAAAACGCTGCTAACTCAAAACATATAGGAGGAAGTCCCCGTGGTATTGTGGTTAAAGTTCTGAACTGCGATATCGTTACAAGTGAATTCGCACTCCAGTTGCGTATTACTTTCAATTTCACACTAATACTCTTAGGAAATGGACCAGCCCTTATATATATATATATATATATATATATATATATATATATATTGAATGTAGTGTTAGATTTTAACCTTAAAAAACGTGCTTCCTGTAAAGAAAGGATTTATCAATGAGATGGGTCCCTAACTATGTATAATGTACAGGGTTAGCTTTAATGCTGCAAGGCGTAAATAAACGCACATTGTTTTATTTTCCAAACTTCAAAAGAACATAATTAGTGTATTATTTGTATTGCTAAAGTAATTATTCACATTTAATTAAACATTCCTAATTAATTTTATCGTCATTTCTTCAACCTGGACACATAAAATGATTACTTAGCAGTATTGATTGACTGAGAGCAATAATCAGAAAAATATTCTTTTAATTTTAATCGATAAATATCTTGTGCGTGATTCACTTAAATTCTTAAGTGTGACATAAAAAGCTTTATTTTTCACAGAATAATATAACTTCATAAACTAATGTACTACATAAAATCGACAAATTGTATATCTGTTATGTAGAAGTATATTTTATATTATACATGTACGCAATAGTATTACATTAAGATATGTTTTAAGTTGATTTGAATTCAGTCTTTGTTTTCCTAGACCGGATGCCTAGCCCAGGCTAAGCAAACCAGTCTTCCCAACTATTCATCAATAGCAGAAGGGAACAGAAGGATTCATATTATTTCCAAGTGAGATAGAAACATCCTCGTCCAGGACTTGAATTAGGGTCAGAGATTTCATTTTAGAGGACGATAACCGTTACGAGTGTCCTCGTGGTACAATGGTTAAAGCGATGGACTCCGGAACCGTAGTAACCGAGTTCGAACTCCAGTCCCGCTATTACGTTTACTTTCGGATAGATACCCTTGCGAGAGGTATGCACGCGCTTATCCTCTCTGCTATGGGTTAAATAGTGTTGTGGTCTTCAGATAAGACCGGTCGAAGAAAAACTCAAACAACGGGTGATAGGTGAACGTTATTGTATTAGCAGAAAAAAGGAAGTCATACAAAAGAAGTACTAGCCGTTCTCGGCTTGCAGTCTGTCTGATAAATGTCTCGTAAGAAACGAGAAGTTGTCTCCCCCGAGCGAGCTAAGCTCGGAGAATATGTTTAGATTGGACGAGTCCATCTTTAGGGTATAGTAGGATATGTCCCCATAACGCCCGCGTCCAAACATTTTTGTTCTGTTAAAAAAAAGGTGTCAATATCTCCTTTTTTGGGGGTCAATGGTCAAAGGTTCGGTAAATTTCCTCTTCCTTCCCGATCGATGCTCTTCTATGGCTGCTTGTGGAGGTTCGATATCAAACGTATCGTACAACGTTTCGATAGCTTCTTCCTTGTCTTGGGGTGTGCGGCCAGGGTCATCTAGCTGTCACCTCCTGATTTGGTTCAGGTGTCTTTTATGTGTAGCGGTATGGCCCAGAATGATGTATGACGTGTTTCCAATTCTTTTGTCGATTATTCCCAGTTCCCAAACAGATGTGTTGTTACAGTAGGCTTTGAAGAAAACCTTGTCCCCTGGGTTATATCTTTTTGTGGGAACTGTCGTGGTCCTATCCATATCTTCACTTACTACCTTGTGTAAACAAATACTGAAAACAATATCTATACTTACGGATTAAATAAGTAAATGATGCATCATCATCATCAACATTCAGGTAAGTATCAACTGACTGCTTCCATGAATATATGGAATTCGGACTTCTGGAAAAGAAAATTTCTCCACCTGCTTGAAATTCCCTGAACTAAAAATACGTGGGGCATTCAATAAGTTTCCTGATTTTTTTGTACAGGTATTCATAATTGCCGTAGACTCTTGAAAATTCATTATGTTATTACGATACATCCCCTGAGAGGACTGACATTTTTTTTATTTCAGGTTCAAATGAACAGCTACAGCAGCAATTGGAATACACCCTACTAAAGCCTGATTGTCACAGCTGGTGAATTTCAAAAAGGCAATCTGGACGTGAGGAAAAACGATATGCAATAAAATTCTGTTTTAAACTTGAAAAAAATGCCACAGAAACGTATGGAATGCTTCAGACTGCTTTTCGACCATCTTGCATGAAATGAGCATGAGTTTTTGAGTGGCATAAGATATTATAGGAAGGCAGAGAGTCTGTGAGGGATGATGACAGGTGTGGGAGGAGTAAAAAAGTCAATACACCACAGTTGATGGGACAAAGGGTTAGGGTTAGGGTTACGATGTTGAGGTTTTAAGGGGGTTCAGAAAGAGATTCCGTCGGAAGAGGCCAACACTCTTCAGATCGGGTTAGTGGCATTTTCACCAGGACAATACACCATTCCATAACTCAATCCTTGTCACAGACTATTTGACCAAGATGGGCATCAAGACAGTTCCTCATCCTCCCGAGAGTCCAGACCTTGCTCCTTGTGACACTTGCTTATTCCCTAAGCTCAGAGGCTTTCGTTATGAGACAACTGAGGAGATGAAAGAGGCTGTGACAAAGGTCATTGACACGCTCACACCAGATGACTTCCATGGGGCCTTGCAGAAGTTCTTGGAACGGCTCAACAAGTGCATTGCAGCCGGAGGAGATTACCTCGAAAGAGACTAGAGTTTCATGAGTATACTATCAATAAAAGTGCCCATACAAAAAATTCTGGAAACTTATTTAATGATCCTCGTATATCTTTTTCTACTGAGTGTAGTTTCGCTGAAGACTTCTCTTCATTACGGACATTAAAAAGACTAACAATTTCATGCCATAAAGAAGTCCTTCAGTTTTTTTTTATTATCAATTAAATTTTATCGACCTTCCTTAAACATTTAGCTATCCTTTTAATAATAAGATACATAAACTTCCATATATATGTATACATTTACGCTACCTAGGCACACACACAGTTATACATATATGTTCACATCCACATGCATATACATACACATACGCAGCACATAGATAGATAGATAGATAGATAGAATTGTTTCAACCTACATGTACTATTGCATCAAATATGTGCACCTAGAAGCTGCTGAGCTAATAATATCACATCAAAACTAGAGAGCTCCGTATTTTTTTTATATTTTTTTTATATATTTAAGAAGTAGAGATTGATTAATTTCTCTCGTAAAGGATTAAGTACAAAATGAAGACAGGAAACATAAGCCTGAATTTGAACTCATTTCTCCATCGAGTGACGAATATATTTAAATTAAACTTTACAATAAACTTGGATATTAAAAATCGTCTTGTTAAATATCTTAATAGATTGTCTAAATTACGAAAACTCTATATTATATGTAATCTTCCCAAGTAGAGAAACTGCCTTTAGACATTTCCAAACAGAGAATCACATAAATAATGAAAAATTTTGTATCTTAAAATTGATATATCAATTGATATTTCAAAGTCGATGGCCACATGTTACCTGACGTTAACTTACATTTTAAATTTCCAGGTGCATGCAGCTGTAGGGTAAAATGTAATCTATTGTTGCAAGATTTACTTCGCGCTTCGGACTTGTTCTTGAGACTTGTAATAATTCAATATAATTCCTCAGAGTCTTTTTCTGAGGCATCCTGGGGAGAAGTGAGTTCTATGTTTGATATATTAATTTTGTAAATTGAGTATTGTTAATAGCCCAAAGCCACACAAATTTTACGCGTTCAATTATTTTATTTGATTTGATTTTATTCTATTTTTTAATCTTCTGTCTCGTCCTTGTTGATTTTCAGAACAAATCAACTCAAGCTGGCTCTCCGCATATTCAGAAATCTTCCACATATACCGTACCTTTTCTCTCTCTCTCTCTCTCTCTCTCTCTCTCTCTCTCTCTCACTCTCTTTCTCTCTCTCTCTTTCTCGCTCCTATTCTTACTCAGTTCTTTTCTCAAACCATTTCTATACAGTTACATAATTATGCAGATTCGTCTTCGGAGAGTGACTGCCTATTTTCATTTCTTCCATTTATCTGTCAATATTTTTTTCTAGTTCAGGCTGAAAGTAAAATTCATTTCACTCACTTATTATCAAGCTTTCTATCCATCCATAGCAAACTTTTACTGCATCTCTTTTACATATTCAGTAATATATATACTAAGTAATATATATACGAAGTAATATGTATATATATATATATGTGTGTGTGTGTGTGTGAATTGAATACTAGCTCTCTTGAGGATCGACAACGTGAAACTCTGAGTCAGCAGTTATACATACATATATATATATATATATATATACAGAGAAAGAGAGAGAGAGAGAGAGAGAGAGAAAGAAGAAGAAGAAGAAGAAGAAGAAGAAGAAGAAGAAGAAGAAGAAGAAGAAGAAGAAGAAGAAGAAGAAGAAGAAGAAGAAGAAGAAGAAGAAGAGAAGGCACTTTCTGGGTAATGGTTATCGTAGAATAAATATAGACACATTCATCCGTGTCCAAATGCTTTCAGTGACAGTTTGCATATCACATAGGGCTAATACCCTTCGGAAAAGTATACATCCAAATATTCTCCCAAACTTTAGAATTGCAATCCGTCTAGGTGAAGGAAAATTTGGAATTCAAACTTCTTAATCTCCTCTTGAAAATCTCGCCGTCTGGTGTTTGTATTAGAAAAATGGAACAATTTTGCATAATCGTTTTATAATACGGTACTCTAGATTAACACATCGATGAATTGAAATTAATATCGAATCACTTTGGATACTGGGAGACAATTCATGGATATTCTTTGTGTTTCCCAACATGGAAAATGTTCAAATCTTACATACGCTACAATAATGTTCTCACTTGTCTCTCACTGTTCGGAAACAAATGAATGCCAAAATAAATAAGAAGTTCATTAGTGTATCATTGGTAAAAATCAGGTAAAGAAAATATGAAAATAAATGAATTTCTTTTTGTTCATGAGTAAGTACTAATTTCCGAAAAAGAAAAGAAATAACTATAAACATATATACATATATATATATGTGTGTGTGTGTGTGTGTGTATGTATATATATGTGTGTGTGTGTGTGTGTGTGTGCGTTTACTCAACCTCTCCTCATGAGCATAATAAGGCACAAGTTCGCTTTTAACAGGTTTTAATTCAGAATTTTTCTTTCTCCTTTCCTGTTTGCTATACCCTGGTTAAAGATCACTGTCTGCCCCATTATTTAAGCATAGCTGGAAGAAGTATACTTGGATGCATACCTTTCCCAAGGTATCAGCGCTACGTGAAATACAAACAGCTCTTTCAGCTTTTCAACTCGGGTCACCCGATCCATTTTGTACGACAATAATTATTTCAGCAGGAGCATCTTCATAAATATAAGTTGGTATGTTTGTCAAAACGCAATATTTGTAACATATTCACCCTCGACCGAGCCGTCAATCAAGAGATGCACCTGTGTAAATAAGCATGAGAAGAGCGAAACAGGTGCATCCGGTCAAAGATATCGGAATATCACCTTGACCTGTGGACGTGGTGGAATTCGGTGCAGATGCGTACGCCCACAGGAAGCAGGTGGATGTCAAACAATTATATAACCAGGTGCCACAGACGGCTTGAGTCAGTCAGTTTGAGTTCCAAGTTACAGATGCAGCTGGAGTCAGTTGGGGACAAGAAGTCCTCGTGAGAGCCAGCTTCAGACTGATGGCTTGGGTCCTTATTGACCCACGGTTGAGCAGCCCAGCCAAAATGTGAAAGAAGTTCTGAATGTCAAAAGAACTTGGGGTCAATATGTAGCAGTCCTCGTCTCCAACTAACCTCTCACACATAACCAACACCAACCCTTTCGAATAAAGTCTGAGAGGCATATTTTTATAAAGAAGTGTGTTCGTTCGTTCATTGAAGTCGTCAGAATGTTGACTATGTTTCTGCTTATATTTGTATATGTATGTGGCTATACAACATATTTAGCAAAGGAATAAAGAATAAAAATCCTTAAACGCCAACAATGCAGAGCAACTAAAAAGATTTCCCCACACCTTTTATGTGCATGTGGCTGAAAGTTCCATATATTTGTGAACACAATCATAACATCTATCCACCTCCTCTGAGTGACCGAAAAGTTAGCGCCCTAACTTGAAAGTGCATAAGTTACACAATCCCAATACGACACCCTATTTGAATTCAATCAAAGAATATTTGAAGTTCGTACTTGTACCTGAAAATTCAAACTTGAATCTGCAGTCTTTACCAAAGTGTATAATATCGCCCATCGAGCAATCATCTGCTCCATCAGGCAAAGGTAATCCCTAAGAACACGCCGGCGGCATTATAAAAGATGGTCCCTTTGTTAAACATGCTTCGAATGAAAGCCGCAGAAGTAACGATGGATAAGGTTGTCGATTCTTACAATTACTTACTCTTGATTTTTCAGTTTTATAGAAGCAACAAAGAAAATTAATAATGAAACAGGAATTTCAAATTTTATGTCTAAACATTGAAAGAGCTGAAATGTATATGAATTCAGTCAGAACTTTGTAACATATATCTCTGTATCTTAGACAATGAATTTATCAATCACACCTTGTACACACACAGGCACATGGATATAAATATATATAGATATGGTATGGTGATATACCCCATGATGTCACTGCATGGACCCTCGCCGACACTATAAGTAGTGACTTGCTTCATAAACGAGGCAAGAGAGCCCAGTCAGTTACCGGTAACCGTTACTGTCTATATTTCCGTAACTGCCGTAAACCTTAGATCTCTTTGTATTTTTCATTTCAGACACTTCAAAGTACAACAAGATATGAAATCATATTTTCAAGTGTTTTGCTCATATATAGTTTTCTGTGTGCGTATATACATAGACAGACAGACAGACAGACACAGACAGACAGACAGACAGGCTGAGGCGGGTCCAATGCAGGAAAATATTTAGAGATGGTAACAATATCCTATTATCATACTTAGACTGGTGGAGCGTAAACCTATTTTCTTGGTAATCAATTCAAGTAGTGAATTTAAAAAGAATTGGTAAAATTACACTACTACTAACTGGAGTGAACCCCATTTTTGATGAATTTAAAGTCGGGCAAGTTAGATCTGAGAGCGATCCTGAGGAACTGTACGTGGCAAATCGGCCAAAGATCCTAGGTGCTATGGTCTAGCCAAAGTTGTTAATCACATAAAAGAATACTTCTCAAATAAGCTGCAGTCATCATATTTTACAGAAAGATCATCAAGCTGTTCAGGAAGCGATCATCAGGGTGTACGGAGAGTGATGATTATGATTTACAAAGGGTGAACCGGGTGTTCAGAGGGCAATCATCAGGAAGTACAGGATGTGATCATCAGTAAGTTCAGAGGGTGATCATCGGAATATAGAGACAATAAACATCAGACTCTACTGAAGTTGATCAACAGAGATCATCAGGATGTTCAGAGGGTGATCATCTAGATGTACATGGTCTGATCATCTATATGTACAGCGGTTATTATCAAGATGTACGGAGAGTGATCATCTGGATATATAGATAGAGAGCGATCATCTGAATGTACAAAGAGGGATCATCTGTCTGTATAGAGAGGGATCATCAATATGTACTGGGAGCGATCATCAGAATATACAAAGGGAAATCAACGGCCTGTACAGAGATCATCAGGGTTTACAATATGTGATCATCGGTTGTTGTGACGTTGACTATATTCATTGCTAAGAGTATCTGTTTCACGTCAGTGTTGCCGTCCTGTGGAAGAGCCGTAAAACAAATAAAGATCACTTTTTTCAAAAACTAACCATTACTGTTTTCTCTGGAAGGTTTGAGTGAATTCTTTCTCAACTTCATTTCATATTGACTAAACCGAACGCTTAGCACATACATCCAAAACCGGCAAGCCATCGTTAAAAAAACAGACAAACCACAACGTAGAGTTAATCTCTTGTCCGACGAAGTTGTCATGGCTCAGAGGCATAGTCACATTATGATTCGTAGCTGAAAACTTGCTCTATTTAACAACGTTAGTGGGCACTTTGAAATTGACAGTGGCACTCATAGTGTAAGGGTTATCGTCGTAAGGAGTGGACACTGGGAACCGTGTTCAAATCCTAGATGATGCGTGTTGTATTACCTAAGAGCATTAGCCATTGGGAAAGGTAAGAATTCAATTAATCTCTCTTGTAATGTGGGTAAATAGTGGGACAGACTAGGCTCTTTAACCTTGGTATGGCAACTGATCTAGGAGAAGGAAAACTCTGTAATTTTTTTAAAAGTCCGTTCCTGTGGAGTTGGATATATATATATATATATATATATATATATATATATGAAGCAAATTCCATGGAAATAGGAGCAATTGTTTGTAAAACCACCCGTGTGTGTATATATATAGAGAGAGAGAGAGAAAGAAAGAGAAAGAGAAAGGGAGAGAGAGAGAATTGTGTCTTTACAAAAAATATTCAAGTATAAATGATTACCTCTGGAATTTTGAACTGTTGTTCAATTATTTTTGGACCTCACCTGTTTTTATTGCTTCAGCGCAGAATTAGATGCATGTGTAGAAGTTAAAAAAAGACAAAAAATGAAACAATTCGCAATGACGCGCTGCTAAAAAAATGTTGAAAAGAAATATTTTTATCATTATTTTATGAAGCAACTGCCTTACATCCTTACAAATATAAGATAATATTCAGTTATATTAAACTCCGAAATTCTCATGTTTATTTCTCCCTTTTTTTAACCTTCTGTCACAAAAAAAAAACTTTTTAAATAACCGGTAGTTACCGACAACAGTACACCTGCATTTTAGTTTTAGTAAGTCCTGGTTCTATTCAGTGCATGCTCATTTATTTCTCTTGATGGTATTTGTCGTACGTCCCACCAACAGGACGAGTGCGGCACAAGGCGTTTTAAGGTGGGTCCGGGCGCAGGACTAAAACACGGACATGCTCAGTGGCTTCAAAAATGTCCCGGGCTCCCTCAGCATTCCCCATAAAAAGGGTGTCTTTGGCACTAGGCGATAAACTTGGCCCCTCCAGAGAAAGTTAGAGCCAAGAGGATAACCCCTTGAGGCTCGAGTAGAGCCAGTCTTCGTGGGCGTAACATAAATGCCGCCTTCCTGGTACCCATGTCAGGCAGACTTGGCCGACGTTACGAAACGAAACGACCATACCACACGAACCGATCTGTGCACCAAGAAATAGCGCCGGAGTGTGACTCAAGTTGTGCACTTGGAGAAATTATACATATATATATATATATATATATATATATATATATATAATTAAAGAAAAAAATTATATACATATATATATATATATATATATAATTAAAGAAAAAAATCAATTATATATATATATATATATATATATATATATATTTCTCTGTGTGTATGTGTGTGTACGTCAGATAAGTGCGTAAATGATTGAATAAATCACTGATCTATAATTTAATTGATTTTTTTCTTTAATTTGAGGGAAAAGTTTGTTTTAAACAGAAGTTACAAAGTCTTTTCTTGTAAAAAAAAGATATTTGAACTTAAAATATTCTCCAATATTTACTTTACCAGAAAGAAAAGTTTATGCACTTAATGCCGTAGTTTGCGTTGTCTGAATCTAGTCGATATAATCTGTTTGTGTAAAAGATTTTTGTGAGTATGTCACTTGGAAAGGGTGAAAGTATATTTATATGCTAATACCAGGTCGAGTCATAGCGAAAACTCAAAAAATGGTACTTAATTCTACCTTGCTAAATACTCAGTATTATAAGGTAGGTGTCAAGGGTAGAATGTAGCAATCCAGGGAATGGAGTAGTGCCCTTCCCTACACCTCGATGTGGTAGCTATTGAAAAGGGAGCCTTCGGGTCACGCTCGACTAAGGTCGCCAACTTTCACGTAAGCAGATGCAGCTAAAAAAATCATCAGCAAGCGAAGGCTCAAAACGGTAGTATTAGCATATCTATGTAAACAATATTTTTGTTCAATTTAAAATAATTAAGTGATATTGAAATTAGATGTAAACTTGAATGAGCAGAAAATTAGATTTTCATTCAAAATAAATAAATTTGATAGGTTTTCATAGATTTACAAGATGAATGAATAAATCTCCCGGAGGATTAACCATTTCGTTGTTTATTCATAAGATTAAGGAAGGCTAAAAATTAGCTAAAAAAGTTGATGATTTATAAATGATTCTAATTGGTTAAAAAAAAGCATTTTCAAAAGTCTAGAAGGGAATAGATTCCTTGAATAATTTTTGATTTTGATCCTTAAAATTTTTAGCCGTCAGTGAAATCTATAAGAAATTTTAAGAAGAACGCCTAAACCTCGATTGGTCAATAAATGCAAAAATACTGATACAAAAACCTTCAAGCCTTTCTTTACGCAAAAAGGAACATTTTTTGCAAGAAAATCACACACACACACACACACACACACATATATATATATATATATATATATGTGTGTGTGTGTGTGTGTGTGTGTGTATGATATTTTAGCGAATTGTTCGGAGGTAATTTTATAGAGCTCATTTGTTTACAATCGGTTAAATGATTACAAGTATTCATATCCAACTCTAATAAATCTATATAATATCAGCCATTTGTCAAAACACAGTTAAATGGATTCAAGTAATGTTTCTGTGCAACATTATTAATTCTATCTATCAATTATTTCTATGTAAGATGAATAATTTGCACACAGCTGTATAGTTTTAAATAACTAATAATTATGATTATTAGTAAATAATTTCACAGTTCTATTTGACCTATAGATGGGACTTGAACAGATACGACCACACCGGATCAGAATGAACTCGAGAATGTCAATAAATGAGTGCCCTGCATTCCCTAAAGCTGGGCGCATACCATCAGAAGGTTTAATGTTATATCAAGGATACTCATTGTTGGTGTTACTCCACAACAAAAGTGAAGTTGAAGTATTCTACAGCAGCTAAGTATCAAGCAGAAAACCTTAAGAAGTTTGTACAATGAATAAGATTAGATAACAGGACCCTGGTTCACGTCGATTTTTTACTGCTGAAATTACTGCTACACACCAGTTCTCTGGTCTTGGATCCAATGAAAATGCTTATTTTGATTTTTTATCACCTGGTTTAAATCTTATCTATAAGTGTTGGAATCTAACTACGAAGATCCAAATGAAGCCATGTTCGATATAAAGGTGCCCGTGGTCTAATGGTTATCGTCGTAGGTAATGGACACGGCGACACGAGTTCAAATCCTGGACGAGAGTGATTGCATTTCACATAGCACTAATATCCTTGGGAACGGTATGAATCCAGTTATTCTACCTCCAGGTATGGGTAAATAGTAGGGCAGACGAGGTTCTTCAACCTTGGTGAGGAGAAGGAAAACTCTGAATTCAAACCTGTTAAACTCGGCTTAAAAATTGACCTTGTGTCATATCCTGCCCGAGTGGAGGGGTTGGGTAAATAAGATGTTCGATATAAAGTATGGAAGGGGGGATTTACGAATCTACAAGACCATTATGGTGCATATTTTACAAATCTTTGACGTTTTAGAACAATTGTAAGCACATAAGGAGAATCGGCTGAATCGATTTATATTCAAAACACATGTTTCTACTTCAGTATCAAAAACTTTGCTGACTAGTGTTATTGTCGCAATATCAGTTCCGTTATGCTTCTGGTTAATACCAATTAATTATGAACGTGCAAGTACGCCAAGTCTTTCGACTATTCTAAATTATACATGGGAGGGGGTCCAACATCAATTTTCTTAAGCAAGGAAAACCGTAAAGTGCTGAAATCTTTCTACGCTTCTTAAACGCAATATATAAATCGATATATACACCTACTCTCAGCTTTCTTACGACACAAAGATACTGCCTGTCAATCATTTTCATTCTGTCCCAGAGGGTCTGCTAAGCCAGATTACTTTAAGTTATAGTAATCGCGTTTTTTTTTTTTCGAGTCTGACTTTACCATTATATATATATATATATATATATATTATCATAATCATGTCGTGCTGCTCGCAGGGATTTCGCTAACTCTCTTTTATCATCCGTCTCTATCATCCATCGCTTCCGGCAGGTCATCCAGGCGACATCCTGTGTCCGTGCAGAGCTGTTGCAGACAAGTTCCAGCTGGTCGTTCTAAACTCGCGCGTCTGTGTGAAGGGGTCCATAGAAGAACGTCGCTTATGAGCTTGCCTATACTTCTCCAGCGGTATCCTGCATGCTTCCAGGATTTGTTTGATATAGCTCGTAGCACCCTCGCGCATTTGCCATCATGATTCTTCTCTATACGCTTAGTCAGGGTCTAAGTGGTGCATCCACACAATAATATGGACACCACCGCTGGAAAAAATGCTTTTTATTTTATCATATAGATCTCACTTCCATTTAACCGTTAACCTATCGATAGCTGACCATGATTTCGCTAGTCACGTAATGATGTCATTCCGAGGTGGGTGAACTTGCCCACTTGTTTCAGCGAGCCATCATTTAGTTTGGTGATATTGCCATGTACTCCCTTTTGTTTACGTTCACATGGACGTTTATGCAGCCTGCTGCTAACCCCAGACAATGCAGCTGGGATTCAGCCTGAGCGGATGTAATTGCCAGGAGCGCTATGTCATCAACGTAGTCTGCATCCGTAATGGTTGATGCGGGGTATCGTCTGCTTCTTACCTTTTCCTGTTTAAAGCTATTTTCTTTCCTTAGATATTTTGATGTCCGAAGATAAGCAGATAATGAACAGGTATGGTGCTGATGTATCCCCTTGGAGCACACCTGCGACAATTGACAAGAGCAATAGCTTTAAACTTCCATAGCGGCTAAGATTCACAATGTTCTGCTACTCAACCGCATTAAACCTGAAATCGAGAAAATTCTTAGGAAAAACCAAAATGGATTTCGTTGGAATCGATCCACAATATCACAAATTCTGACAATCCGTCGAATTTTAGAAGGTGTTGGTATAAAAAACCTCGAGGCTACACTCCTATTTGTTGGAAAATTGCAGCAAATACTTCTTGACTGCGGTCAACCCAGGGTGACTGTAGCAGCCATAACGATGCTATATAAAAACATTGAAGTAAGAATACGTTCAGCGAATGAAGACACAGATTTATTTGACTTCTTTGACACACACACACACA
>OY757906.1:83860309-83907809 GCA_963585895.1 Sepioteuthis lessoniana | reverse complement strand
TTACTAGGAAAAGTGTATATATAGAGAACAGATGAATTTTAAATGAAAAATTCTTAATAAGTTGCAGAGAAAGAGAGAGAGAGGGGGAGTGAGAGAAAGAAAGAGAGAGAGAGGGGTGGGACGTTCCCAAATTTTCGAAAAGACTAAAATTTATATTTGGCTATCGGCACTTTGTGAGAATCGAGCTCACTGACAATAGTTTATAAACCTAGTTTGATGACAATTACATCTCTTCAGGTGCCCAACTAGTGGGATATACAGTAACGTTTTTCAAAAATCAATAAAAATGCATTTATCTTGCAGCAGTTTCGTAAATCCAATTGGGGTTGGTTGTTATTTTTTGATTCCGGGTAAACTCTCGTATTTTGAAAATTGATTTTGATGGTAGGCTGGTATCTCTTACAACACAAATATTCTGTTCTAATATTTTGCAGTGCAAAAAATTTGTTCAGGAAACATCTCTAAATAAAATTGATCTTCATCTAACAAATGTCGATGAGAAAAGCAAATTTGAAAACAATTAAAAGATTCATTACTACATACTACATTATCAAACTCATTTTAGTTATATTCAGTACACCTCATATTCTTATCATTTTGCTGTTCGGGAAAATTTGAAAAAAGTTGTCTTTAAAAGTTATTCATTATTTCATCATCAACTAGACGTGCTGACAGCTAGAATTCTTTCTTGCTATCCGTCACTATCGGCCTTCGCTCTGAGCAAGCCCTCATCCAGTGTCAGCCAAAAGATGATGATTGTTAGTTTTTGGCAGGTCGGCCAACACTGTTGTGCCAATGTGTGTGAGTCAATAGGAGAACTCGCATATGTGTTCCTCCTTTCTCTTATACAAATGCCTCCAATTACCTGGGGCTTTGAAGAGTGTGGAGTACTCCTTCATTGCCATTATTTTTAAGTTCACACTTACTCGTAGTGGTAGTACCTGTTAGGGACCGATCAGTGGGTTAAATATATGTTTTCAAATCATCTGTATCATATAGGATTACTTAATTTCCCTTAACCGTGTAAAGAAAAAAATTGAGAAAATACACGAAATATGTAAGTATAAAAGCAAAAAGAACGCATTTCACAAACCTCGGGGGATGAAATAACCCCTGACGCGTTGACATGCCGTAAAAATCAATTTATGTATCCAATGAAGATTCAAATCTCCCTAAGTAACACATTCTGTTCGATTTTGAGTCAATGTTCACTGGATATACAAATCAGTTGAACACATTTCAAACGAATATTGGATTAATGTTGTTTTTTTTTTTCGAACTCAATTATGATCGTTTGTGCTTATTAATGAGGAATATATTTAGAAGCCGTTTTAAACTTGTCAAGTATCATTTCATTCATGCTGGTGGTGTATTGTGTATAGTTTTTCATGGCGCACATTGTCACATCTCGTGTGTATAGATGGACGTAATTTCAGAACAACTTATTTAATGTAATTTACCTTTGAAATAAACATTGACTTTTTTTGGCTTTCTGCAAAAGCAAATAAAGTTCTATTGCTGAGGTGTCTCTTGATTTAAACTATTTTTCCCAAAATATTTTAGGCAAGGCTTTTTTTGTATCAGTTAAAAATTATTCAAAATAGACACGATTACACTCTAACACCTATCATATTTGACAGGTTTTATTAGGTGTCAGAAAATATGAAATCGTGTGTAGATACCGAAGACCACAAATTTGTAAAGACTTTTTAAACGTTTAAACTTCCCGAATATTTTAACTACCAATGAAATTATAAGAATGAAAAAATAAGATGGTGCTAATTTTTAGAAAATGTGTCAAATTCGTAGCGATATTCTTTAAAGAATAAATGATTTAGATCGAGAAGCAGACTGGTGAAACTTGTTATATTATATTTAAAAGTATAATATAATGGTTGATTGATTGATCTTAACGCTATGTCAACCCGTCTAGGTTTGGTTGGGTTGGGTTTTATTGCATATCGACCGCTGTAGGTTATTCAATTTCAAATCCTCTCAATACATTATGATTTGTAAACGCATAGTTTGTTGATAAAATTTTTAAACGAACCAAAGCTCATTTGTTTAAATACAATTAAATAGTTATTCATATGATTTGTTACTCAACAGTCTGTAGATAATCTTATTTTAAAATGATTCAGAGGTGATTTGTTTGCACACAAATATTTTTTATTGTTTTTCACAAAGTTAAATGGTTCAAAATATTCTAACTCGAATAGTTCGATTGAGCGTTCATCATTTGGTTGTACTCACTGAAATAGTTTCAAATATTGCGATCAAACATATATACTTCTATTTGAACACAGTTAAATCGTTTCAAACATCGCTATGTAACCGTAACAATTCAATTCAGGCACACAAAGACATTCAATTATTTCTAATCAACGCTAAGGATCCTATTCAATATTACGCATTCGTTAGCACAGAGTTAAATCATTCCAAGTATTATGTATCACTAACAATACAAATTTTCACATCAGACATTTGTTTACACACAGTTAAATAATCAAACAGTTCGACTCGACCCAAAGACAGAACCCAATCAGGTGCTATCACATTTTATATAAGTCATTTCTTTGCGCACGTGTTAAATGTCAAACATTTCTATTTGACTCAGAGATAGGACCCTATCAGGTGCTAGAACTCCGAGTCAGAGTGGGCTTGGAAGCAATAACAATGAAGGGTTCTCCAAATCAACAAAGCTCCAAGTCTAGAGCCTCGCCATCTTATCCAACATAATCGTTCAGAAGTGGGGGTATTACCCATCTGCAGAGATGCAGTCGTCGTATTCTACAGTCTCAGATGATCGGGTGTTAATCCGTCTAGTATTATTCAATGCCTTAAGGTTACAGAATTGTTTACATTGTACGTTTATATTTATATTTTCTTTTGAACTTTTTTCTTTAGAGATTTTTACACCCTATTATATGATATCAAAATTATTTTTAATACAAATAATTTTCACACAGTCAATTGACTCTAAGTAATAATCCTGAATAAACAATTATAGCTTCAAGTAACTATTGTTAATAGAAATAATTTCCATTAATATCTAATGTATTCCTATCAAATATAGATAATTTGCACAGTTGTATGATTTAAAATATTTATATCTAATACAAGAAATTATATGGTTTAAAGTATTTGTTTCTACTTAATGTTACAAATAATTTACAGGATAGGGAATTGCGTTAGTTGTACATATTTAATTTTTTGTGCAGTTGTTTCTTAAGAGTTTTCTGGCTCACAATGATATGATATTTAGAATCCACTTCTAATAATTTGCATACAGTTTTATGGTATCAAGTCTTCCTATCTTATACGAATGATTTCTAAACATGCTTTCATATATGTGATTCCTTCAATAAGTTTCCAGACTTTTTTAGTAGGGGCACTTTTATTGATAATACACACTTGAAACTCTAGTCCCCTTCGAAGAAATCTCCTCCGGTTGCAATGCACTTGTTGTACCGTTCCAACAACTTCTGGAAGGCCCCGTGGAAGTCCTCTTGTTTGAGCGTGTCCATGACCTTCGTCACAGCCTCTTTCATCTCCTCAATTGTCTCATAACGACAGCCTCTAACTTTTTCCTTGAGCTTAGGGAATAACCAAAAGTCACAGGAAGCAAGGTCTGGACTATAGGAAGGATGAGGAACTGTCTTGATGCCAATCTTGGTCAAATAGTCTGTGACAAGGATGGAGTTGTGGACTGGTGCATTGTCCATGTGGAAATGCCACTGGCCCGATTTGAAGAGTGCTGGTGTCTTCCGACGGAATCTCTTCCTGAACTCCCTTAAAACCTCAACATTGTATTCCCTGTTGACTGTCTGTCCAGTGGGAACCTAGTACATGTAGATAATACCAGTTCTGTCAAAAAAAAAAGGGATTATCACCTTCTTGGGTCTTGAAGAGCCAGCATGCTTCATCTGAGAATTCTGTCTCTTGTTCTCTGGGTCATAGCAGTAGATCCAACTTTCATCGCAGGTCACCAGAACATCAAGAACTGCGGGATCTGCTCGACCATCTCCCTGCTGTCTTGACAGCGTCTTCCTTTCTGATCTTCTCTGAGTACTCTTGGGACAAACTTTGTGCAAATCTTTCGCATCTTTAGTTTCTCGTGAATAATTGTGTGTACAGTTCCCACACTGACATCAAAAACTGTGCACCTATTGTCTTTATAGACATACGACAGTCCTAATCCATGAAATTGTATATTTGGCCAATCAACTCTGATGTTCTGACTTCTTTACTCCTCCCACAGATTGCATTTTTGAAATTCACCAGCTGTGACAATCGGGTTTTAGTAGAGTGTATTCCAATTGCTGCTGTAGCTGTTCATTTGAACCTGAAATCATAAAAATTGGTCAGTCATCTCATAAGATGTATAGCAATAATATAGTCAATTTTCAAGAGTCTACGACAATTGTAAATTCCTGTACAAAAAGTTTGGAAACCTATTGGATGCACCACGTATATAGGAGACCTTAACAAGACCTTTAGTTTGGCACAGTGATACACATAGAGGGCTCACAGTGATTAATCACATAAGAGTAATGAATATTTACTTAGGATTTGACCCCGCAGCCGTAAATATTACTAGTTGATATAAAATGACCCCCGCGGAGAGTTTTTAGCTGTTGATCTTTCGTCCGTGAGGACGCCCTTATTACTTCTTAAACCCAACAGAGAGAGCATTTCACAAGTCGAACAAAAAATATTAACAATAAAAACAACTAACAGACGGGGTAGAGAAAAAACAAAACATGGATTCAAGAGAGTAAAAAGTGAGATGGCACTCTTCATGTATATAGATGTGGCTATCGCGAGAACTTAACGGAAATCCTAAACAGCTAAGAGAAATGCTAGGTCATCTGGTCATGCCTTTCATTTCTCTGGCTGCGTCTCTCCCCTGACTGCTCGAGACCCTTCTCAGCTGGTCTTTTTTTTTTGTACCAAGTTTTAGTCTTAACTTGCATCTGGTCTCTTCGGCCCTGCATGTTAGAATCAACTCTTTCCTTGGAATACTGGTCTTTGCTGGGCCTTGACTGACCCCATGCTGCCTTCTGACTTCTCGAGACTCTTCTCTGCACGTTTTTTTGGACCTTACTGCTTGACTCTTTGTCTCCAAGTCTTAGACTCTACTCTTCGACTCCAATCCTAGGCTCTGTTGCGGTTGATCATTTCGGCCCCGAGTCTTAGACTCCACTGCTGTTGTTCATTTCGGTCCCGACTCAGAATTAACTGACCAACGTACTTGGTCCTTTTCGTCACCTACTTTCTGTCTCGAAACTTCACCTCGTTTCATGCAGGCACAGCTCTTTGTCTTTTTCTTTTTTTTGGTGCGAAGATCACCCACATCCAATTCACACAAATAAACTTCTCTGACGATCCGACGCAGTCAAAAGATGCTGAAGATAAAATCCCTTCTTTAATTACCCATCAGCGAACATACTGAGAGATCCACATACATTCGTCCATATATATATATATATATACGCATAAATGCACATTATTGTGCCACTGTTAAGATTATCTTAGTTTGGCCTATTTTACTAAATCGTTAAATATTCTGATTGAGGATGAGACTATAATCCACCGAAGTTATATTTAGTGGATCAAGAAATGGTTTATGCTAAAAGAGTACTATAATTGTCAGATATCTGCTACTATTATCACCCCTTTGTTAACCCTGGTCTCTCATGTAAGATCTTAATAAAGTTTTCTTCACTCTACGTAACGCATGTGTGTTGTTTTTTCATCTGTCTGAGTTTATGAGAGCTTATATTTTAAACACTGATCATTATCCCCCAACAAACTTCAATAAAACACTTCTTCAGGTTACATTTTAAGGCATCATGAAATCTTTAAAATATTCAAAAGTATCCCGATCATTTAAAACTTCAAACAAACTTTGGTTTGGATGGAAAATCGTTTTTATCATCACACTAAACTGAAGATGAATTGTTTTCTTACATATAAGGCCATCTCTTATTGTAAATACCAAATATAAAACTCTTGGAAGCCAAAGTAACTGGTTATAAATGAAATTTGAACACACGTGATATTAATAAATACAAGAGGATAGGTAATATGATTTATATAATTCCAAGCTTGGGGGTCTGATCGAGGCCGAGGCAATATGTTTATTTGGCTTCAAAGTAATTCATAATTAATACTGTCGCCTTGCTTCATCATTGTTTCCTGGTTGTTGATGTTAGATGAATGAACATTACTAAGTGACTCCTGGGGATTGTATTCTACGTCATAAGAAATGATTAGAATCCAAGGAATTATATATATATATATATATATATATATATATATATATATATATATATATTACCGTGAAATAGTTTTGGTTACTTCTAACTATTGTAAATTTCTAGAATATATATATGTGTGTTTCTTCTTTCTCTCTCATTCCCTCATTCCCTCTCTATATAAATAATATTTCTGTTAATAGATAGATACATGTAAGAAAAAATATAACCTAAAAGTTCGGAGATGTGAATACGGATACTTATGACTTCTAAAATAAAATTTATTTAGCAATTCAGTTTATATATATATATATATATATATATATATACGGAAGTAAAAAATGGAAAAAAATACGACATTATGGAAAACTATTGAAAAACAAAATAATCCAAAGTGATGCATTTATTGTGAAAGAAAGTCGACGCTAAAACGTTTCGGTTTTCATAAACCATCATGAGGACTTTATTTATTTAAATAGGATAACTGACAGATTAAATAATGTTGAACCTTCCATACAGTTTACATATAAAGTTCAATTTGACAACACTATACCTTTTTGGGGTGTTTTATAAGGAATAGTGACAATTAGAATTCAAAGTTTACTGTAAACATAACTATAAAAATAGCCATATATATTTCTACTCACACCACAACACCAACACCAAAAGACGAATTATTATAGGGGTTTATTACAGAGCCCAACGTATTTTTTCTCAGAAATATATAAATAATGAATTTAATTAATTCCTTTCTAAACCTTATTTACGCTAAACCTTTTATACATTTTGCTAAATCTAAAGCCCTTAAAATTCATAATAGAAATCGATCTCGAACGCCATCACCACATCCTTTGATAAAATTAATCTCCCCTATACGCACGTTAATTTACCTAACAATTCTTCCACAAACATAATAGGAAATAACTTAAATAAACTTGGCATCAAAACTGTCACTTTATCCTCTAAAACTATCCGTTTTTTACTCCACTCAAGTACTCGACGTGATATCATTCCTGACGCAGGTGTTTACTGAATTCTGTGCAAAGACCGTAAATTGAAAAATATAGGTGAATCGTCGAGAAATGTTCAGAAACATAGATATGAACACAGGAGAGATATTTGATGAGACAATTTAAGATATGCACTTCTCCTACATATATCTAAAACTGACCACAACTTTGTTTTTAATGCAGCCATATTCTTAACTCATATCCATATCAAAAGATTGAGACAAATTTTTGAAGCCAGTGCAATTTCGCTTTTTCGGTCTTCAGTACTTGACCATTTATTTTTAACATATCCCCCTTTTTAGGAAAATTTTTCTGGAATAGCTACAATATATTCAAACTTAATTAATTATTTTCCAGGCATATTTTTCACACCGTTTTTCCCCTCCATTAAACTATACTCATTTGTTTCTTGTTTACCTATTTTAACGTATAACGTAACGTTCCATTTCGATTCTTTTCCTAATTTCTTTGGAAAATATATTTATCTATTTATTATAGCTACATCTATTATTTAAACCTTTACCAACCTTTCTCTCCTCTGCTGCTGGTTTTTCTAATTTTTTCTTTATAGACATATAAATTGACGTATGGTTGATTTTTTTAATGATTTAACCCTATTTGGTTATTTGCTAATGATATGTCCTATTGTTCTACAAATCAAAATTTATTTTCTTCGTAATGCAAAAATGATGATAATTCGTTCGTTAGTCAAAATCACCACTACGCACACACCCATGGGAATACAAAAAAAGTTTATCCCGTTATATCCTGTCTCTTAAGAAGCTTTGCTATATTTTCCTACAATGAGACAACTTCAATTATATCGCGAGACGCATCTATCATCATATACACACACACACACACACACACACACACACTCACTAACAATCTCCAATAAAAATTTTACTCACACACACACACACACACACAAAGTCTTACAAATCTCAACGTAAACATTCACCTGACTGTATTTTTCGATTTTTTTCAATTTCTTCGATTTCTCAAAGATATTTCTTCACTGCGGGATGATTGTCATAATAAGGCAGCATGAAACCTTGGGTCGCAGGCAGTTATCCATGGTATTACATAAATATATATAAAAAGTAATATATTTTTTTTTTATTTTATTTTATAATAGGTCTATCACAGATATTGAGGACTCACCAAATAATACCGCATTTAGTCTGCCACAAACCCGCCAAGTGAGATTGTGACAACCATACACTGTTATAATATATACATATGTATATATATATATATGATTGTGTGTGTGTGTGTGTGCGTGTGTGTGTGTGTGTGTGTGTGTAAACCTTGAAGTGATAAAGTAATGTATTGTCACGTGGTGTCCCATTGAGAAGATAGAAATATGATTACTACTATGCTCTTGTTTGAATTAACAGTAGCAAGCCATCAGAGAATGACCGTTAAGAACAGATGTTTGTACTTAGTGACCTCACTCGGGTCGCCTGACACGGGAAGGAAGAAGAGAGAAGCCAAATGATTGGCTGGAACCTTAAAAACGGAAGTGGCACCTTCTTCCCGTCAGCGAAAAAAGAAAAAGACAAAATTAGTTGTTGGACTTGGACAGGGTTCGTGGCAGACGGAACCAAAGCCGGTACTCCGGGTAGAAGAAGACAAAAAATATCTCGGAAACGAAGGAGCCAAGTTCTTCAAGCCAGTATTAAAAATAGCATCAAGTCTATAAGCCCGTAAAAGAGGAAATATTCTCCACAGGAACTCCATCAAAGAAAAAAGATAATTTGAGACCATTTCTCCGTATACCCAATTTTATATACCCTCTCTCTCTCTCTCTCTCTCTCAATTTGAAGAAAAACGAAAGACAAGAAAAGAAGAAAGACATTTATGTTCATGGACTGTTCATTTATTATATATTTGACACGTTGAAGGTGTATATCTATGTGTAGTAAAAGATTGATACATTTTAATGTTTTAACGTGGTCAAAGTTGTTATTTGCAGTGTCTTCTACGAGTTTGTTATGTCATATTTCTTTTCCAGCTTCTATTCGCCTTATGATATGCTCGCTTAAAATTGTCCTATTAATTCCTTTAAAATATCACACGGGAAACCGGAATTGCCGTCTACTATAATTAATATTATTACGTCTCAACCTAGAGGTCCATATCTTCCATTGTCTAGGGGAGGAAGACTAGTGGCCTTGGTGGGTGTGTGTATAGTGTGAAATTTTGAACCCCTTGCCAGCGGCGGTCAGTCTAGCCCTAAATTAATCCCCCACATAATATGCCAGTTCTTATGTGCCCTAGGAAAAAACTCTGAACGAGGACTTATTCTACAAGGGATCAAGTGCCAACCTGCCCCGTCTTCACATGTGCAAAAATAAAGTCCCGTTTTGGGATTTTAAAGAATTGGCCGTCTCAGTATGTATGAGGGTAGCCGACGCGTCTCAAACCCTCGGTGAGTTAGGATTTGGCTGCGACAACCCAGCTGCATACGAAGCCTGACTCCCGGCGGAACAAGCAGAAGAGCTCACCTGAAGATCCAAAGGTTGGGAAGGCGTTGGCAGCAAGTGTCGTTGGAGCGCCTAGAGCAGATGTGGCAACCAAAGTAGTCCTGGTCATCCACTGCAGCCTGGCAGTCTCCCGTCGTAACGGTTCTCCGTGATATTGGATCAAGACTTCCCAGGCTGAGAGTGGGATTGCCCCTCTACCCCGGTCTTCTCACTATAAAACTTTCACGCACAGGTCTGTTTTGCAACTCATCACCGATTACCGACAAGTCTACGCACACCTTCAAGTCCTACGGCGATGGGCGCGTGGCGAAAGCAACAGGTGTAGGTGAGCACTGGCGGTTGTAGTCACAAGCCTGCACGTAGGCGGTCCATGGGCAAGTGGTCATTCTTTTTCCTGAATCCAAGGGCAAGAGGGGAGTTCGGCAGTACCTGTAGGCGACTGGGAAGACACTTTAGGACAGCACTGCCCACCCTTTCATGAGGAAGGGGGTTAGAAAAGGTGCCAAAGACAAATGCTTGCTCTTCTAGTGTCTGGTCAGCTTACTGCGGTTGACGGACTCATCCTCACAGCGGTCGAACAACAGTTCAAAGAAGAAAACACAAAAGGATTATCCCTGGGGCATGGAATGTCCAAACCTTACTGAATAGAGCTATCACTTCAATACCTGAAAGAGGAACAACGCTTGTCGCAAGGGAACTCCAGCGTTACCAGGTTGATATAGCCGCACTCAACGAGACCCGGATTGCGGGCGAGGGTCGGAAGGGACTACAGCAGCTGGGAAGGGGTTCTGGGTAGACACAAAGTAGGCAAGATCAATGAAAACGGCCTGCTCCTCTTCAGCAAGTGTGCAGAGCACAGCCTCGATATCACCAACAACTTATTCAGGATGGCGGACAAGTATAAGACCACCTGGATGCACCCGAGGTCGAAACACTGGCACTTGAGAGATTTCATCATCGTCCGCCAATAAGACGTCAGAGACGTCCGTGTGACTCGTGCCGTGAGGGACGCTGAGTGCTGGACTGACCACAGTCTGGTCAGGACTGTACTGGCGCTGCACATTGCACCACCCCACGGACCACATAACTAATCTGAAGGTCCTCAATCAAACTAAGTCCACCAACATAGAGACCACCATCATCAAGGCCCAACTTCGATGGGTTGGACACGTGATTCAAATGGAAGAATATCGGATGCTGAGACGACTGATGTATGGGGGGCTTCAGGCCGGCAAAAGAAACCAAGGTAGACCAAAACTGTGGTATAAAGACACGGTCAAAGCCAATCTTGAGTGGTGCCATATCAAACCGCGAGACCTGGAGGGATATGCTATGGACAGACGAAAAAGGCGAGGCTTGGTTCACAAAGCTGCTGCCAATTTCGAAGAGGCTCGATGCCAGAAACTCACAGCTGCCAGAGAGAGACACTACAGAGCAGCCTCGGCAGTGATCACAACAACTATTTGCCTCTAGGCTGGGGCTGCAGAGCCACATCCGTGTTCATAGATAAGATGCAGAACGCAAAAATCATCATCGGATCCGATGGACAATGGCCATGTATATATCTTAAAGATCAGTGAGAATTTGTTACCCGAACAACATAAATTAATGGTTGGAAAATCTTTGAATTTTGGGCAAGTATAGTTCATCTGGAATCGAAGAACATGTTGAATTCATAGATCGTAACATGTAATAGAATTGAATTATTATCTTAAATAGATTAAACATTATTTTCTTTAACCCAGTTCACGTTTACGGCAATTACGAGGATCATTAAATAAGTTTCCAGACTTTTTTCGTATGAGCACTTTTATTGATAGTACACACATGCAACTCTAGTCCACAGCGACGTAATCTCCTCCGGCTGCAATGCACTTGTTGTATCGTTCCAGCAACTTCTGGAAGGCCCCATAGAAATCCTCTTGTGTGGGCATCTCAATGATCTTCGTCACAGCCTCTTTCATCTCCTCAATTGTGTCCTAATGACAGCTTCTCAGCTTAGGGAATAACCAAAAGTAACAGGGAGCAAGGTTTCGATTATAGGGAGGGTGAGGAACTGTCTTGATGCCCATCTTGGTCAAATAATCTGTGACAAGGATGGACTTGTGGACTAGTGCATTGTCCAGGTGGAAATTCCACAGACCCGATTTGAAGACTGCTGGCCTCTTCCAACGGAATCTCTTCCTGAACTCCCTTAAAACCTCAGCCTATTAACCCTAATCTTAACCCTTTGACCAATAAACTCTGGTTTATTGACTTCCTTACTCCTCCCACACCTCTCGATTCATGCAAGATGGTACAAAAGTAGTCTGAAGCATTCCATACGTTTCTGTAGCATTTTTTCCAAGTTTAAAACATAATTTTATTGCATATCGTTCTTCTAAAGTGTCTGATTGCATTTTTGAAATTCACCAGTAAGTGACAATCACACTTTAGTAGGGTGTATTCCAATTCCTGCTGTAACTGTTCATTTGAAGCTGAAATCATAAAAATTGATCAGTCATCTCATAAGATATATAGCAATAACATAGTGAATTTTCAAGAGTCTATGACAATTTTAAATGCCTATACAAACAAGTATGGAAACTTATTGAATGCACCACGTATATTAATTATCTTAATTTACATAATGAAAGTCAATAATTAACTTAATGATTTATTTGAATAAATGACATAGGAAATTGTTCAAAACAAGCAAGTTGCAACAAGAAAATAAAAAGTATAATTTCCTTACTGAGAAAAATGCCATCCTCGCTCACGACCTTAAACAACCTACTGTCAACAGAAATCAATTTACGAATCTCGTCATGGTTAAAGTCTTTTCAAGCAACAAATATTCTTATGTAAAGTTCATTTTTGGATAAGTAATGCTTGCCACCTTCATGAACAAATCTCTTGATAATGGCCGGCGCGTGGGAAGCGTAACGCTGTTTGGGAGCACCGTTAGCGTGAGTTTCAGCATTGCTTTGTGGATGCATTGCAAGTAACAGTATCCTGTTGTCCTAAGGCTAATAGAATATTGACTGGAGACACCAAGTCCTCATGTAGGGATCGGGGATATCCCTTCAGAAGGGTAAGCTCTTCTTTAATTAAACAAGATATAACCGACGACTACAGAATGGTGCCTTTTTGATTTAATTCATCCAAATCTGTAAAAAATTGTTTACAAAGTGTTTTAGGACGACAGAACATTTCTGTACGAAGGAAACCGTCTGTCTTACTGAAACTAACTCAAGTGAAAGCGGCCGGAGATTAAAAAAAAAAACTCTTAAAACAATTCGATAAAATCAAAATGATTACAATTTTATTTGTTCTGTTATACACAAGATATCAACTGGTCTAATTGAAATGTTCACATATATAGGATTGTATGATCCATTATAATACTTAATCAGGTTACAATAAAATATGTCTGTTTATATGAATACTATTTGATGAAAATGTATTCGTAGTAGAGTTTGAAACTCATATCATAGAAGGAGGGTATTGCATAAGACATTATCATCGACTCTGCTCTTTACAATGCTGCAAACGTTCTTGATAGGGGTTCAATCGAGAAGAAATGACAGCTGTACGTATAAACCTGTCTTTTCTAAAATTTAATTTACTTTAGTAAACAAGAATTGTTCAAGCAGCTCAAACAAGAGAGTTCTGATGCAGGAAAGTATGGCTCGCTTGAATGCTGTTGTCTTCTTCTTAAGCCACCCTGTCGACGAGGTTTAGAATACGCTGACTGTATTCCTTACAGTCACTAAACTGCATGTGATGGTGAGAATCACATTCTGGAGATCTGATGATTGGTAGAGCATCTCTTCATTGTCATTACTTCTAGGTTCACTCTGACACTGAGTAGTCGAACCAGTTAGGGTACCATCTATGAATCAAATAGATCAGTTTAGATATTAATCGTAAAAGATAGGAATACTTAATACCATAAAACTGTGTGTACATTGATTGTATCAAGAATTTTTACTTAAGATTGTTGGGAGACAAAATGAAATGTTTCTTTTGTCACAGAGATTGAGGGACTCTCTGGTGTCACGAGTCCTTTTTAGTCACGTGACAAGGCAAACTTAGGAATCTCTCTCCTTTTACGAACAGGACTTTAGAAGCGGCAGACGTAGTTTTTCGATCCTCATTAGTGATGCACATGGTGCCTGTTGTCGTTGTTTTTTTGTTGGGTTTTTTTTCCAGACCTGAGAAGTAGTAAGTGGTGTCAACCTCTGTTGTATAGACTTTTCCTCATGTTAATCAATCGCATTTTGGTTCTTTTATAGCTTGGGACAGGAACTTAATTTCCTCTTTATATGTTGTTGAATTATATCTTATATTAGTATTAATTCACTTGTCTATTTTTCTTCTACCGAATATTCTGTTAGGGTACTCTGTATTGGGTAACCAAATGCATTTTAAGAAACGGTGTATTATTCATAAGTTAACACCTACTTCGATTTTTTTTCAGGTTGTTGTAAGCATTATCATTGGTTACTTATTAATTTGATACAAAACGAGATGTGAGTCCTTCAAGCGACGTTACACAATTGGTTTGATGTATGCTCCTAAATGCCCTAATTAAGGTACATTTCAGAACTTTGATGTCCTCCAACAACTCTTTGCAGTTCTTCAGTGAGTGCTTTCACTAATCAATTTTTAGTAGGTTTTTCTTGTGTTAAAAGATAATCAAAGACTTCCGTATCTTCCCTTTTTTGGATCATGCAGAGAAAACAATCAGATATGTAACAAATTCCATGTTGGCTTGGAATTTAACATTTTCTAAACTTTTATGATCATGAAGCAATTTTTCCTTGTCATCATCACTCAAATATAATTTACATTGTGAATAAAAATTGTAACAGTGGCAACAAAGCTAAATATCCAACGTACTTAACCAGCACAATTTGCTGAGGCTGTGAAATACACTGACTGCGTCTCTGCAGCGGGTTAAGACTTTTCGCCCCAACGAGTGTCCTGTTTATGACATTAAACAATCCGATGGCGATACCGGAGTCCTGGAGCTTTGCGGAATGCGGAGTACCCCTTTACTGTCATTACTCACAAGTCCACTCAGACCTGTAGAGGTAGTACTTGTTAGGATCCCATCTATGGATCAAATAAAAGTGTTCAATCATTTAAAAGTGAACTGAGAAATGTCTGTTGTTTTACCTAGCTATGCTTGAAACAATTTAAGAATTATTAGTGTTTGATAGCAATACTTATAGTGATTCAAGTGTATGCAAACAAATGATTAATACTAAATTTGTGTCGGCTAGGAATAGTTCAAACCATTTATCTGTGTAAGCAAATAAGCACTAACTCATTTAAAGATACGATTACCAACGACCGATAAACTTACAATTGATATATGAATAACCATTTAGATGGGTGCAAACAAATAACTGATTCAAATTAAATTATTGGTGTTACAAGGCAACACCTGAAACCATTAAACTATATGTATATGAATGAGCTCTGTCTTATTTGAAAATGTTAAGTTCAAACGATTGGTTAAGAAATTATATATATATATATATATATATTTCTTGATATTATTCTCTTTACTTTGGTTTCATTCTGCTAACTAAATTCATCTGTATCTCAGTTGTATGCAAACCTGCTTTTACGTAATTTTGTAGAGTTATAAAAAACCTAAAAAAAAAATTTTCAAAAACTATTTAAAAAACGCTCTTTATACATGCAAGGAACCGCTGATGGTGGCCTATGAAAGGTTCGAAAGCGCTCGGGACAATTTTGGTGAATTCATCTACCAATTCAAACCTGAAATGAAGAAACTTATCAGGAAACTTGAAAGGATCATAATAAAATCATATAGACATAATGTGTCTTTATCATTTAATCAAACATGTTTAAATGAAAGACTGCAGCCCAACTACACACACACACACACATGCCTAAATATATATATATATATATATATATATATATATCAATAGGTTATCGATTATACGGAAATCAGACCTAACTGATAAAATGAAACGCAGTTTCTTCCAGGCAGCGGTCACATCGATACTGCTATATGGATGCACTACATGGACTCTAACAAAACGGTTGGAGAAGAAGCTAGACGGCAATTACACAAGAATGCTGCGAGCAATCTTGAACAAGTCCTGGCGGCAACACCCCACAAGACACCAACTGTACGGCCACCTGCCTCCTATCACGAAAACTATTCAAGTTAGACGAACCAGACATACAGGACACTGCTGGAGAAGCAGGGACGAGCTCATAAGTGATGTACTCCTATGGACCCCCACATATTGCCGGGCAAAAGCAGGACGACCAGCACGAACATACATTCAGTAACTATGTGAGGATACGGGATGTTGCCCAGAAGACCTGCCTGAGGCGATGAACGATAGGGAGAAGTGGCGAGAGAGGGTCAGGGATATCAGTCCTACTAGCACGACATGATGATGATGATATATATATATATATATATATATATATATTGTGACGAGGAAACATGACACCCTAATACATTATCCGGGTTATGGGGAGGGGGTGCGACTTGCTAGCCATTAGCTGAATATAGTAGGAAGCAAAATGGTGGATAGAAAGGCCGTCTCTCTTCAACCCTCTCTATTAGTACAGGGTGACATGGGCATGGGAGAACCCCACTCCCTATTAGCCATGTATGCGTCAGCGGAGAGGCAAACCGGTGACCATGATTGGTACTGAGGTAGAAAGAGCCAAAAAGATCCAACACGTGATGATTTTTCAAACTACGAAAACTAGTTAGTTCCAGCTTATTCGCCCAAAGGTGCAGACACACAATGAGTTGCCGTTTCTTTGTCGGAGATTGAAGTCACATAATTTGGGATATGGAGGAAACCTTAATTCCAAAGTCATGCCGCGCAGAGGGCACTGAGAGAAAAGCAAAGACTTCTCCTTTGAATAAACTTGGACTCCGAGGTATGGTGAGCCTCGTTAAACGAATGACCGAAGAAAAGACTTAACCGCGAGGAAAGAGACGATAATTAATATTGGTCTAATCTGAAATAAGATGTGTATCATTCTACCAACGTGCAATGGAAACCCGATAACGAAAGAAAAAAGAGAATAGAATAAACTCCACAGAATCTCAAGTAAGTGATCATACAATTTAAGATTATTCCAATTTATCTTTCTGCGTACATGCTGACGTAAATAAAAGTACAAATTACGGGAGGAAATAATTGCTCTGATAAGATAGAGGAGAAAAGAGGGAATATTTCCCTAATGATAAACTTGAAATTTGGAGCACGAGCTCTACCATTAATTCTCGAAGCTCGAAGGAAAAGGGGGCGTGTCTACCACTGTCGAACTATATTCTTACCTTTCGCCATTAACAGATATTAAATTGGGACTTCGTCCGAGATACGAATATTTTGATGGAGGCTCTTCCGAGATACAGAAAGACTTTCTCGCTCCTGCCTTTTACCTGATTTTTTTTCTTTTTCTTTGTTTCTTTCTTTTATTCAATAAAAGAATATTGTTATTAATCTTGTTAACCCAAACACGGCAGTTCAGAGTCTTTTTTTGTTGCGGAAGCATTGCATTTGTCGAAGACCTTGTATTTGAGTGAGGAAGCTAGCCAGTTAGTTGTGTTGACTTTTAATAATTCGCGTATAACCCACCTGGTGTCTTTAAAATGTGGTTCAGCAAGGGAGTTAGTGATATCTGCGACATTAAATAGCGTCGACAGACTTGGCGGGAACGAAAAGCACCCTGCAAACCCGCTAGTCACATGGCGGCGTGGCAATATGAACAGGATTTGTATTGAATAAGACACAAAGGTTTATATGCCATAAAATCCAACCAACCAAACAATCTAATTAAGTTCAAATGCATGCATTCTATAAGAAGTTATTTCAAAATTAATGAATTGCATAAAATACAATGCACTCTATATCTGTGTAAGCAAACATCATCATCATCATCATCAAGGCATGCTGATATCACAGTTTTCATTTACTCTGTCTTGCCATTCGTCTATATCGACACTTGGAAAGTCCTCAATATGGCCTCCATTGTCTGCACAGAGCTGGCACACACACACACACACACACACACACACACACACACACACACACACATATATATATATATTATATATATATGTGTGTGTGTGTGTGTGTGTGTGTGTGTGTGTGTGTGTGTGTGTGTGTGCATATATATATATTGGGGGCGGTTACTATAAAACAGATATCGTTTGAAAAAGTAATTTCAAACTGATAAGATATCAAAGGTTGAAAAAAACAACGGTGTATACACACATGTTGTAATAATTACCACTAATCCCTACTCTCTTATCGTCAGGTACGTTTTAGCAAATCAGTTATTTTACAAAAAAAAATATCATTTTTCACACAATCAACTTCCTTCAGCGACTGAAAATTTGAGATATAAAAAATTATCTAGTTACCCGGTGTTAGCCTGAAGGCTTAATATCAACACACAGAGACATTTGTATATATATATATAGATAGATAGATATAGATATAAGTATATATACTCACACACGCGCGCATATATATATATATATATATTATATATATATATATATATATATATATACATACAACAAGGTGAAATTAACGAGTAGTATGATTAAAGATACTTATTTCATATTTGATAAAAAGGCGTCATTTAATGGGTACGCAACATTTTACAAGTCACCATGTCAGCACTTGTAGATGTGTTTTATACCAGAAAAAATATAATCTCCAATCAGAATACAGCTCTCAACACTTCTTGTCCTACTTTTTAGACAATATGTCATATTATGTTGTAAGTGGTCAGACTATTTTAGAAAATACCACCATTTTCTTTTGTTCAAAACAGACTGCTTGAAATCAAGGGACCTTCCGCTATATTCAACCGTTTTTTTTCTCCCCACTCTACAAATCAACAGCATGAAAGAAGGAGGTTGCGAGCAAAACAAGTATACTAGAAATTATTTTTCAATCATTGATAACAGCGGTACCACCCATAAATAAACATTACAATGTACCTTCGTATATATATATATATATATATATATATATATATAAACGAACACACACACACATACACACACACACACACACACACACATATATATATATATATATATATATATATAGAGAGAGAGAGAGAGAGATTAATTTTTTTCTACAGAATTCATTCTTTATATATACGAGTACAATTTACCTGTTTTTCACAGCTGACTCCTGTTCACCTAGTACCTTGCCACTTCTCACTTTTTCTCTCCTCAGTTTCTACTCTCTCTCTCTCTCTCTCTCTCTCTCTCTCTCTCGCTCGCTCTCTCGTTCGCTCACACACACACACGCACACAATTATAACAATACTTGCATTTGTTTGCATGCGAAAGAAACGCATATAATCCTATACTTAACAAAGATCCACAGTGAATCTTTTATGCATATAAACATATGCACCAGCTAAGACTCCATACTGTTAGACAGACAGACAGGCAAGCAGATCATGTGCAGCGGTAATGTGCAAATATACAGTGTTCACACCGTTACTGATAACGTTTGTGTGTAGTAAGTGAGGTTAGGTGTGTGCTGGGTATATTTAAACCAATTGTCATGGTGAAGCCTTCTTTATACGGTTTGGGTTCTATCTGAGGTCTAATCGGATTTCTACTTCTGTTCCAGTACAAACGACAGCGACGACGAAGCCAAGATAAGCCTGACACATTCAGCAACGCATGCGTAAAAATATAGCACATGCGCGCGCGTCAGAACACATGCATTTACGCCAATCCGCGCGCATGTCTAGTAAAGCTCATTATGCATCGGTATCAACAGATTACTCCTCACATATCAAAACTCAAGAGTATGTGCTGTTATTTACAGCATTTTACTTGAACTCATACGATAAAAAAAGGTTTGTATATTTAGTGATTGCATAAAAAATATTTAGTGTTCAGCATATCTCTTTCCTCGTCAATTAATTTTATTCAGTGTACTGGAAGGAAAAATTGCACATATACTGTTGTATTTAATATTGTTGCGTTTTTTTACTTTTTTAAAGTCTTGAATTACTAAAAGTGAGAGGTGACTGACTTAAAAGATATAATTCTAACCAATTTCTTTTTGTTTCATTTACCATTAATTTTTTTAAATAAAGCTTTCCAAGTTATTATGATTTCGTTCAGGTTTAATGCAATTCTTATTTTGCAATTCAGAGTAAATTTTCAGTAAGAAAAGATGTTTTTCAAATTCTTTGTGACGATTTTAATTCTCCAAGAATGCTCCTTTATAAAAAAAAAAATGATTAATGATTTCCCATTCAAAAAGTTTTATTTTTGAGAAAATTCAAAAAATTAGATGAAATGACAAGTATCCGACATAGATAAAGTATTTCGACGTTTCTTTCCAGAATTAAAATTTTCCTAATATATATATATATATATACACACACACATAAAATATACACATATATATGGATACATATACATATATATATATATATATATATATATATATATATATATATGCACAGACACACACACACACACACACACACACACATATATATATATATATATATATATTTAAATGGGTATGTCCACGAAGAGATTTGTATTTTTTTAATTCATGTATTTTGTTCTTACAAACGTGTTATGTATGTGTATGTTTCGAGTATGTTACGCTGCCATCACGGATCTCTCTGACCTTCTCTCGCCACCTGCATCTATCGTCCATCGCCCCGGCAGATCTTCAAGGCTATATCCTGTATTGGTACAGAGCGGTTGTATATATGTTCTAGCTAGACGTCCATGTGAAGGGGTCCACAGGAATATATCACCAATGAGTTCGTCCTTACTTCTCCAGCGGTATGCTGCATGTCCAGTTCATCTAACTTAGATGGTTTTCGGGATTGGTGGTAGATGGCCATACAGCTGCTGTTTTGTGGGGTGTTGCCTCCAGGACTTCTTCAATATTGCTCACACCATTGTTGTGTAATTGCGGTCAAGCTTTTTCTCCATACGTTTAGTTAGCGTCCATTTAGTGCGTCCGTATTGGACTATTGACACTACCGCAGCTTGGAAAAAACTGCATTCTATTCTATCAGTCAGGTGTGACTTTTATATGACCAATGTCTTATCGATAGACGTCCACGCTTTTGGTAGTCTCGTGTTAATGTCTTTCCCGGTTGATAAGATACTGCTTCTTAGGTAGTTAAACTTGTTAACTAGTTTCACTCTTTAGAGTGGAGAAGTCATGTTGTATAGCCATGAACAACTATACATACGCATATGCAGATGCATGCAGAATCATAACGACGCAATGAAGACGAGCGACACAGTTCTTTAGAAAAATATACCTCTCACTTTATTTGAAAGGGTTGTGTGTGAGAGGGAGTTGGAGACCGAACAGAACTTCAGCATATTGACTCCCACTCTTATGGCTATAACAGTGTTTCTTTCCCGTTCTCCTGATCTGCTCAACCGGGGGCCTGGGGGCCCAGTCAGCTGCATGCTGGTTTTCTCTACCGCATCTTATCACCAACTGATTGGACTTCCTGTGCACTGCGTTATATAATAGTTCAACGCCCACCTTCTTATTGTGGGCGTCACAGATCGCAGTCATTCAAGGTTATATTCTGATATTCCTCGACCGGATACACCTATTATTTACACAGCTGCTAGTTCCAAACTTTGTGGCAAGGGTTCGACTTTGGCGGGTGTATTTGCCAGAAGCGCTATATCGTCGGCGTTGTCCGCGTCCGTAATTGTATGTGCGGGGTATCTTCTGCTTCTCTCCCTTGCTAGACAGTTTGGAAACCAAAGTTAGCGTGAAAATAGAAGGAATAGGGTGCAATGAACCATAAATAAGGATTCTCTGATGAAATTTAAAAGTAACTGTGGACTTATATTAAGTTAAAACTTAATACCGGCAGGAGGGTGAAAGATACTTTTTCGAAAGCTACAGGAAGCAACATGGTAAACGTCAAGGCGAACAAACCTAATGACGGGTCAATGCCATGCCTAACCAAGTTTTTGGCGTACAAATCCCATTGAACAACGACCAAGATCAAGTAGTTCAATCGGGAAACTACTGCTCTTAAAGTGGCTTCTATAGATGAGAATAAAAACGCAGCTATCAAAACGATTACCATGACATATACATATGCACACACACACACAAACACACACACACACACACAATTTATATATATATATATATATATATATAAATTGTTGGTACAAGCAAATTTTAAAAGCCAAATACCTAGGGACATATGCAAAAATAGGAGATTTACATTATGAAGAAATTTTATTGAAATTGAAAGAACCCTTCGACATGAGCTCTTCCCATTATCCACGCCCTTTTTTGCTAAGTTTTCCTAATTTGTCAATTTAACTAAATTAGAGAGTGAAAAAAAAAGAAAATTACTGTTATTTCTTTTGCTCATGAATTTGTTTAAAATTTCTTTCATGAGATATATTCTCGTATTAATTAAATATAACCAAACAATTAGAAATCAATAAAAATAAGCAAATATATATAAAAATCGATATGCAAGTTACTCTCTCCGTTAATACTATAAACCGCCATTCGGTTGGATATGTAAATACAAATGCACGTCATTAGTATGTATTGAAAGCCAAATCCATCGATACTAAGTAATTTTTTTTTCAATTATTGGGATATAAAGGAAAATAAGATCATCAAGAATGTGACATAAATAACTAAGGTAATTACGACTTTGGTAGTGATGTAATTTTGGTGACAGAAAGAGAAGCACATAATCTAGATTATGATAATATTCATTAATCTGATTCTTTATGTATAAACTTCACAATCTTGTAAGTATTTTTATTATTTTAAATGTTGTTTACAAATAAGCAGCAGCAAATTCAAAGCTAAACGTCATAATGAGTTTTGTATGTAAACAATAGTAATTGTGATTCATAACCGTTTAAAATTTACTTCGCAGCTAATGGCCTGTCGTGGCTGAAGGGTCAGAGGCTTGGCTAGGCGTTTGAGTCAACCAGGTTTCTATCCCGGCTACGGGAAGCTAATATGTCTAGCCACACTATTGAGTTCCGATAGAACGTAACCGATCTGTCTGTGGATGACTATAGAGATATATACTCCCCTGTCCCCGTGGGGTTGAGTTCTCTGCCGAATGAAGTAATCGTGTTGCCATTAGCGTTTATTGCAAGCCTCTTCATACATATGAATTGAGGTCTCGGCAGCCGTTGAACGGATGTATGTAAACAATAGTAATTGTGATTCATAACCGTTTAAAATTTACTTCGCAGCTAATGGCTCTTCGTGGCTGAAGGGTTAGAGGCTTGGCTTGGCGTTTGAGTCAACCAGGTTTCGATCCCGGCTACCGGAAGCTAATATGTCTAGCGACACTGATGAGTTCTGATAGAACGAAACAGATCTTTCTGTGGATGACTATATATATATGTATATATATATATGAAAAGATAGAGGCTACGCTGGTCACCTAGTGGTATAATCTACGTCTGATGTATCAGACAAAACCGAACGGAAAAATTGACACCCAAATATTGGGTTATAAATTATATGAATTATGAATTTTAGTTTAAGTATGCTCCGTTGCATAGTACATTGTTCTTTTCAAGGATTTTTATTGATTTTTTTTTTTCTAAATGTCTGACGAGATTTCCTACACTCAGTTCAAAATTCTCCAAAATTCTGTCTTCAGGCACTTTCCACCATTATAGGCCATTTTCAAGGGTATAATAAAGATATGTTATTGCTTTCGCACTGAGATTTTTTTCCTTATCTGGGATGCTTTTTGTTCAAAGTAAAGGGACGTTATCAATATTTTCTTTAGTTTTTCAACGTGTTGGACAACTACCAGAGCTAATAGCATTGGCCATAGAACATAAGATAGACATAATATGCATACAAGAACACAGATACACGCACACCGAAGATATCAAATATCACAAAGCTGGCAATGGATGGACGCTCGTCACTGTATCGGCATGGAAAAACACTGTCAACGCCGCAGTAGGAGGGGTAGGAATGCTTATAGGACATAAAGCATTAAAAACGCTAAATAGCATTGAGAAAATACAACCTAGGATGATGGCAGCTACTTTTAACGGCAACCTCAGAGCAACAATCATCTCCTGCTACAGCCCTACCAATGTTAGTGAAGAAACTGAACTAGTCACCTTCTGCGATGAGTTATCATCATTAGTGCGTAGCATCTCGAAACACAACATGTTAGTCATTGGCAGAGACATGAATGCCCAAATCGGGAAAAACCGAAACAACAAATACAGCCTACACAACACGTCAAATAGGAATGGGCAACATCTAACAGATTTCATTATAGAAAATAGATTAACATGCAAACTACCAAAAAAGGGAGGGCAAACTATGGACATACACGTACGCGAACAATAGTAAAGCACAAATAGACTACGTCTTTATAAACAAGAAATAGAAAAATAGTGCAATGAATTGCGAGGCATACTCCTCTTTCGAGGGTGTGTCCTCCGATCACCGAATAGTCATTGCAAAAATATGGCTAAGCCTACGAAAAAACGCCAAACGAACAGCGACCACCAAACACTATGACTGGGCCCTTTTGAACAACAGAGATATTAGAGATAAATACATATTAGAATTAAGAAACAGATCCGAAACACTACAAGAGAAGACGGAAAAATGTACACCAAATGACGAATATGAAAATTTCGTCAATGCGCACCTCGAGGCAGCAGCGAAATGTATTCCAACAAAACTCAAAACTTACTATAGAGTCCCATGGGAAACATTAGTGGTGAGAGAAAAACGTGCAGTAGTGAAAACAGCCTCCCGAAACTATCGAAAAAACCCAACAAACACAAATGCCCGAAAACTAAAAACGGCACAATATCAATTAGCAGGCATATATATAAAGGAACAGACAGAATACATTCAAAATCAGATAGATAAGATTAGAGACTCGGTGGAAGATAGACAATCAAGGATAGCCTGGCAAACAATAAACGAAGTGAGTAGAAGAAAGATCACAGCCAAAGCAAAACTGAAAGCTGCAAACCAACATGAAAGAATAAAACTGTGGAAACAGCACTTCGAAAACCTACTAGGAAACCCACCGAAAGTAACACATGAACCAATCACCGGAATAATTAGAAAACAATTGGACATTAAACTAGGACCGTTCACACAAGAAGAACTCTACTCGGTTCTCAGAAAAATTAAAAATAGGAAAGCTGCAGGGCTGGACGAGATTCCCCCAGAAGTATGGAAGACCAGACAATTCGACGACATACTGCTCCGACACTGTAACGCAGTATATAATCAAAATCTGATAGATAGATGGATGAAGGGATGCATCCTCCCCTTCCCTAAAAAGGGTGACCTCGGATTAGCCAAAAACTACCGAGGTATAACACTTACATCCATAGCAGCCAAAATCTACAATGCCCTACTACGAAACCGCATACAACCCAAAATCGACAACATACTTAGGAAAAACCAAAATGGCTTCCGAAGAAATAGATCCACGACCTCACAAATATTAACCATCCGTAGAATCCTTGAAGGTGAACCTACAAGTGACATTGACAGTTGTCGACTTTACCAAGGCCTTCGATTCCATTCACAGAGGAAAGATGTAACAAATCCTACTAGCATACGGCATACCTAAAGAAACCGTAGCAGCAATAACAATTCTCTATAGAAATACCAAAGTAAAAGTACGATCACCAGACGAAGACACAGAATACTTCGACATTGTAGCTGGAGTACTACAAGGGGACACGCTAGCTCCCTACCCCTTTATCATTTGTCTAGACTACGTACTTAGAACATCGATTGGCAAAATCAGAGAGAACGGCTTCGAGCTGACAAAGAAAAGAAGCAGAAGGTACCCCGCAAAAACAATTACCGACGCCGACTACGCCGATGACATAGCGATACTGGCAAATACACCCAACCAAGCCGAAACACTACTGCATAGTTTGGAACGAGCAGCCGCAGGCATAGGCCTCTATGTCAATGCACACAAAACGGAATATATGTGCTATAATCAAACGGGTGACATCTCCACGCTAGACGGAACCCCTCTTAAACTAGTAGACAAATTCACTTACCTAGGAAGCAGCGTCGCATCAACCGAAAAAGACATCGACATGAGGTTAACGAAAGCATGGACAGCTATCAATAGGCTATCGATTATATGGAAATCAGACCTAACCGATAAAATGAAACGCAGTTTCTTCCAGGCAGCGGTCACATCGATACTGCTAAATGGATGCACTGCATGGACTCTAACAAAACGGCTGGAGAAGAAGCTAGACGGCAATTACACAAGAATGCTGCGTGCAATCTTGAACAAGTCCTGACGGCAACACCCAACAAGACACCAACTGTACGGCCACCTACCTCCTATCATGAAAACTATTCAAGTTAGACGAACCAGACATGCAGGACACTGCTGGAGAAGCATGGACGAACTCGTAAGTGATGTACTCTTATGGACCCCCACACACGGCCGTGCAAAAGCAGAACGACCAGCACGAACATACATTCAGTAACTATATGAGGATACGGGATGTTGTCCAGAAGACCTGCCTGAGGCGATGAACGATAGGGAAAAGTGGCGAGAGAGGGTCAGGGATATCCGTGCTACCAGCACGACATGATGATGATGATGATGATTGGCGACAGTTTAAAATGTGAGAGGTATTTTTGTCGGACCCTGTATTGCTTTCAAATAAGCACCAAATAGATCGAGTGTTCCTGCAAGATTAATTCGTAATAATTAACATTGGATATGAAAAACCCTGTTTTAAATTTATCATATTTGTTGCTATTCCACAGAACAAACTTATGCCTACAAATAAATGATATTTATCTTGTATATTATTATATGTTATCCTGTGGTATTTTTCACTGAGTTTTGTTGTGAAATATATATTTTAATCAGTGATACTTGATAGATCTCTCAATTTAAAAGAACCTATCCCTTTCTTCACGAAGAAAATTTGAGATAAAAAGAAGAAAAGTTTTATTGAATTCATGTTTTTTTTCCTTCTCGACCGGGTGCCTTACCAATGTTAAAAAACCCAGTCTGGTCTAATAGCTGATTGAAGAGTAGATAGATTCATGACTTTTCCAAACGTATAAAAGAAAAGAGAAATGCAAACTTCTTTGACCAGCATATAAATTTGGTCCTCCAATTCTATTTCCCACGACGATAACCGTTACGCCAACCATGCCTCTTAAATAATTCTATGTTAAATACTTCTGCTGGAAGAACTTACTTTAAACCTATTTAATTACGTTTGAGCAAATATAAATGATTAAATTCTCTAGATAAATAATGTATAATTTTTTTCTCTTTTAAAGTTTACGAATTTACATCCTATCATAATATAGCTTCCTTTCTTCATTAGTAGGGCTATTGTTCTCGAACCGTTTTGATAAGAGCGCTTTTCCCCATGAGAAATTTTCCGAAGTCCAAACTTTCCCTTGCGCTCAGTAACTATGCATCTTTTGAGGGAAAAAAAAACTACCAAATTATTGACACACGCACGCACACACGCTTAGAAAATATATACCGCAGTATCCACTTCGCATTTTTACTGCTTGAGTTAATGAGATCTGTTGGAAACATTGTTCTCACAAGTTATACTTAGCTTCCAACCAACAGTACACAATAACTTAGCAATCTACTTGACATTAATCCTAAATAACTGGTTTAAAATTACCGGCTTTCATAAAGGATTATACAAATTTCTTAAACTACAGAATGTCTCAAAATATTTGATATCATTCGAAATGCGCAGCGCATTTTAGGAAAATTAGTATAATTTTTTCTTCGAAAAACTTGATCAATTTCCGTTTATATCACCGCAAATTTTAAGAGCAAGTGTAGAAACAACTCAAAGTTCAATGTTTAATATTTAAATGCCATTTCTTCTTCAGTGAATTCTATTTCTTTACCTGAAAATTAAAATAAACGTTAACCTTAAACTTTTGAATTGTTCTACAAATGCAGTTAAAACTTTTGATAATTAGAACGAGAACGGGTCAAGTTATTAGATTACAAAATTATATCATTTTTATTGAAACATGCTGTTCATCCCAAAAACGGCAGATATAATATTGATTAGCCTTCACACTGATATCCCTTACTATATCGGGATTGAATCTGATATTTTTGGTTGCAAAATCATTCTAATGAGGTACCAAATGATTTTTTTTATTGAAGAGTTAAAGATGCACAACATGGACGCTAACAAAACAGCTGGAGAAGAAGCTAGACGGCAATTACACAAGAATGCTGCGAGCAATCTTGAACAAGTCCTGGCGGCAACACCCCACAAGACACCAACTATACGGCAACCTGCCTCCCATCGCGAAAACTATCCAAGTTAGACAAACCAGACATGCAGGACACTGCTGGAGAAGCAGGGACGAGCTCATAAGTTATGTACTCCTATGGACCCCCACATATTGCCGGGCAAAAGCAGGACGACCAGCAGCTATGTGAGGATACGGAATGTAGCCTTGAAGACCTGCCAGAGGCGATGAAAGATAGGGAAAAGTGGCGAGAGAGGGTCAGGGATATCCGTGCTACTAGCACGACATGATGATGATGAAAGATAGCGCAAGAAAGTCACCAACATTATTTTGGCTGTTAATTCTACAAAAAAAAAACGGCCTGGTTTCGAACAGAAATGCTATTCGCGTCATAGTTTTTTTTGGATGAATGATTGTATATTCGATAGTCTTTAATAAACATTTTCTCTCTTGTGGTAGGGCTTAGAAAATGCTTCCTGTATTGAATGCAAAGGTGTATATGGCCCAGTAAGAAATAAGACAATAAACTGCATTTGCTGGTGGCCTTTTAATTCTGGATGTCTTGTGGGTGTGGAATACCCACTAATTGCCATTATTCCCAGGTATACACTTGTTTAAATATGAAGACTACTTTATGAAAATTGACATTGAGCAAAGTGAGGACCCTGGATCAGAGATTGTAGTAAAGGTGGACATGAGATCTTCTCATCGACACTGCTTTTGACAATGCTGCAAATGTTCTCGCTGACGTTTAGATCTGAAAGAAATGACCGCCGTACTTATAAGCCTGTCGTTTCTAATATTTTATTTATCCATGTACGTAAGAATTATACAAGCCACTGAAACAAGAGAGTTCTTATACAGGAAGATGTTGCTCGTTTGAATGCCATTGTCTTCTTATAAAATCAGCTTTGAGTACGCTGATTGTATCCCTTGCAGAAGAGTAAGAATCACCCCCAAAAAAAGTAGTATCAAAGAGATGACACTAAACAGCATTGGATTGTGAAGATTATATTGTGGACATCTGGTAAGTGTTGAGTAGTAATTCATTATGACAACCTCCACGTCCACTTTGACTCTAAGATTATAGCACCTGATAGGATTCACATCCATTTGCATGCCATTAAAATCAATGAATCAACAAATAATTTTGATGGACATGATGAAAATTTTCTTTCGCAAGGGAATAATCATACCAGTTTTATATGGCTGTATGCGCGGTTCTCTCCTGAAAAAGTACTATTATTTGGTCAATTTCTTTAGATCTCTATATATCCCTTTTAATCTCTCGTCGACTTCTATTAATAACATACAAATATGTTTGAAAACTAAGTCACAGAATATGCATATATATATATATATATATATAAAATCTTATTATCTATCTATCTATCAAAACCCATTCATCATTATTTCTTTGTTTCTATCTATAAATAGATATCTAGCCAGGTATACATTTTATTCCTGTATCATATTTCTGATAGCATCTGACGCCCATTTAGTTGGTACTGCAGTTGATGGATATGGCAGCTTCATTATTCTATGCAAGGACTGCCATTTTTCTTCTCATTTTTATAAAATAGGAACTTTCTTCTTTTTCTCAAAGGAATATGTGCTTTCTGCCTTTTAGAAATACGATGTGCTTTCTTCTATTTTGCAAGAAACAGGCACTTTTCTGTTGATTCTTTTTTCTTTTTTTTTTCTTTTTGTTGTTATCATAAAAACTTTATTTCTTGGAAAAAAAGCTAGATGAGAAGAATACACGGATTCTCCTTGCTACTTTGACTTAATCATAAAAAAGTAGCCTAAGATCCACTGAGTTCCCATCTCACAAACCATCCAAATAAGACAAAGAAGACATTCGGGGGACTGCGACGGATGAATGGACGAATGCATAAGCAGCGTTTTTCTGTAGTCTCCTACACATGAACACAACAGATTTGGCAGACCAGAAAAAAATTACATCCATCAGCTTTTTGAGGGCACAACATTCTATCTAGAGGACTTGCCTGGAGCGATAGCTGATAGAAATGATGAGAAAGAGTCAATGAAATCCACGTTATAAACGTAATTTGCTAATAATAATAATGATCATAATTTTCACATTTTATACAAGGAATACCCGGCTTTTTTGCAAGGAATACATGATTTATTCTTTTCTACACGAAATAAGCTTGTCCAATCGGCTGAGGCAGTAGAATAAATTGACTGCACCTTTTCAGAGGGCTGAGACACCCACCAACAAGTGTCCTAGTTATGACACTAAAAAATCTGATGGTGAGGTTCCAATGATGCTAGGACTATAGGGAATGCAGGGCATCCCTTCATTGTCATTGCTCCTAGGTCCACTGTGGCCCAAAATGGTAGCACCTTATAAGGCCCTATCTGTGGGGTAAATATAGGTAAATTGCATACTTATGTTAAACTGAATTGTTTAATACAGAACTGTTTTGACATTTAATTGTTTGTGGAGAAAATTTATACTTACACAAAACTGAGTGTTTGAATGAAAATTGTTTGACTAACCTGAATAGTTTGAAATAGAAATATTTTTGACAATTAAACTGTGTAACCATGCTAAACTAAATTGTTTAAAATAGAATTGAATTTTTGTATAAAATGTATTTGGCGTAAAATAACCTACAAAGGTTGATATGACATAAAACGTAAACAACCAACCAAACCAAACGAAATATGCAGTTTCCTGATTCTGCAAATAAATATTTGATTTCATCTGTTTTCTAAGCAAAAAGTAATTTTTATTTCTTTTGTAATAAAAATGTCTGCTTTTTCTCTTTTGTAATGGATGAGAACTAACCATAGTTTTATCAAGGAAGCTAAAAATAATCAATGTATGTATTCTAATCCTTGACAATGAAGGGTTCTTAACGCCCATCTCAGTTCTGTCAGACTCTCTATCAATCCGCCGACGGGATAAACCATGTCACTAGCTAGTTTAAGCTTCTTTTGTCATTTGTTCAGTTTAAATAACATGATGCTGAACAATTATTCGAAAAAAAATTCACTCTCAGCGTAATTTTATGATTGCCGCCACCTAGTCGCAAAACTAACAAAGTTTCTCTCTGCAAAATGCGCTCTATCTACTCAAGATATATACCTTCGTCCTGTCCATCTGTTCGAATCTATCTATTACTCCCTGTATTTACGTTTACAAATAGACCCCCATTAGATAATGACTCTGTCTCGCTGTGTTAACGGAAACTGTTTTCGGAAGGAAATAATTTACTGTTCGTACGGTGAGCTTCTTACGTTCAAATAAATCTCTTCGTTGTTAAGATTATTGATACGTTCTTTTAGACACATAATATCCGTAAAAGCGCTTCTCCGTCTTGATAACACATATCAATGTGATATTTGTTAACTCGTGGGCGAATGAGAATCACAATATTTGTATTAGTTTATACATGCCTATGCTGTGTATGTTTAAATATATATGTATATATATATATATGTGTGTGTGTGTGTGTGTGTGTGTGTGTGTGTGTGTGTGTGTAACATATGCATGCGTGCGTGGGGATATGTGTGTGTATGTGCATTGTGTTTTTCGAGATGTATTTAATGTTTCGCATCTATTGTGTGTGTGTGTGTGTGTGTGTGTGTGTGTGTGCGTGTGTGTGTGTGTGTATTGTACATACTGTGTTCATGTACCCAAATGTGTAAGGTAGTTGCGCGTTGTGTTCTTGGATATCATGTTGTGGCACTGCATGTTATCTGCTCACTTGCTTAGGAAACCACACACACACAAACGCACACACACACACACACACACACACACACACACACACACACACCACACACACACACACACAGACATATATATATATATATATATATATATATATATATATATATATATATATATAATCAGGTGTGTTCAAGCGTGCTTTAAATTCATTTTTCGAAAACTAAAACCTAAGTACATACTTGAAAATCGGTTTGTCTTTAGAAAACAGCTACACACATCTCTCTCTCTCACTCTCTCTCTCTCTCTCTGTCTTTGATATATATATACATATTAATATATATATATATATATATATATATATATATATATATATATATATATATAAGTATATATATTTTGTGTATGTGTGTACGTGTGTGTGTGTGATTCTTATAGAATATTATATAAACAAAATGTATGTTACAACATATTGTTTATTGCCAAACTCAACCACATTAAAATACTGAAATCAAAAATAAAATTCCACAGACGAGAGGTGAATTTAGGACTACTATATATCTATATTTGTAGTTAGAGAAGAATAATGCAGGAGTATTTGCTAATAAACAATGTCTAATTAAATCCGTTTTGATCTCATCGTGTTGCGCTAGAAATATGAAAATCCTGGTACCCTTGTTTAGAAGAAAATCATTTTTTAAAGATTTTACAGATATACTTATATATATATATATATATATATATATATATATATATATATATATATATATTGGGAGCATTTCTTCATTAATACATATTTGATTGAATACACTAGACATTTTTTGTCTACTTATTTTTTTGTTAATCCTTTCGAATTACCGAATTGATCTTATGATATTCGGCTGGAATTGGTTGATAAATATTCTATAATTAGTTATTTCTTAAGTACTTTCTGCCCGGCTTTGGGCCATCATCAGAGGAGGATGTACTACAAAAGTGAGGTAACTTTTGTATGTACATTACCACTTTGTAAGAAGAAGAGCGTCTGTACTGTTGTATTGTGCAGCATTTACTTTTCGAATCGCCCTATTACATCACAAATACCTACACCGATTTATGAACTCACAAAAACAATAAGACAGCTTATTTCAGCATACTTGCCTAATGGACTTAAATGTCTTTAGCTACTGACGTTATTTATAGAACAGTTTCGAGAAGTGCTTTGATTTTAGATTGAAGTTAGTAGATGAATTTAACAAGATTTTCCCAACTGCTTTCATACCCTTCATACCCATCATCATGGTGAGGGGTTTGAATTTTTTCTCGATGTCAATTTGTCTTTTTATAAGACAACACCGATACTTTGGGTGAGCTAATAAATTTTAAAATATATGTACTTGGGTAGCAGTCCTTCGTTTAAGCAGGTTTGATTAAATATATATATATATATATATATATATATATATATATATATATATATATATATATATATATATGTATATACAAGTGCACACACATATACTAATAATACGAGCTAAACAATTTCGTTGTGCATTTATTTCACATCTCTACTGTGAAAAATGACTGATGAAACCATTCAGTGATGTTCAATTATACCTGAAAAATTCCCTCAATATAACAGATAATACGTTTATTTATTTTAGGTTTTAAATTAAGATTACGTAGAATTATGCCTTGCGGCAACATTGCTTGGTTCTGTTTGTTACTTCTCGCTGGTGAGCCCGGCAAGTTTAGAATCATATTCTCTATGTGAAATAAATTATTTTCAAACATTTTCCTGCGTCATATATATATATATATATATATATATATATATATATATATATATATATATATATATATAAATTAATCTCTATATCTAATCTATAATTCCGTTAGTGAGGAAAAACCCAGATTGTACAATATGCAAATTCTACAAACTGATACCTGGGAAAAAATTCAGTAAAAAAAGAAAAGATGAAAAACACGCGTGCAACTAAAAAATAATCAAGTTACACGTATGTCTAGTCAAAAGAACCCTCACATTGTAACTGTATTAAGTAAGAAAACTGCTCACTCCAGGGAAAATGTCAAATAGAGTGTGTAGTGTATAAGGCTGAAGTTCTCATCCCGAACAGTAACAGTAAGGCCCTTTCAAACAAAGATATTACTATAATAACAGTTGCTTCGTACATGAAATATATAAACATAAAAAAAAAATTTTTATAATTACATATGGAAAGTCAAAAACAAATTTGGTATAAATCCTATATTAAAATGGGAAATCGTGAAAAGATGTAGTAAATATTTTGGTGGGTAAAAATATTGTAAACTATGCATGGTGGAAAAATTAACCATAGCTACATATATCAAACAAAAAGAATTGTTTAACCAAAGGTCCGAAATATTCAGTATTTGAGACATAGAAAAAAATTGTTAATTAGTGGATGTGAAAGATTGATAAAAAAAATTTAACAAAAAAAGAAGGGAAATTTTTTGTCGGTTTCTTGAATATAGTGGCTATTTTTATGCTAATTTTTGTATAGGTGAAGGGTCTTTTTAATCAATAAAATGTATTTTATCCTAACCCACTTCGCCTGTGCTATCTTGAAGAGCCGTTTGGTAAAACCTACGTAGACTAGCTTTTGGCCATATAGGAATTATGTTCATATATATATATATATATATATATATATATATATATATATAGAGAGAGAGAGAGAGAGAGAGAGAGAGAGATAGATAGATGCATGCATGTGTGTCTCTGTAAGTGTTTCATAAGGGACAAAAATTTTATGGCGCAGTATTAGTTATGTGGAAACTTTATACAAGGAGAAAATAGTATTTAGGAGTTTACGTCATGCGCTGGTGTCATTCGAGCATCAAAATTTTATGTTGTTTCAGTTATGTCACCTTGCAAAGACAAACGTAGTTTACATAATTACATAAACAATAAACGGAAATAAATGGGAAATGACTTTGATATCTGTTCTCTACGAACCTGTGTTTGATTATGAGATGATTGATTGATTTTAATCGTATGTGAACGCATTTAGATTTATTTTATGTTTACTTGTTAGAGAATTGTGTTCATTGTACATTCGTATTTAGATTTTGTGTGTAGTTTGTTTTCAAACATTTTTTCACTCAGTCACATTACCTAATGCAAATAATGTACACCCAGTTATATGGTTTCAAGTAGTCCAATCTTATACTGATAATTATATGGTTTCATGCAGTTATTCCTATTTAATAATAATCATTTATTTGCACATGGTTATACGGTTTCAAGTGACTAATAGTAATCTAAGTTTAAAAAGTTTAGCTTCAAATAACCATTCTGAATTTTAAAAAAAGTTACAGTTAGAGGATATCAAGTATTCCTATTAAACACAAAATAAATTGCTCACAATTATAAAGGTGAAAGTAACTAATAATAATCCTTTGCAAATAAAAGTAGTTTTAAGCAACTATTCTTAATTCAAATAATTTACAGTTATCATATATCAAGTGTTCCTTTCTAATACAAATATTTTACACAATTTTATGATTTTAAGTACTTCTATCTTATGATGATAATCACATGGTTTCAAATTGTTCTATTTCTATTTTACAAATAAATAGCAATAATCGTTAGTAGACAATTATAGCATCACGTTAAAATGCTTAGTGCAATAGTTTAGACTTATATAGCATCAAGTATTCCTGTCGAATGTATACAAATGAGTTTAAATAGATGTATATGACACATAGATTGGACCCTACAAAATTCTGTTACTTTAGGTTGAAATGGACCTGGATGTTATAGTAATGAAGGGGTACTCCACTCACCAGATCTCCATAACTCGAGTTTTAGCATCAGATGAAATCATGTGCAAAGATGGGGATAGCATTGTGGAGGGATCTGAAACCTCCTCAGAAGATACAGTCAGAGTAATCTAAGCCTCGCTGAATAGGTCGTTAAACGTTTCATCAATCTGGATCTTAAGTCGGTCATATTTTTAATTGACAAAATTCCTGATGATAGATCATTCACTTCCCTGGATAATCTTATTTTTAGCAATTTTTGCAGATTTTCAGAGCTTCAAACAAGTTCAAATATTTCAAGTACAGGTTTTTAAGAATTCAGTTGTACATTTTTTAAAAGAAAATACGCTGTGTATCTGTCTGCGAGTGTAGGTTTATCTGTCCTTCTTCACTCTGTCGTAGAGATTTTCACAGTAAAATGAAAATTCATGTAATTGCATTTTAAAAAAGTGAGATAGCGTATCATTGTCTGCTATGGGCCTTGAAAGTTTCAACTACAATATCTTTGTTTAAACAGGATTAGTCAAAGAAAGGAAAAAAGAAAGTAAGGAAAAATTTGATAGCATAGAACAAATAACTTTAAATAAAAAATAATCTTTTTTTTTAAGTTGTTCTTCCCAGTTTCAAGAATAGCCAAAATTTAACAAAATTTATGACCATCTGTCGGCTAGGGCTGTACAATACGCCGAGTTTACCTCAGCCGAGGGCTAAACCTCTCCCAACGAGTGTCCTGTATATGAAAATAAACTGCATCTGATTGTGAGGCTCCAGTACTGGAGTTTTGGAAACGTGGTGTATGACTCCTTTACCATTACTCCAAGTTTCACTCAGATTCGAATTGTTAAAACATGTCAATAGGTCAAGTAGAACTGTTCAATTATTTACTAATGTTTATTATTACTAGTTATTTGAAACTACACAGTTGTGTACAAATTTTTCATATTTCATAGGAATACTTGTTAAATAGAAATACTAATGTTACATAGCAATACTTGAAACCATTTAACTATGTACAAATAAATACTTAACATTCAATAGAATTATGTATGTTAGATGGAAACTCTTGAAACAAATTAACTGTGCTCATATAAATGATAGATATTAAATAGTATTATTTGCATTTAATAGTGATACTTAAAACCATTTCACTGTCTGCAAACAAATAATCTGTAACAACTTGTTGATAATAGTTACTGACCAATACTTCATTCAGTTAATTCTCCTTTCATTCTTTTTTCATTTTGATTCACACTTAAGTTTTTTTTTTCTTAATTGTCCTTTACTGTTTTTCTTCTACATCTTCACTTATATATATATATATATATATATATATATATATATATATATATATATATATATATATACTAACAGTATTTTCCATTAAAAACTTACAATCAATCAACAAACCAACTTGAATATATGAAGTGCTTAGCTGTTTAAAAACTGAATTTTATTCAGTTATCTACGAAATGTTAATTACTATTAGATCACAATGCATAAAAAATATGTATATACGAATTAACGGTATTAGATATGAATGGTTAATTAAAGATATATGAATCTTTGTAAATAATTACAATTAGATAGGAATTGCGCCCTAAAACCAAATCATCACCAGCCCTGCTGGTGGAGCTCAGAATATGAAGAAGAGTAAAACCCTATCCATCTCAGAAAGTGGTGAACTGAATATTACCACCTCCGATTGAGAGTCTAGAGTTGTTGGGATGTGAGGAGTCTGAAGTACTCCTTGATTGTCATTACTTCCAGGTTCTCTCTGGCTCAAATAAAAGTTCCTTTTAAGGTCCCATCTATGAGACAAAAAAATCTGTTAAAATTATTCGTATTTGATAGGAATACGGAATGATATCTACCGTTGTTTAAAATATAACCATATTTACCAACCCCTCCGCTCGGGCAGGATATGACACAAGGTCAACTTTTAAGCGGAATTTAACAGGTTTGAATTCAGAGTTTTCCTTCTCCTAGACTATTTGCTTCACCAAGGCTGAAGAACCTAGTCTGCCCTACTATTGACCCATAGCTGGAGGGAGAATAATTGGATTGATACCTTTCCCAAGGGTATTAGTGCTATGTAGTCAGCCTCGTCCAGAATTTGAACTCGTGTCACCGTGTCCATTTCCTACGACGATAACCATTACACCAAAGATTATTCTTAGTTACTTGAAAACATATAACTCTAAGGACAAATGACTATTGTTAAATTAAAATAATTACTTGAAACCATTTAATTATTGGTATGAAATATGAATACTTGAAACAATACAAATGTTTATATATCATTTGCATTAGATAAGATTACTTTGTATTATAAGACTGTGTGCAAAAAAACTCTTAAGAAAAAAAACTACAAAAATGTAGATATAAATGTACAATTAATGCTATTCCCTAACCTCTAAACATAAATTAACCCTAGATGGTATGACATACCATTGAATTTAATCAATTAATAAATAATATAAATACTTGAAGTAAAGACTTCGGTATTCAATAACAAGTGTTTGTTTGTTTTTATCTGTTTTGTTTTTAAAGGCATATCAACCTTTGAGGGTTATTTAATTCCAAATCCATCCCTGTAGGACAAAACTAGCGCTGTTTAACTCAAAGCTGGACGCATAAGAAGGTTCACATTATTCCCAAGGGTGTACCGTTCTATGTGTCTCGTTTTCCTAAAGCAGCTTAACGTAACCGTCCCTACTACGATGAATTTGTTCTACGCGCCGTAGTTTTTCTGTAAGAGCAAATGACCAAGTGCCTTCTAACTGCTATATAAAATGAGGATTTTTCGGAGAGTTGCTCTTTACCAGTCAAATATGAAAAGGTGGGCGGAATTTCCATCGTCTTTTGTTTTCCCTAGAAGCAAGTACTTTCCCGACTTCTTTCTGGGGTCAAGATATTTCTCCTATCACGTTATAACTCACCGACAGAATGAATCTTAGTTTTTCTTTTGTTATTCGTTAGTCAATTACTAATCCAAATATGATTCATTTTTGAAACGAGAGAGAATAATATACGTGCACACACACACACACACACACACACACACATATATATATATATATATATATATATATATATATATATATATAAACAGACAATTACGTATTTTCCGTGGCTCGCTTCAAATACAGACTCCTAGACTTTTAGAATTTGACTATCAAAACTTTTTTGACAGTCCGGGTTGCTGTTCGGATACACTATCTTTTACTCAAACTTCCTCTATATCGTTCGTCTACCTTCTCTTATGGTCGAATATCGGCTAACTTTCAGTTCTCTCTAATCTTAGTTTTAATTTTCAGACCATGCTCCAGGACTTCAAAGGATGGATGCTACGCTGTCTGTTGTTATTTCTTTTTTTCTATGTGTGTGAACCAAACGGTGATTTAGTTTATTTATTCGAATCAAGCAACACAACCCATCCCAAGGAAAATTTAACAAAGAGTAGTAGTCCGAAAGTGAACGTAAGTGTACGTGTTCAAACTCACTTATTGCCATGTCACAATCCACAATAGCCACAAGGAAATCCATGTCACAATCCACATTAGCCACAAGGAAATCCTCTTCCTCTTTTTTTTTTCTGTGGCTATAGCATCGACAACTGAACATTTTCTTCGTATATTTGTCGTATTTTAGTACCACAACTCACCACTAACACTTAATAAGTGAAAGGAAAATAATTCGGGCACTTGTGCTAGAGTAAATCCATTATAGTTTGAAAAAGCAGTCAATGCAAGAACAACTCATGACAAATCAACAAGAACAATCTATTTCCTGAGCAAACAGTATGAAGAAAATACCATGAAATAATAAAAGAAATAAATAAAGGGGTTATATAGAGAAATGTCTGAATGTAATTGATTGCGTTTGTTTATATAAGTTATATGGGCCTGAATTATATGTGTATTTTTGAATGAGAGTGAAAGTGTAAATAAAAACTGATATGTATAAGACAGTCAATCAAATGCGAAGCTACACAACGCTGTTGGAGGCGCCAAATCCCTATCAGTGCGGACAGCAATGTAGGTTTCAAGGCATTGTTTACGTCGAGAGGAAATATTTGACTTCGGTGTGCGTTTCTTTTATAAGCTACTTTGGTCACGCCCTGTATTGAGCATTTTCTGTACTATTTGGCAGGTACGGGAATTAATGGACCCTTGTGTCACCAAGCGCCAAATAACAGAACTGTTCAAAAGCCAAGGGATGTAATCCCGTTAAGATGAAAATGAAACAACTCATCAAACTTTAGATATTGAAAGTGTTTTGGATTACCTTTTCTTTTTACCTTTGCATGGGTGCTTTTCTTCGATTTCGTTCCATTTTCTTTCAGCCAAAATGTTCTCCTTTTTATTTCAAATTAATGTTTCTTCAGTCATTATCTTATTTTTTTTTTTTTTTTACTTCCAGCTTAACCTCGTCTTATTTTTATATTTTCCCTTTTCTTTCTCTTGCTAGTTAGCCTCGTCCCAATTTTTTTCTGCTAATTCATATTTATTATCTTCGAATACGTCACGTCTTGTTTTTTTGTTTTTCATCTCTTCTGCATCTTCCGCTCTATCATGGCCCCTTTTTTTTCTTTTCTTTTAAATACTATTTGCTTTCTTTCTTCCTCCTATTCATTTTCATCTTTATTTTCTCTTGACTCATCAATCACTTCATTCTCCTTTCATTCTTTTTCATTTCGATTCACTTAAGGTTTTCTATTTCTTATTTGTCCTTAACTCTTTTTTTTTCTTCTGCATCTTTACTTGCTTTTTTTTTTCTTTCTTCTTGTTATTATTTTTTGGATCTTTTTAGGGGGGGGGTCATCTTCGTTTTTTCTTCAAAATCGTATTCTTTCATATTTTTGTTCACCCTCTTCTCTTTTTTTGTTTCAAAAAGATTTTCCTTCATTTTTTAAGCAACACCTTTGTTTCGTTTGTTTTTTTAACCTCAGTATATGATTTTCTCTTTTTCCTTATGCTTGGGCTACCTAATGAGTACTGTACTTCCTATTTACCCAAACCTCTGCTAGAGGAAGGATGGGGTACAAAGCGCAGTATAAGATGGTTTAAATTCACTGTTTTTTTATTCCGAGAGTTGACGCTTAACCAAGGACAAATAACTGAGTCAGTCTACCTTACTTGGCAGAAGGAGCAGATAGATTCATGCCTTTCTCAAATGCTTAATGCCCTGAGTGTGACATTAAACTATATCTGATAGTAAAGCTTCCGCCTTGGAATTTGAGGAATGTGCGGTACCTTTTCATTATTACTCTCAAGCGCTCTCTGACCTGGAGTCTTACTACTTGTTAGGGTCCCATCTATAGGACAAATAGAACTATTAAAGCATTTACTGCACTTGAAAATGTCAAACTATGGGCAAACCAATGATTAACATTAAATTGAATTATTAGTATTACATAGCAATACTTGGAACTATCTAACAGAAAATCAGAAATGGGCTCTGGCTTGTTTAAAACAAATGTCACCGACAATCTATCTATCTATCTATCTATCTATCTATATATATATATATATATATATATATATATATATATGTATGTATGTATGTATGTATGTATGTATTAGTTTTTATACATATTTAATTGCATGGGTGCTTATCTGCGACTACTGGTTTCATACCGTCTTATTACGACAATCATCTGGGAGAGAAAGAAATATATTGGAAAAATCGGATATATATATATATATATATATATATATATATATATATATATATATATATATATATATATATAAAGGTTTTAGTATACATGGGTTGCTGTGCCATAAACCTCAACCAGCCAACCAATCCAAATCTATAACTGCAATATGAAATAAAAAGATTTGAACTCGTGTTGCCGATTTCATTCCTCACGACGATTACCACTGACCTAAAGGCGTCTCCCTACTGAAAAGAAATTCGTCTCAAAAACTAACTTGCTCAAAATTAGTGTTACAAAGTTCCCTTTATCTTACTTTTCATAAAACTTTCTTTAAGGGGAATTTATATGGCAAAATGTTTGAAAAAACTGAACTACGACATCATAGTAAGCGAATTCGAACTCCAGTCACGATATTAAGACAACTTTCGGAAATATGTGAACTCTCATCTACATGTGTGAAATAGTACCACAATTTTCTTTCCGCAAACATGGTTTTGGTATTAAATAACCCAAAAAGATTGATATGCCAATAAACAAAAGCTTACATTACTTCGTTTATTTATTTATTTATTGCTCACAATGTTTCTATTTTCCTCCTTCTCTCTTTAGGACTTTTACTTCGTAGCGTTTCTTTTCTAATCCACCCTCATCCTCTCTGTTTGCGTTCCATTCATTCTGCTCATGAGATAATTGAAAGCCTATGTTCATTCCTTCAACATTCCCCCATCAAATAAACAACGAAGCCATTCGACCAGCGGAAGTGATTCTTCCCGCCGCTGGAAGGGCAAAAGACCATGCAAATCTCACACTAACGCAGCCATTTTATGGCCTCTTTGATCTTTCAGCCCCTGAGCGGCAAACCGCATAAACGCTTCTGTCATTGTGGTCAGTAAAATCTTAATCAATCTGTCGATTAATCAAATGCTTCAACGATCAGATGCGGTCAGTTGTGGTCATTTTCAGGTTTGTTGCTTGCCCGTGTGTTCGTTGCGCTTGATAGACAATGGCGGAAATGGGCGATTAAATGATGTGTTGCATGCTGGGATGCTCACTCTTTAATATTTTGCTCGGCTAAATTTCCCACTGCTTTCATCTCCCTCATATATTTTAAATTTCTAACGTTTCTCTTATAATTACATATCAATAAAAAAAAAACTCCCTTAACATTTAGTCTTTGTTCAGTCATTCATTAAAAACATGTCTCAGTCTGCTTGTATTTATCGTGCTTAGTCTGAAAACGTATACCTGTTCAGCTCAGTTTCACTGCTGGTATATATATATATATATATATATATATATATATATATATATATATGGTACAATCTGATCATAAGTATGTTAAAGTTTTACTACGCGCTACTCATTCTGATAATACATAGCTCAAGTTAGTATATATCAACTAAGCTTAATCTTATACACAGTTCAACATCTGCGTAAATAACTACCTGGATCAACTTAATCAAAAATACCACTCTGTCTGTGAGGTTCAAAATTCACAGATATCATCCCCACCGAAAAATCCACGCCCAACATCGTAGCACGAAGTGGCTATCCATCACACACTTTTTGGACCACAAGGTACACAGTCATACGTTTTAACGGGTACTGCAATACAGAAAAAGTACGGTAACTACGTAAAATTCCTTGTTTTATGATTTCAAATAAAATGTGGTTTTACGGGTGTGATTCTAAGCTGCATCTGATGTTGAGATTCCTATTCTGTGGATCTAAGGAGTGCCGTATACTCTTCTTTTGCCGCAATGACAATAGAAGGTCCACTCTGACCCAGATTGTAATACCTGTTAGGGTCCCATCTTTGAGTCAAATAGATCTTATCTAAAAAGTATTTATATTCAGAAATATACTTGATACCATATAACAGTAAATCATTTGCATAAAAAATAATAACTTGGATCACTAATTGTTTACTAAGGATTATTATTAGTTACCTGAAATCGTATCTTTGTGCGCAAACCAAAAAAATGGAGGGTAGTTATTTGAAACCATATAATTAATATAATTATATTGGAATACTTGACAGTAAATAACTATGAGTCACTTGATAGAAATACTTGAAATTATATAAATGTGCAGAAAAAAACACTCTTGACGCAATTCCCGTACATCGAGGCATAAGAAATAAAAAGGGGTATCCCGTAAATTAAACTATACAACATCTGATCATAAGGCTCTGGTGAGTGAGGAGTACTCCTTCTTGGTCAATACTACCAGATCCACTCTTATAAGCTATGTTATTACCTGTTAGTGTCCCATACATGATTCCAATAGATCTGTTTTAAAATATTCATATTCTTAAAAAAGCTCTTAAGAATGAACTACTCAGAAATATAAATATAAACGTACAATGAGGACAATTCCATAAACTCTAGGTATAAAAAAAACCGAGACGGGTTGACATGCGATTAAATGAATCGATTACCGAAACAATCAGTCTCTCCGCCTGCCTGCATAAAAAGGTATCAAAACTGAATCTTTGCATATTTAGAATTTAAAATTCAAATACAGATGTGTACACAACTGAACAACTAATATGATAAAACGATCATGTTTAGTCGTCGAGGCTTCAGCTTAATGCTAATCTGAAAATATATTACCAAGCCCAATCTATTTTGTGAAAAGAAAGCAGTTATTTTTATGAAAGTAAAAGATCGGCCAATTGTCGAAACATTTATTGCTGCGTGCGACATTTTTCTGGATTCTGTAAATAAAAGTTCAGTTGAAGAGAAAGATTTGAATGTCCGACCAGTCAGAAAGCCAGATATGTATCAATCGGAAGGATATCTTCTCGAAAATTATTGATCAACCTAATTTTCTTCAGTATTTTTAGATTGGATCTTAATCTGATAATGTTGTATAGCAAATAAAGAAGCAGTAACACTTGTTTATAAAAATAGTAACCCCTTTATTCGAAACGTCGTGAGAGTTGTGTGTATGGGAGACAGACAGACAGACAGAGATAGATAGATAGATAGAGAGAGAGAGGGGTGAGAACAAAAGACTGCTATGATTGACAGCCTATCTTCTCAACCCAATTTGATATGCATATTTCAGTCATGTTTCAATCACGAGGGGGTGGGGTTCATTCAGGACCGGTTCTCACCCCGGCTTAATTCACGTGACTCATTTCCGCTAACCCTTGTTTACCTTAAGACACGGCTGCAAAATCCTGTTACTAACCGGCTATCAAGCTCAATATATAACATTTAGCCAACGTTTTGAAAATTTTCTGATACGTAGTGTATTCACACTTGTGCGCGAACCTGCACACACGGACACATACACAGAGAATTATCCATTGTGTCTGGCATAGACGTCAACATCCTGTCCTGCAATATCGTTGTAGGCGAGTTTAAACGCCAATCGCACTATTGAAGTTAAGTGTGTAAGATAATTTCTGGACTACACGTTTACATGTGAGAGCAAGTGTGGCACAGAACTCCTATTTAAAACCCCAGCTATTGTGAATGTTCAGACTAAACATTTAGGAAATATTTTATGCTGTGTTTTTATTTAAATCAATTGATTTTTCGTTTATTTTCAGATTGTTTTTAAATTGGTTTGGAGTTCTGATTAATACAGGCGTCCTCATGTACTTGGCGCCAGCTTTTCCTGTACCTTCATGATCTAGTAACTTATAGTGAACCTAACCTGTCATGATTGATTAGCAGCATAGTATATAAAACTTCTTTTTTTTTTGCTTTTTGTGGGGAGTTTTTTTCTTGTTGTGGGGATCCCTTTGATGCACCTCTGCTATTTACATCTGTTGTCACATTAAACCACTCCTTATTCCTTGTAACAATCCAGTGAAGAAAATAGAGGTTTTCATTTTTGGTCAATAGAGTTTTGCAAAATAGCTTAACATTGAAATCTAGCGTCTCATTAGAGTTCATTCGAAACTCAAATAGCCTCCCAATTAGATCTTACATAGCTTACATGACATTGCCATACATTTTTTAACTTGTCCTGTGTACTTTTGCTAAATGTATGGTACTTAGACGAGTAGCAGATTCAAGAGATCATTATCTAAAATGTGTAGTTTTCGAGATAAGAAAAAAAAATGAACCTTTCTTAACCTTCCTAAATTATCGCTGATTTTTAGGCAGTCTCTGTATGTGCGAGACAAACAGACATAGAGAGAGAGAGAGAGAGAGAGAGTGCGTCAATGCATGTGTGTTTTTGCGAGCACGCTAAAATATACTCTAAAATTTTACACCTATATTTATACTATTTCGTAAATTAACAAGAACACCGTATAAACACATATGTTTATCACTTTTAATAAGATAAATGATCAAATAGATGAAATCGGATTTCCTTTTCGTGGGGGCCAATGTTTTTTAATAGAAAATTAAAATTTATTTTTATTTCAAACGCAGGATGGTTTTCAAAATTAGCTTGCAATTCGATTACATTAAATTTTAGTTAAACGCCAACTATATGTCAGTTAGTTACCATCGTATATATCTAAAAAGTTTGGTTTCTCTTATCAATGTCCTGCTAAAATAAATTCATAATAGTCAAATGACGTTTTGTTGAGTTTTTTTCAATTCAATGAATTTGCTCTGCATAAAATTTATATATTAAGTATCTCACCTTGTGCATTCCTGGAGATTTATAAGAATCTTCTTGTATATTCTCAAATAGGATCATTCACAACTCATCTTCTCTGGATATTTAATATGTATATATATATATGTGTATATATATATATATATATATATATATATATATATATAAACAATAATAAGATGAAATTTTTCCGAAAATTCCATTTGCCGATTTTGTTTTCCATTTCATAAAATATAAGGAACTAATACAAATGAAACAACCTAAAAAGTGAGATTTTTATCTTTAATACCTCACTTGTTTACTCAACTACTGCTGACATTAACGCACTGTGTGTGTGTGTGTGTGTGTGTGTGTATGCAATCATATTTATACGTTTTACTAAACTAAATACTCAAATAGGTGACCTCGAATATTTTTCTTTTTTTTTTTATGGTAAGAGACGATGCTATTCTACAGGTATTCTTTTATCATTTCAGATCTTTCTAAATCAATTTCTGTTTTTATACGACTACTAAGTCAATTTAGTTTCCTGTTTTTCTAAAACGATTAAACATTTAAACAGTGGTGTGTTCTATTTGAGATATGTTAAATTTTTTTCTCATGAATTCGGCTGCATTGCTCAATTGAAGTGTACGAGAGTGCATAAAACACATTATGATTCTCTCTCTCTCTCTCTCTTTCTCTCTCTCTCTCTCTCTCTCGCTCGCTCTCTCTCTCTCTCTCGCTCTCTCTCTCTCTCTCTCTCTCAAAATACTCACACACACACACACACATATATATATATAAAGACAATTTATTTAAAAACGCTATCGTATATTCAAAAAAGCATAAAACTTTTGAAAATACCAATGTATATATAATTTTACAATGCTAAGTGATAAAACAACTACACACGTTATTAAACGTATATTAGTCTTTAGCGAAATTAACATTACGATAAAATAGAACATTAAAAAAGCTAGTATAAATGAATTTAATTATACATTTAATTAAACAAATTGAGCGACTAACTAGGATTCTTCTTCAATAATAATCATCACTTAAAACTGAATGGAAAAGTTATGTATATGCCATGTGATTCCTACTGAGGTTGGTTGTCGTGGTTTTTAGGACACTCAGTCATTTAGTTTCTTTTAAAAACAGGAGTCACTGGTCGCAGTTTGAAAGTTGCCTCATATCGTCTTCAGATTACGGTGCAATATGAATTAAGTTTGATTTGGTCGAAATTCCCGTGTGATTACGTAACATCAAGAAACTGTTACTGCAAGCGCGTAATGACATCAACGGCCGAAAGTAAACGCGTTTTAAAAATCACAAACTGCACTATAAATGATGAACGTACAATGTAATTTCGCTTTTTAGTTGACTTGGCATAAATATATATACGGCAATATACGGTGGCAAAAGCTGCTTGGTAGAGCCAGGAGTGGCAGTACCGCCTTAAGCTACCGAAACTGTCTTATCACTCCTGGTTGGCGGCTGATAAAGTCAGGGTACTGTACGTGCTCTCACATGGTGAATGATTTAATTTTTTTGTTTTTGACGACTTTTAATAATTATCCGCTCAGTCTAATCGGGGAATAAATCAAAGAACGAAGGAGCTTTTAACTTCTCCCGTTGACAGTTTCTCAGTAGCTAACTCATTCTAACTCTAGAACCGTTTTTAGTCACTTGATCAAA
>OY757906.1:83712809-83855309 GCA_963585895.1 Sepioteuthis lessoniana | reverse complement strand
TTGCAGATAAAGTAATCCTGGGCAATTATATACGTATTAAAGATATTTTCATACTTTAGGCAGAGTGCCAAAACTAGTTACACTAATACTTTAGTACAGCCAATACAGGTAAAATGGTTAGCCAACCAGTTTCGTTGATCAATTACTGCTGAAGTGTGCATTTGATCCTCACTAAAGCCTTCATACTTGAAGCCTGGTGTAAAAATCAAAGCTATATTCTTTAAGACATCTTTAGAAAATCCGGATTTTGAGCTGGATTAAGGGGTCGTATCTGATCATCTCCCGCAGCTCTGTCAACACAGTGAATCTTGTTACACGGGTTGTAGCTTAGCCACTGGCTACAAATCTGTCTGTAGTGCAGTCAGCAAACGAGGCTGCTTGCCAGCTCGGGAAAAACATACTAAAGCACAACTCAATTTTTAATGTTAAAACCTTTCGTTTATTTTCTTCCTCTCTCTCTCTCTCTCTCTCTCTCTCTCTCTCTCCCTCTCTCTTAGGGTTCAGTCTCTAAAGTCTTGGACTCAAGAAGGAATGGAAAACAGAAACCATGGGATAGCTTCTTCGTTTTTTAAGGAAAGTCTCGTCTCGTATTTTTAAGCTTTTGTTTCTCGCTTTCAATGAAGGTTGTTTCCTCGTACCCCAGTCACCAAATACACAACCGCGACATAATCAAGAAATCCATGAGTTTATATATATATATATATAGGGAGAGAGAGAGTGAGTGGGAGACAGACAGAAAGACAACGAGAGAGAGAGAGAGAGAGAGATTTGGTTCACAGAAAACCCCAGTCTCACTTCCCACTCGAGTGAAAGGTACTTGAAATCGTGAACTCGCAAAACCGGTGATGGGATGTTAGATCAAGCGTATAACGTTACAAATAACGCAGTGGAATAGATATTAAACTCTAACAACAAGCACTCCGTTTGTCAATCACTTATCATGCTGCAGAATTACGATCTTGGTCGCAAGGACAGAGTAGTTTTCGCATGTATTCTTGTATAGGCCTCCTGGTCTAGTTTAAGAATGATATCATATGACTGAAGTTTTATATTACATTCAACGGTAAGTAGTTAAATGTAGCGCAACCGTTTCATGCATTCGATTGTTCAAGGATTCAGATCTGTTTATGGCATGTATTTACCTAATATTTTATAAGTATACACATACACTAATTGTCGATCATAATGATAGAAAAGTTTACATCTACCAATCTTCCAGTTGGGTAACATCTGTTTGTCTACTTGGCCAGAAAGTTGCTATGAAAGACACTAACGGAAACCATCAAACAAGGGAAGATTAAAAGAAAATGAGAGAACAGTATCTAAGAAGAATGAGAAAGCTTCTCGAAACTACACTTTATTACATAAATCTCATCAAAAAGATAAATACGTGAGCGGTCCCACTTGTAAGATACGCGAAACTATTCTTAAGATGGACAAGGCAGCAACTAAGGTAAATGGACCAGAGGACAAGTAAGTTGATTACAATACTCAAGACTTTACACCCGAGAGATGACATTGACCAACTATATCTATCAAGAAAACACGGAGGAGGAGAACTCGCTAGCAGTAAAGAGAGGGTGGATAGATCAATTCAAGGACCCAAGGATTACGTAGAAAGAGCAAAGAGCAAAGAAAGCCTAATTATGATGGTCAGTAAATGCACTAACAACATAAAGACAAAAAGAATAATAACGAGAAAACAGAAATGGGAAGGAAAACAACTGTATAAATACTTTACATGACAAATTGGCGAAATCTCATACGAGAATACATGGACAGGGCTACGAAAGAGAGACCTTAAGATATAAATTGAATCTCTACGAATAGCAGCACAAAATAACACCATTATGACCAATTATGATTTGTTAAATGGTATATCAACCTATGTAGGTTATTTAATACCATCCTTCGAGAAGAACAGTAGTGGTACTATTTAACCCATAGCAAGGAAGAAAATAGGGTTTATACCTTTTCCAAGGGTATTGTCCAAAAGTGAACGTAATTGCGCGACTGGAATTCGAACGTGCTTACTGCGATTCTGCAGTCCATGACACCACAAGAACAGCAGACCAATTATGTTAAAGTAAAAATAGATAACGCGACATAATAGCTTGAGTAGGTTATTTGTTGACAGAGATAAAAATTACATAAGTGAATATAGCAAACTATCACAAATTGAATATAAGATTAGATACGACTCGGAGGGGAAAATGATCTTCTGGGAATATTGCAAAAAACTGAAATTTGTTAATACGAAAAAATGGTATATATACAAACCAGAATCCTTCCAGTAGAATGAGGCTTTTGTCTTGGTGGGCGCGTAACGGCCATTGACAAGCAAGTGTAGCACCGGACTTCGTAGTCCAGTTTAAGCTATAATCAGGCATCCGTGCTTGGACCCTATGTTTAGGTCCATGTCCAGCTAGGCTCATCAGGTTCATATTGTACTAAGTGAGTCGATGACCAGCAAAATCCTGCAAGGTTCGAGCCTCAGCTCTCGGCCGACCTTCCCCTCTCCTAATCCCCACTTTCATCTGACCTTTGGGTTATTGACTTTGTGTCAGGTCCTGTCTGGTGGGACTCAGAAACAAATAAAGCCTTAGAAGGAGAATTCTAGAATTCCCTTGGATTTTGACATAAAAACCAATCCCCTGACTCTGGCCAGAAGACCAAACCTAGTGATGATTAATCAAAAGAAAAAAAGTAGCATACTAGATTTTGCCATCCAGATGGATTACAGAGTGTAAATCAAAGAAACTGAAAAGAGAAAAAAATGCCAGAGAATTAAACAAAAAATGTTGTAAAATATGATGGTAGCGGTGATACCTTTGGTAATTGGTGTACTTGGAACGGCCCTCAAAGGCTTGGAAGGTGAGCTGAAAGAGTCGTAAATCGGAAGACGAATCGAGAATCATCCAACAACTGCATTGTTAAGATCGGCTAAAATACCGAGCAAAGTCCAGAAGACCCGAGAAGATATGCTGTCACACAGACTCCAGTAAAATACCATCAGCTAATGCTAGTGAGAAAAATTCGCCAGAATAATAATAATAATAATAGTAATAATAATTAGAACAACAAAATAAGGAAAACATCAGACTGTTTGGAGAAAAGAAAAGTACAAGTACTTGGCAATATTAGTTACAGATACGATCAAACACAGATGATTGGGAAAATAAGAAAAAGAACCTCTGAAGGGTAAATTTCTAAAAACCCATCTTGGCAGCATAAATCCCATCAAAGGAATAAGCTCTTGAACAGTCTTCATTGTGAGATTTTCTGGACCATTTTTGAATTAAACAAGGGAGGAACTCAGAAAAATGAACAAAAGTACAAGGAAATTGATGACTAAGCAACAGGGCCTGAAATGACAAGAAATGACATAGGCTGTATGTGTCAAGAAAAGACCTCAGTAAATACAAAGAGAAAATAAAGTTTAATTGCTGCAGGTACTAAGAAAAATGGTAACATAAGATAAAACAAAAGAAACAGCAAAACTTAGAAAAGAGTAATAGGAAAAAAAAATAATAGCATGGATACTTCAAGTGTCAAACTGACTTCATCTCATCTGAAAAGAACTGGACACAGCTATGAATTGAGAAAATGAATATCTGTTAATAGTAGCATAAAACAATGCCATAAACATCAATTATATAAAAAACAAAAATTGATATTACGCGACTGAATAACCAGTGTAGATTATATGGAGATATAAATGAAATGATCAATCACACGATAAGCGAATGCAGCAAACTTGCACAAAAGGAGTACAAAACTAGACACGACTGGCCGAGAAAGAGGATCCGCGGGGAATTCGTGCTACAAATTAAGATTTGATTATATAAAAAATGGCATATGCACAAGCCAGAATATTACATTAAAAATAAGACAAATAATATTCTCTATGATTTTAAGATCCAAAGAGATCACCTAATCCGGTAAGAAAACTTGACCAATTGCTAATGACCAAGAAAAAAATGAAATTGTAATTTAGTGGATTTTGGCGTTCTGGTGTACAACAGAGAGAAAATAAAGAAATAAAAAAAAATCGACAATATTTCCACAACGTTTCGGCCGATATATCCCCCGGCTTTCTTCAGGTGTTTGTCGAATTCGGGAACCTTCACTGAACTTCGAACTACGTCCTTTATTGAATCCACGGGGGTCGCCTGTTCTGATTCCGTTAGCCATAACCGGGTACAAGTGTTGGAAACATAGCGTAACGGTTATAGGCGTTGGTTCCCTAAGCTTCTAAAGAAACAATCATCTGTAGGTTGCAGGTTCAATCCTGACTTCAGGTGAGTAACAATACAGAAATACATAACACTTGTACCCGGTTATGGCTAACGGAATCAGAACAGGTGACCCCCGTGGATTCAATAAAGGACGTAGTTCGAAGTTCCGTGAAGGTTCCCGAGTTCGAAAAACACCTGAAGGAGGCTGGAGGAGATATCGGCCGAAACGTAGTGGAAATAACAATAAAGATGAAGACAATAGTCCGAAAACCCTTAATGATAAAAATCATCTCGCTTCGTCTCAAAAATTTTGACCACTTACTTGGATCTTGAAAAAGAACAAAAAAAGCTATGGAACATGAAGGTGATGCTGATACCAGTTATGGTTGGTGCGCTTGAAACCGTCTGTAAACGCTAAGAAGAAGAAAAAAAGACTGAAGAAATCTGAAATCAGAAGAAGAATCAAGACTATACTGTCAACAGCATTTTTTTAAGATCGACTAGAATACTCAGAAGAGTCCAGAAGGCCAGAGGATACTTGCTTTCACTCAGAATCAGGTGAAAGATTACCAGCTAACACTGTTGTGAAAAAAAACCTTCATTGAGTAGAGTAATTATTATTACTCTTATTATTACAATAATTATTGATAATGGGGCATCTTTCTATAAAGAAATAAATTATTCTTAATTATCTATAAAGTCAAGCTTATTTTTCACCTAAATCTTTTTCGGGTATAAAACTTTAGGTTCCTATTCTACACTACAATCAGTGTACTTCATTGTCTACTTCGTAATTAGTTAGTTATCATGATAATCTACCATGCTATGCGTTAACCTCGGTTATTTTTCTGTTTTATTTATCTTTCCCTTTCATTTTTTTTTCTTTTTTTTTTTTACTTGGTTTTCCATTCGAGTAAGTTTCAATCTACACTTTTCAATCAACGAATAGAAATGTAACACTTTGCTAATTGATCGAATTTTTGATCTAGGCTAACAATCTCCGATTTACCGAAGGGTTGATTACTCTATTGTTATCATAAACTTGGACTAATATCAGCCGAAATGCTTGATGTTCAACATATGTACTTTGACTTTTGCAAACGAAAAAGAAAATAATTTTGAACTGGTTTAAAATATGAATTTTCTTAGCATGAAGTTTTTAAAAATATCCTTAAACGAAGTGGCGTACATTAACCTCATCTTAAAATGATCAAACCATGCAAGTATGGTTTTCAATGCGATATGAATTTGTTTGCTTCGCAATTAAAGAACTGGCGAACACCATTACATATAAAAGTATGCAATAGTCAAATTTAAACGACTAATTCATGGACTCATCGATTTTAACGTCATGTCAACCCATCTAGGCTTTGTCTATGCCTAGAGTTAAGATAGTTATATTGTACGTTCATATTTACTTTATTGTGTGCAATTTTTTTTCGTAGGTGATTTGATTTTTTATACACGGACCCATTGAACGTAAATCATTTTAACATATCTATTCTTTTCTTTTTCTTTTCCTTCCTTTCTTCTCTTTTATTTTCTTAGGAGTGTTTTGGCAAATTTGTGCCTTTATAATCTTTCATTCCTTTGTATATCCTAGAAGTTCCATACATTTAAACATCATAACTTGCGCCAATCACGTGATAGTTTTAGTAAAAAGAACGCTGATTGAAATGTTATATGATCTTTCTTTGTATATATATATATATATATATATATATATATATATATATATATATATAAAAATATATATATATATATATATATATATATATATTTCCCCTGTTATTTTATTTTATTAAAACATCCATTGTTGTTGAAACAACACTTGTCTCACCATCTTAAACTCCTGATGAAAATTTACTAAAACCAAAACCTTTTAACGTTAACTTTCCATTATAATAAGTTTATCACTTTTGGTTATTTGGTGGGTTGTTTTTTTAGGGTGTATCAACCCTTTTCGGGTTATTTAACGACGAATCAAATTTTAAACAATTCAGTTTTGTATACATATAGTTTTGTTTTTTTTACAAAAGGTTAAATGTCAAAACAGTTCAGTTAAATGACAAAACAATTCTATTTCAAACAATTCAGTTTAGCATAAGTATACAGTTTCAATGTCAAAAACAGACATATTTGAAATAATTCAGTTTAGCAAATGTTCAGACAGTTCTACTTCAAACAGTTCAGTTTAAGATAAGTACACAGTTTCAATGTCAAAAAAAGTTATTTTTAAAACAATTCAGTTTAGCATAAGTACACAGTTTAGCTCAATTTGACCCATACATAGGACCCTCTCAGGTGCAACGACTCAAGGCCTGAGTGGACCTGGGAGCGATGGCAATGAAGGAGTACACTGCATTCCCCAAACCTCCAGCATTACTGGAACCTCATCATCAGATTGTTTAGTGTCATATCGAGAACACTCGTTGTGTATGTGAGTGTGGGGAGGGGGCTTACCCCTCTGCAAAGAAGTAGTCAGTGTATTCCGTAGCCGTAGCTGACTGGGCAAAACATCACTTTTGAATTGCTTTGTTTTTCTATTTTCTTCCTACTTGTCGGATTTATTTGCATTATTTACTTCTATATCTATTCATGTAATATATGAGATCCTAACAGTTGCCCTGTCGACTTCGGCTGTAGAGTACACAGACTGCATCTCTGCAGAGGAGTAAAATATGATACTAAACAATTTGATGGTGAGGTTCCAGTAATACTGGAAGCTTGGGGAGTGCGGAGTAGCCCTTCATTGCCATCGCTCGCAGGTTCACTCTGACCCAGAGTGGTAGCACCTGACAGCGCCCTATCTATGGGTTAAATAGAACTAAACTGCATACTTATGCTAAACTAAATTGTTTGTATTAGAACTGTTTGACTAAGCTGAATAGCTTCAAGTAGAAATGTTTTTGAAAATTAAACTGTCTGCATTTAAACTGCGTACTTAAGCTAAACTGAATTGTTTGAAATGGAACTGATTATTTCTACAAAAATGGATTTGGCGTTAAATAACCTATCTATGGTTTAAATAGAACTAAACTGCATACTTACGCTAAACTGAATTACTTGAAATAGAACTTTTTGATATTTAAACTTATGCTAAACTGAATTGTTTTAAATAGAATTGTTCTGATATTTAACTGTGTGTGGACAAAAGCTATACTTATACTAATATGAATTTTACGAATTAGAAATGTTTGACTAAAGTAAATAATTTGGAATAGAAATGTTTTTGAGGAACTGTGTACTTATGCTAAACTGTGTTGTTTAAAATAGAACTGTTAATTTGTATAAAAATGGATTTTGAATTAAATAACCTACAAAGGTTGATATGCCATGAAACCCAAACAACCAACTAATCAGATCTTAACAAGTATTACAACCCCAGGTTCAGAGTGGACCTATATGTAATAACAATGAAAAGTAAAGCCGAGTATAACTTTGAGTGTGACTTAGTTTTATTTACTTCAAGTCTAGGCTTAGACTGCATTTTAGCGAAGAATTGATACAATGTTAAGTCTGGATTTTTCACTCTCTGACAAATTAGTGTTCTTTGTTATCGGTTTACCAATATAATGTGAGTTCTTTTTGTTTTTGTTTTTAAAAACCAATTATACAATTTATATTTTATATATTACAAATTAGTATCTGTCTGTGTACGGCCCAGCTGGCTGGGGCTGTAGAATACACCGACAGCATCTCTGCAGAGGGGTAAGAGTGTTATATCGTCATCTACAGCATCATAACGACACAATAATAAAGACAGACGCAGGAAGACTTCTTTAACAAAATATTTACCTCTCACTTTATTGCAAGGGTTCAAAAATGTTGTGTGGGGTTTTACTGTGAGAGGGAGCTAGAGACCGAACATAACTGATATATTTTGACCCCAAACTTATGGCCGTCAGCGTTGTGTCTTTCTCGTTCTCTAGATGCTCAACCGGAGGCCCAGAGGCCACTCTGCTGGATGATGTCTTTCTTTACGGCATCTTATCAGCATCTTCTCCGCACCTCAACTCATCAGGGCTTTCCCTACCACATCTCGTTTATAACTCCGTCCGATCATCAACTCAACTGGCCTGACTTCTGTCTTGACTGAGCTATATAATAGTACAACGCCCACTTGATCGCCCACTTGATCGCCCACTTGATCGCCCACGCGATCTTTGAAATCGAATGTTTAATCGGCATCAAGCGGAAATAACTGTCATGCAGTTCAGAGGTCACTCTCTTCTGGTGCGTCAGACTATGAGAGTATCATGGGATTTTTTTTACCTCGTCCCATTTCATCAGCCAATTTCCGCCCACGCGATTTCCTCTCATAACTGCCATTAGAATGTGCCACTCCCTTCCGGTGCATCACCTTGAATGGCATTTTGGTCGGGTCAAAAGGTCAAAACATAACAAGAGTCTCCCAATGAGTGACCTACATGTGACACTGAATAATCTGATGGTGAGGCTTCAGTAAATCTAGAGCTTTGGTTTGGTTTGATTTCTTTGTTTAATGGCATATCAACCTTTGTAGGTTATTTAATGCCAAAGCCATTCTCCTAGAAGAACAGTAGCTGTACTATTTAACCCATAGCTGGGAGGATAAGGGGGTTCATACCTTTCCCAAGGGTATTTGCCCGAAAGTGAACATAATAGCCCGACTGGAGTACGAACTCGCATACCTGGAGCTTTGGGCGATGCGAAGTATTCCTTTATTACCATTGCTCCCAGGTCCACTCTGGCCCAGAGTGGTAGCATCTGGTAGGGTCCTATCTATGGGTCAAATAGACCTAAACTGTAATTAAGCTAAACTGAATAGTTTAAAATGAATTGTTTTTCCATTTAACTGTATGTAAACAAAACTGTACTTATATGAAACTGAAATGTTTGAAACTTTTATCAAAATGACTTAATTTGGCATTAGATGACCGGAAAAGGGTTGATACGCGGTAAACCAACCAACCAACTTTTCTGTGTAGTCCATTATATCATGATGAGGATGTCTTATGCGAATGCCCTAAAACTATCATTCTGTCCGATTTTCGGCATTAAAAAGATAAAATAATATCAGTGTTGTATTTTAACATAATCTTCATTTACGTACAATACATGAAGTTTCGTGTTTTGTTATTGCAACCATTATAAACTTTATTCCTGAACAAAATTGATGATTAAAGGTCGAAGACTGCAGTTTGTTTTTTTGTGTTTGTTTGTTTTTTTGTTTTTTTAATTTTTTTTTTAGGTAATATTTGTTTTAGCAAACGTTTGTATGTTGTGCAATGACAAAGAAACAAACGATCGGCATTGGTAGGAAATTGAAATAAGAGTTACAGGCAGATGAGACATAGAATTGCAAATAAAGCCGTTTAATGATCAAAGATCCTATCCAAATAAACAATGATAAACAGCATACAGAAAGGAAGTGAAAGAACGACATTAAACTCCGTTTGATTGAGTAAAAATATTTTTTATATCTTAATGACATTCTTAATTTCAATAATCAAAATTGAAGTCAGCGCTCGAAGGGTAAAATTAATTTAATTTGTAATATGTCTTTTAAATACGGAGTGACCCAAAAGTAAGTATATACTTTACTATTTTCTTGAATTGTCATCTGTGTTCGCGAAGGAATTTCAAATGCTTTTTGTCACGCTGTGCAGACTTCAGGATTCACTTTCCATGCTTTTAACTCAAATTATTGGCCTTTATTCACAATACGTGAATGAGATAGTATACTTACTTTCGGCCTACTTTATATATATATATATATATAATATGAAATGTGTCAAAAACCATTGAGACTGAAATTGCATTTACCAAGACAGATATGGACATTCAATGAAACGTTAATTGTCTTCAAAATAGCACCTTTACATTTAACACACGTATTCTTGAGTGTTTTCAATCGAGCCAATTCTGAAACTCTTCCTTTGAAATGATCTGAAGCAACATTTTTATACTTCTTTTAAGCCTTCACTTGTGATGGATTTTCAGTTCATGAAACAAGATAACATTTTCTTAAGTTAGATCATTTAACGATGGAGGTTGCTGCACTTACACAATTCTGTATTTTACCAAGATTTGGTTGATTAAAATCGGTTGTTTTAAAGGTTTATAGAGAAAACCATGGAAACTATGAGAATAATGAAATCACAATATCTATAAAAAGCGTAAAACTCGTGAGCTCTTTTTACAAAAATGATTAATTTGCACGAGGCAGATGGCAGAACTGGTTACTCTGACGTTGCATAAATAATTATCCACGGACGAGAGTCCATTTTGTGCCCATGTGACATCGAGGGCAGTCTGGCACTTGACACTCCGCAAAATAAGTCCCAATCAAGAATCCTATTTCGGGCACATGGTAAACCGACAAATAATATGGAGGTTAATTTTGGGCTAGACTGATCACAGACGTTTGTAAGGGGGTGCCAATTAACTTTCACATACACCACCACGTCCTTTGTCTTCCTACCCCCTCAGATAGCAGAAGAACGAACCTCTAGGTTAAAAAATATTAAGTAACCAAATTTCCAAAATTCCTTTGTAATGTTTTAAGGAGGCAATAAGACGTTTCGCGAGAATTAATGAAGGCGATACGAGGCTGAAACAGATACGTGCAAAAGAAGACAAATCGATAGAGGAATAACACAACAAAAAGATTTCAACACAAGGGTGCATTTAAAATTCAACAAAATTTTAATGGGCGACGACCAAACAAATAATAATGAGATTTCGGAAACAGTTCTTTTTCCTTTCTCTTTCCTTTTTATAATATAACAAAATGTAAAGCATGCAGGAATGCATCAAACGGAAGTGTCTCTCAACAATCCTTTTTTCTTCTTTCTCTTTTTTTTCCTTTCTTTCTTTTTCTCTTACTTGAGAACAGTGTCTAAGTCGCCGGACTGAGGCATGTAACAAAGTTCATTTACTAATTCAACTATTGATGAAACAGAATCTTTTTCGTTTTTCTCTTTCTTTTTTGAAAACGTTCCCAACACACAGCATTTTTTAATAATTCTCAAAGAATTTCGTTAAAGTCAAAGGAATGGAACCATGCAATAGCACTGACATGGTTTATCTTTGAAGAATTCCCGTTTTATTTTATCAGTGATCAGATTTACAAATTGTCGCTTACCTGTCAAGAGAAGTTGATACCTTTCCAATGTGTATGTCAACATCACGTAAAATTGATGAGATTTAACTCCTGAGGTATGTGAATTAGTCTATAATTTCAGAATTTAATGAAGAAATTGCACCATTTTGATCAAAACACTTGGACTCTGTTTTATCTTAGTTTACCAAAAGCCTCTTGCTGCCTGTTCCAGGCTATGCAGTAGAGATTCGGCTCCAGAGGGTGTTTTTACAAAAAGCGCTAGATCGGCAGTGTCAGAAATAGTTTCTGCTGGATATCGTCAGCATCTTACCTTTTTTCTACCTGTAATTCTCTATAAAACGCACAACAAGGATGATAACCGTTCTAATAATTCCAGACATAATGAAACAAGTTTTATGATAATTATTTAGCACATCAACATCCTCGACAGAAAAAGAAATCTGCAACTGAATTGAAAAAAAAAAAAAAAAAAAAACAAATAGACCAACAAGTTTCGGAGACATGAAACGCTTAATATTGGAGGCAAACAAGAAGCCATTTTTCTCTTTTTAAAAAAGTAATTATTTTAGTTTAGAAAACATGGCAGTTGTGCCAATGGCTACATGTTTAATTATCTGTTGCTGTTCTGTTCATTTTTATTGAGTCATTCTATATATATATATATATATATATATATATATATATATATATATATATATATATATATATATATATATGCGTATTTATGTACGCTTTTATGTATACCAGTAATGAAACACCTACATCTGCCTATGTACAAAAGTCTCGAAAAGATGAATTTAGATAATTTAACATGAAATATACGAAAATACCATTACATATGCTAAAGTAGCAAACTTTCGTGGCATGTATCGATATCTAACTCTTTTAAATAACATTGTTTCATTATCTTAATACGTTAATAATTTTTCGGGGTGTCCTCGTGGTGTAATGGTTAAAGCGATGGACGGCGGAATCGTAGTGAGTTCGTACTCCAGTCGCGCTATTACGTTCACTTTCGAGAAAATACCCTTAGGAAAGGTATGAACCCCCTTATCCTCCCAGCTATGGGTTAAATTGTACCACAACTGTTCTTTTAGGAGAATTGCTTTGGCATTAAATAACCTACAAAGGTTGATATGCCATTAAACAAAGAAACCAATCAACCAACCAATAATTTTTCGTCTATTTCTTGTTAAACTTGTTTGGTTGTGTTTTACAGTATATCAACCCTTATTGGTTATTTCGAGTGAAATCTCGTTTATACATATATATTAGATATATATGATTTGTAAACGAATATTTTATTGGTAACAATTTTAATGCTAACATAATAGCTTTATTCGTACTTAGTTAAATGGTCCTAATAATACTACTTAACAATAAAAGTTCTATTCAGTATTTGTCATTTGCTTGCACACAGTTAAATGTTTTAATGTATAGAAAATGATTAGATATTTCTAATTTGCCCATAGGTGGGACCTTAACTAGTCAGGGTGAACCTGAGATTAATGGCAAAGAAATGGTACTCCACATTCTCCAAAACTGGAGCCTCATTATCTGATGATTTTGTATCATAACCAGGACATTCATGGGATAGGGGCTACCTCTCTGCAGAGATGCATTCGTCGTATTTTATAGCACCAGCTGACTAGGCTGTTCATGTTAAAATAATCTTGTACAGTAGATTTGAAACTATAACCGTATGAAAATATTATGTAAATGAGCATTTTCATATTGGGTTGTTTTTAATACAAAATGCTTTTAAATGTGATTAAAATCTTTAAAATTATATTTTTCATTAAAATCCTTTACACTTGATTAAGTTTTTTTTAATATTCAAAACATTTTTGTAGATTACTAAATTCAATAAAGTTAATATGAAATATAAAATACGACAAATTTAATATTAAATTAATTATTTATATCAACCTTACAATGTATTAATTATTGAAATAAGATCAAAATTAATATTAAATCTCATAAAATGTTAGTAAAACTTAAAGTAATTCCGTAGTTTACGATCGGGCTAATATCACTAAACATTTTTGGTCTTAGAAAACCTAATAGAAGAAAGTTCCAATTGGCTGAAATTGTTTTCTGACGGTTTTTTGTTGCAATTGTTTTTAATTTTATAAAACTAAGATGATATTTCTAAAGCTTCTAAAAAATAAGAATACATATTTAGAGATGTACTTTTTAAGGAAAATAATTTTAGGATGATTAAGGCAAAAGAAAGTATTATCATGACCATCATAATATGGCGCTGACAGCACAGAATTCCCTGACTCTCTCTGTCTCTCTCTGTCTGTCAGTCTGCCTCTCTCTCTATCTCTATCTCTGTCTGTCTGTCTCTGTCTCTGTCTCTGTCTCTCTCTCTCACTCACTTGCCATCAATCCCAATCATCGATCTCGCCTGGCAGGTTTTCTAAGCCATATCTTCTGTCCGTTCAGAACTGATACGAGCACGTCCACGTAGAGGAATCCATAAGACAGCATTGCTTAAGAGTTTGTCCTTGCTTCTCGAGCAGCGCCGCACGGGTCTTGTTCGTCTTTCATGAATGGTTTATGAGATGGAAGGCAGGTTGTCACACAGCTGCTGTTTTGAGAGGTGTTATTCCCAGAATGTGTATAAGAGTGCATGCAATTTTTTGTGTATTTTCTATATAGCTTTCTCAAATCGAAGTGGCAAGACTCTAAAATATGTAGACCAGTTGAAATACCTCAGCAGCAACATCTAATCAATTGAAAGATATATCATCAAACGCCTAGAAAAGGTGTAGAATGCTAGTTGTCTGAATTTTGAGAACGAAGCTTAGTAATCTTTATCACTCAGGATTTTCGAACTATAATCTTAATCTTTCTTGTTATATTAACAATGTTTTGACCGATATTTTCTCCGGCCTTCTTCAGGTTTTCTTGTCGAACTCGGGAGCCTACTCGGAACTTTGAACCAAGTCCTATAGTTATCCACGGGGATCGCTTGTTGATTCCATAACCATAACCTTGTATTGTTCCTCACCTGCAGTCAGGATTGAACCAGCAACCTCCGAATGATTGTCTTTTAAAAATTCTGTATCCATCAGCACACATAGCGTAATAGTTATAGGAGTTGGTTTCCTAAGCTTCTAAGAGACAATCATCTGGTGGTTGTAGGTTCAATTCTGACTGAAGGCGAAGGACAATACAGGAATACTTAACACCTGTACACGGTCATGGTTAATAGAATCAGAGCAAGCGACCAACGTCGATTAAATAAAGGACATGATTCGAAGTTCTGTGTAGACTCTCCAGTTCGATAAGAAACATCTGAAGAAGGCCATATGACATATCGGCCGAAACATTGTGAATATAACAATAAATATGAAGACAATAGTCCAAGAACCCTGTGTAGAATAATATAGAAATATTCTTGATCATGACAAAATCGGATTTCTTTCAAGCTATAGCTGGGACCATACTACTGTATGGAAGTACCACATGGATGCTGAAATCTTATCAGACACACTTTTCAACAGAGAAGAACTCTAAGGGTAATTTTTAAGAACTTCGAACCACGTCCTTTATTTAATCCACTTTTAACTTACTGGATTATGGTTTTATAGTTCTGCTGTGTCTTTTACATTAAACGGTAAAAACTTCTGCAAGTTGGCGATCACTTGTTCACCAACAATTGCAACGCTTTTCTTGAGTAATGTATAGCAGTAGTACTTACTGGCATATCATCTGAAAGAATACCAGTCAGGAAGAACATTAAGTGAAAACGATTAACCATGCATATAGCTAAAAAAAACAACAAAGTTTTGTTTTAATGTAAAATATAGTGATTTAATTTGGATCTGAATACATAAGAAAATTTAAAACTGGTCTTGTAGTGGAAAGGGCAACAAATGACAGGTCAGAACCCTTCATGTGATATTCATTGTTTCAACCCGTTTATTTATTCATTCTTTTTTAAAATACCTTCCCAAATTCAGGTACGTCTTATAAGCCCTTGTTTTTTATAAGCTGACAAATATGGTAATTTAATTACAAAATATTATAAAGAATAGACACTACACTTCACTGTCAAAATATCTGAATTAAATCGCATACAAAAAACTCCAATACAAATTGATGTTCAAGCCTTTTTGTACATATTTGTATCAGTAGAAACGAGAACAAAAAACTTGGGATACTCTACTATAGAACATTACATTTTTAAGGCATCGAACTTTCTGGCTGTCGAACAGATGAAAAAAATACCATCTACCACCAAACACTATATTTGGAATATATGTGTTAAATATGGGCGGGTGTCTTTCAAATTATTCTTGCTACTCCAAAGAGAGAATAAAAATATTTTGAAATAAGTAGGTCCATGAATAGATTTGTATTTTTTACGAATTTATTTATTTATTTTGTTCTTACATACGTGTATGTTTCCAGCGTGTTGCTTTCGTCAGAGAACATATATGGCACAAAAGAAAAATTTACCAAATCATGGAAGACATATTTGGATGATTGCTTCATATTCTGAAAATGCCCATGGGTAAACAATAACGAATTACATAACCTACTACAAAACCTACACCTCAAAATAAAATTTACTATGGAACACAGCAAAAAAATTACCATTTTTAGACATCCTTATAAAAAACGTAAAAGGCCAAATCATCACATATATCTACCACAAACCATCACATACCCAACAATAACTCCACTTCAAAAGCCAGCACCCTAAAAACGGTATAAAATCCTTCCTTTACAGACTAGCACATAGGATACACAGAATAATCACGGATAAAAACCTAAAAAAACTAACCTTAAAGAACTACACACAACCCAATACCAGAGCGGATAACCAAAAACACTAATAAATAAAGGATTGGAATTAGCTGAAAAATACCAAATTAAGGAACCCGAAAAAACACAACAACGAGAAACCCCTAGTATACATCGCAAACTACAACAAACATAATCCAGAACTATTCTCAGAAATAATGAAAAATTTAGAACTTTAAAAAAAGGACAAAATCAAAGAAATACTAAACACAACAAAAATCATCAAAAGCCAGAGAAAACCCAAAAATTCTAAAAGAATACTCACCTCTTCTACATTTGGAGAAAGCACAACACCAATTGCAATAGTAAACGATGCAAAATATGTGACATAATTAAAGAAGGTAAATCTTATACCTTTAAAAACGCGGAAACCAAATTCAAAATAAATAAAAATTTAAGCTGCAACTCAAAAACGTAGTCTACATAATTGAATGTAGCAGATGCAAAGAAATATACTTAGGGTCAACACAGGCCCTTAATACAAGGACATCACTACATAGGAGTAATATCAAAATAGAAGAAAGCAGAAAATTAAATATTTCGAAACACCTATAACAATTTAGTTTATGTAAATTTAAAATAATTCAAATATATTAAACCAACGACGACACGCTACTTCAAATAAAGGAAAAGAATTTCAAACCAAATTTGAATAAATTTAAACCTAAGTTAAATAAAACATGAATCGTACACACATACAAATGGAAACAAACATACATATATATATAAATCTCAAGACACATTCAAACATACAGAGAAAAAATAACTGTAAATAAAATCTGAAACCACTCCAAAACACACACACACACACACACACACAGACAACGCTCCCAGGTTCACTTTGACCCGGAGTGGTAGTACCTGATCGGGTCTTATCTATGGGTCAAAGAGAAATAAATGCGTACTTATATCAAACTGAATTACTTGAAATAGAACTGTTTTGATATTTAAACAGCGTAATTATGCTAAACTGATCTGCTAGAAATAGAACTGGTTTGACATTGAAACTGTACTTACGCTAAACTAAGTTTTTTGACATAGAACTGTGTGTAAACAAAATCTATTCTTACACTAAACTGAATTGGATTAATTAGGACTGTTTGAATGAACTGAATAGCTTGAAATAGAAATGTTTTTGACAATTCAACTGTGTACTCATGCTAAACTGAATTGTTTTAAATAGAACTGGTTATTTGTATAAAAACGGATTTGGCATTAAAAAACCTACAAAAGCTGATATGCCATAATATTCAAACAACCAACTTACCAAAAATGTCTACGTCTCACCTAGAAAGAAAAGCATAGCTGAGCATTTTTGCTGTAGCAAGACACTACCTTTTTGTAAACTAGGAAAATCTGAATTATCTTTTTTATGTTTCCTAAGAAGTTTAGTGTGTTGTCACCAAAAATATTTACCTATGCTCTTTGTTCTGAGGGTAGCTTAGAACTTTTGAAAGAATCTCGTATATATATATATATATATATATATATATATATATATATATATATATATATATATATATATATATAGCGACTCTGATGGATCAATAATCAATATTGTGTCTTGTAGTTATCACTTGGATTTTAATTTCTGTGAATCATTCTCGACCTACGTATTTAATATTCATTACTATTTATTAATTCTTCTGACAAATAAACATCTTACGTTTAAGAATAAATATTTCTTCCATGAAATAGACGCATTTTAATATTTAGATTATGTTGTTATTGATGTACATACGTACTTTGATATAAGTGTACATATGTCTAGATATACGCACCAATTCATATACAAATGCAAACTTTATATCTAGTTTCGAGCTGTTCCTTTCTCTATTGTCCTTTTCTCCATATCTCTTCCCGCTTTGTCTTAATTTATTTCGCAATCATTCAAGCCACCTCAAATAACCGCTCACCCTATCGATAATCGATTGCACTCTCTTTATATCCTACTCTTTCGTTTACTATAATTATACATTGGTAACAAGCCCTTGATAATAAGACCGGAAAAAAGCGGTGATTACTCTACGTCAAGAAAGCGAAACCAAACAGGTTTTGACTTTTCCCCGTGACTGATGAATACAATCTATCAAATACTGTTCTAATTGATATTATTTTTGGAACTTGGGGTAATTGTAGTGTTGGTTCTACATTTATATTTCTTCTTCTTCTTCTTCTTCTTCTTCTTCTTACAACTACTACTACTACTACTACTACTACTACGACTACGACTCCAAATAATTATTATAATAACTGGAGCGAGGGGAAAGTATACAAACACCCTCATAGAGAACTGATCGTAATTATGAAAACGATAACCTTGAAATATTCTAATTCGAAAATTTAATTGCAATATTGCTGCTCCTCCTACAGTTCAAAAACAGTAGCAGAAATATCTTCTACATTAACCTCAAACTGCCCCCATCGACAGCGGTTTAAAAAACAAAGAATGGAGAATATTCGTAAACATAACTGACAAAAAATTCCCTAAAGAACAGGGTATCAAATAAAATATTCAAGAGAAATTAAAAGAAATTAAGTTATAGCTGCATAGAACACATGTTACAACTAATAAAAAATACTGCAAAACGGAAACACAAACAACCCCTCTTCCTATTTAACTGCATACGTAAGAACGAGTGTCCAGTCAATAATGAATGCTTGACAGAAAATGTCGTTTACCGAGCAGCCATAAAACTGACAATGTAACCAACACAATTTATACAGAAGCCACAGCAGAGCCATGGAAACGCAGATTTTATAATCACAAAAATATTTTTTAAATCGATAAGCTGACATCAGCACATTATCTAAAAATATATATATAAGAGTCAAAAGAAAGAAAAAACAATAAAACGTCCATGATTGAATAGAAGTTTATAAAAAAAGACAAGGTATGATCGAGAAATTGTATAATGAGTTTGGAAGGAAAAATTAAAATTATTACATTCTGCGATGCAACTACGATATGGATGCACTACTTGGACGCTAACTAAACGGCTGAAGAAGAAACTAGACGGCAATTACACAAGAATGTTAAGAGCAATATTGAACAAGTCCTGGCGACAACACCCCACAAGACACCAACTATACGGCCTCCTCCCTCCCATCACGAAAAGTATACAAGTTAGACGAACCAGACACGCAGGACACTGCTGGAGAAGCAAGGACGACTCATCAGTGATGTACTACTATGGACCCCCGCATATGGCCGTGCAAAAGCAGGACGACCAGCTCGAACATACATACAGCAGCTATGTGAGAATACGGGATGTAACCCTGAAGACCTGACAAAAGCGATGAATGATAGGGAGAAGTGGCGAGAGAGGGTCAGGGATATCCGTGCTGGCGGTACGACATGATGATGATGATGACATTACAATTAAATTGGTGGTTTAAATTGATAAGCAGATGCAAACACAACAAAAATGTTTTAAGTTCATAAGTTCCAGATTGATGAAGAATATATATCTTTTAAAATGAGCTATTTAATGCATGCAAACGTTTCCAGCAACTGTAACATCTCTAAATCTATGTATGAAAAGGTGACAGGGTTGGCCCTAGTAGGACACAAATATGAAGTGAATGTTACTTTTAAATAAAAGATATAGTGTATCTGACGATCGAATGCAACTCGTGAAACTGACAGTGATGCAAAATGTTTGTGCATGAAATCCTTTTTGATGGTTGCTGGATGGTTGTTGGGCTTTTATGGCATATCAACCTTTGTAGGTTATTTAAAGCCAAATCCATTTGTATTTGAATAATCTGTTCCATTAAAAACAATTCAGTTTAGCATGAGTACACAGTTTGATTGTCAAAAACATTTCTATTTCAAACTATTCAAGTAGTTATATATAACAATTCAGTTTAGCGTAAGTACAGTTTTCTTGTCAAAAACAGTTCATTTCCAAATAATTCAATTTAGCATAAGCATGCAGTTTAATTGTGAAAAAACATTTCTATTTCGAGCTAATCCGTTTAGGTTTGGTTTATGGGTTTTATGGCATATCAACCTTTGTAGATTATTTAATGCCAAATCCATTTTTATGTAAATAATCTGTTCTATTGAAAACAATTCAGTTTAGCATAAGAACATAGTTTAATTGTCAAAAATATATTCATTTCAAACTATTCAAGCAGTTATATGTAACAATTCAGTTAAGTGTGAATACAGTTTTAATGTCGAAAAACAGTTCTGTTTCAAATAATTCAGTCAAGCATAAGCACGCAGTTTAAATGTAAGTACGGTTTAATTGCCAAAAACATTTCTATTTCAAGCTATTCAGTCTACTCAACAATTCAGTTTAGCACAAGTATGCTGTTAATTCTATTTAACCCATAGATCAGGCCCTATCAGGTGCTACCACTCCGAGTCAGAGTGGACCTGGGAGCAATGGCAATGAAGGAGTACTCCGCATTCCCCAAAGCTCCAGCACAGCTGGAACCTCGCCATCAGATAGTTCAGTGTCATATCTAGGACACTCGTTAGAAGGGGTCTTACCCTGCAGAGGTACAGTCAGTGTATTCTACATCCCCAGTCGACTGGGCAAAACACAGAGTTAAATGTCAAGCAGTTTTATTTCAGATAATTCAGTTCATCATAAGTACACAGTTGAGACGTCAAAAATAGTTCTATTTTGAGTAATTCAGTTCAGCACTAGTACGCAGTTTCAATGTCAAAACAGTTCTATTTTAAACAATTCAGTTTAGCATAAATACACAGTTTAAATGCAAAAATCAGTATAGTGAAAGAAGCACGGTTTAGTTCTATTTAACCCATAGATAGGACCCTTATCAGGTGCTACCACTCCGGGCCAGAGTGGACCTGGGAGCGATGGCAATGAAGGTGTACTCTGCATTCCCCAAAGCTCCAGAATTCGTTTTTATCGACGATTTTAACAAGACTCCTGGTTTTAAGCACTTAAACGAAAATTTCTTTTTATTTTGATTACGAAAATATTTTCTATCTGTTTCATGGTAATAACACTTACATTCTCTATATTTTGTTAATCCTGATTGGAACAGAATTACTTCTATTATAAACTTAATAACTATGTTTCAAACTTAAATTAAGTGAACGTTGAAGGGTCGAAACAAACACAGCCTTCTACAGGTTTTTAATTCATTTTTAAATATTATCACTACTATCATAATAGTAGTAATAATCTTTAAAAATGAAAAGCTCGCAATAATAATTATTATTGCGAGCTTTTCAAATGAACGTTAACTGATGACTTTCACGGGAATCTGAATGACTGCATGTCCCTAGAACTCTTCTCGGTATTCTGACTTATCTCAACAATGATGTTGTGTGGGGTTGTCCTCAGATTTCTAACTCTTCCAGTCAACTTCAAAAGACCTTGGGGACTGTTCCAAGAACGACAGTCACAACTGGTATCACCGTCATCACCATATTTCCTAGCTTTTTAGTTCTCGGGCAAAGTATTTGATTTCTTTGATTTTTCACACATTAATCCCCTGAAACGGCAAGTCCACTATCACGAAAGTCCGCTTTCCTTTTTTTTTCTTTTTTTTTTTTTTTTTTGTTAATCATCACTACGTCTTTGTTTTCTGGTATCTCAAAATCCCAGAGAATGTTATGAGTCTCATCCAACAGGATGGATTCTGGTGTGTGCATATACCATTTAGTAGTATGGTCAAATTTAAATTTCTTATACAATTTCCAGTAGATCACATTCCCCCGTGTCTAGACTTTTATCCTTTCGTGCTAGTTTGCTACATTCACTTATTATGTAATTAATCATTTCGTCTCTGACACCACATAATCAAATCTTACCAGTCTGTTGGGTATTATCGATTTTTGCTATAACATAATAGGTCCTTATGGTATTGTTTTGTGCTGCTATTAGACGATTGGTTTGGTTTAGTTTGGTTTGGTTTTATGGCATATCAACCATTGTGGGGTATTTAATGACAAAATCAATTCTATACATTTAAACAGTCTTTTTCAAACTATTCAGTTTAGCATAAGTAGTTTTTCTTTACATACAGCTAAATGTAAAAATTGTATTTCAAACAAATCAGTTAAGCATGAGTATGCAATTTAAATGTCTAAAACAATTCTATTTCAAACTATTCAGTTTAGTCAACAAAGTTAATTGGTTCCAAGTATTGATATGTATCACTAACAATTCAATTAAATATCATTTATTTACACACAGTTAGAGGTCAAAACAGTTCAATTTCAAACAATTCAGTTTAGCATTAGTACACAGTTTAGGTCTGTTTGACCCATAAATAGGACCCTATTAGGTTCTACCACTACAGGCTAGAGTAGACCTGGAAGCGATGGCAATAAATGGGTACTCTGAATGCCCCAAAGCTCCAGCATTACTGGAACCTCACTATTGTTGTAAAGTAATCAAACATAATGAACGAGTTTCAATGAACGAACGAAACACTTCTTTACAAAAAAATCTCTCATTTTATTCTAGAAAGGGGCCCACAGTTTGTTGTTAGTTTAAGAGATAGATGGAGAGACATATACTCAGAGATGAGACTTCTTCTTGTCCCATATCTTCTTCCGGGAGCCAGGGGGTGTCAACACTTGTACCCCCTTACAAGCTGTATCGTCAAAAACACCCGAGACGCTTCTGATCGGCTCCCTATCCCTGCCTCGACTCTGGATTTTCTGGCTCTGTCTTAATCTGACCGCGTGGTTATCACGTGGTCTCCTTCCAGTTACACACCTGTTGGACATGACTGCCCCGACGCGATGCCACCCCACTGTTTACTAATCCCAATGTGACAGCTTATCAAATAAGTTTCTCTATTATGGTTTTCCTTTCGTAGAAATTCCCATGTCTCCTCGTGTGAGATTTCGGCACTTTGTCTCTTGAAAAAGTCGTACAGTAATTTTTCTTCCCGCTTCTATTTCTAAGTCATGGTTGTCCTTATGCTATCAATGATGTAGTAATTAGTACTTCTTAGTTATTTTTATGTAGTCTTCAATTCCTCATATTGATACATCCACACAATCTTCATTGCAGTCTCGTCCTCTTCCTCCTTCTTACTTGACCTGTACTATATAGTATATATCATCTCTCAGATGTAATGTCTTATGCATTGTTACCAACCTTCTTGTCTTCTGTTCCTTTCATCTGAGTTTTCTCTTGTCTATTTTAAGAGTGATCCGGCGTATCTTGCAAAGAGGACTGCTCAAGTGTTTATTTCTTTAATGAGGTTTCTGCTGCAGAGCTTGGTTTCGAGAACCTCGTTTGTCTGAGGTACTATCTTATTAATTTGTTTCATCTCCGCTTGTTTGACAGTATCCGTTTCCAATGTCCCCTAGTATTTGTAACTTTCCTTCTCTCCAGATTCTTTCCTGATTTGGTAGTCCTATTCCTTCTGTTATATATCTTTTTCAACTTTTCATTATGAGTATGGCATATTTTTCTGTGTTCTATTCGATTCCTACATCCAGACTATATATATTCATACTATTTGTATCAAAGTCCCCATTTTTTTTTTCATTTATTTTACGCTTTTGAGAGCATTTCACTTCAGCGTTAGCAGAGGAGTGTTCTCTTGAGACTAAGTGACAGCAAGTTTCCTCAAGACTCCAGGACTTTTATCAATATTCTGGCTGATCTCAGCAATAGAGTAGTTTGGATGGTTTCCATTTGTCCTTTTATTTTTAAGTCCTCCAGTCTCTGGACCACACATTTGGTGATTACAATTACAATTGGTATCATCGTCGTTTTCATGTTCCATAGTTTTTAATTCTCTAGCAAGGTCTGGGTACTTATATCTCTTCTCCCTTTTTTTCACTTTCGCGACGTCCATTATTTAGCTTGTTCTCTTTTTTGTCTAAATGATCACATTATCAGGTGGTCTACTGGACGGGATAAGGTGATCTATTTATATCTCAAAATCACAAAGAATTTTGTGCGTCTCATCTTCTGAAAATTAAATGCACTATTATTATTACTCTTTTGAGAGTTTATTTTTTTACAACAGTGTTAGCTGATGGTTTTCCTCTAGAGTTTGAATGACAGTATATCTCTTCAAGTCTCTAGGGCACTTCTCTGTATTCTGGCAGATCTTAATAGTGATGTAGTCAGGATGGTCTCCATTTCTCCGTTTATTTCCAAGTCTCCCAGTCTCTTTCGAAGATTATTCCGAGCGTACCAAATATATTTGGTATTTACAAAAAAAAATATGGCACATGAACGGGACAGTAATATCAATTACAAGTGGTATCACCACCTCCTCTATGTGATATAGTTTTTTAGTTCTCTGGCAAAGTCTTAGTACTTATCTCTCTTATCCGTGATCTACCGGGACGGTAAAGTCCACTATTCAGCAGTTTCCCTTTTATCTTGACTATCACTAGGTCTGGTTGTCTGGCCGAGACTAGATGATCTGTTTGTATCTTAAAATCCCAGAGAATTTTGTGTGTCTCATTTATGAGGACGGATTCTTGGTTATGCATATAACACTTGATCGCACGGACAGATTTCAATTTCTGGCACAATTCCCTGTTCCACATCCAATCTTTTCTTGTCTTATACTCTTTTGGAGCTAATTTGCTGCATCGCTTATTATGGGATTGATTGTTTCGCCTCTATCGCCACATGACCTACATTTGCAGTTTTCTTGTGTCTTATCGATTTTTCCTTAACATAATTGGTCCTTATGGTGTTGTTTTATGCTATCAGTGGAGATCCAGTTTCTCTCTTAAGGTTTCTCTTTTCTGGCTATGTCCAAGTCATCTCACTTTGTCGCTTGAAATATCCATGCTGTTATTTTTCTTTCCCTTTTTGTTTTCTAGTCATTGTTGTTCTATTGATCCCTTATTGTTTGTGTTGTGATCAGTCTTTATTTTTGCTCTTTTTTATGCCGTCATATCGATTTATCGACGCTATTTTCAATGCTGTCAAGTTCTCTTCGTCCTTCTTTTCTTGACTCATGTTATTAGTCCTTCCATGTCATCTCTCGACTGTAAGTCTTTCAGCATCATAATGAGTTTTCTTGTTCTCTGGCTCATTGGCTGAAATTCTCTCGTCTACTTTTAGAATGGTCCGTAGTATTTTACTTGGGGACTGCAAAGGTTCTTTAACCCTTTAATGAGATTTCTGTCATATAGTTAGGTTTTGAGTAGTTTTCTGGTTCCCATGAGATACTCTTATTATTTTTTTTCTTTCATATCCGCTTGTTTGATGGTGTCCTTTTCCACTATTTCCAAGTATTTGTGAGTTTCCTTCTCTCCGAACGGTCTTGATTTTTTCTTGATTGGGTAGTTCTATTCCTTCCGTTATTTGTCGTTTTCCACTCCTCATTATTAGCATGGCGTATTTTTCTATCTCATATTCCATCCTAACTATATATTCTCACTGCGTGTTATGATGGTTTTTAATTCTTTTTTATTTTTGGCAAACCGTTTGATATCGTCCATGTAGATTAACCGAGTGATCTTTTGTTGCGATTTAGTTAGATTTTCCAATTCCTAAATATTTGATCGAGTGACATCATCGCTAAAACAAATTGTTATGGTAATTGTGCTTCTCCCTGGAATAAATCTCTCTGGATTTTTCCCTCAGCTAAACTTTTTCTTCCTGTTGTCAAATCAGCTCTCAAGTTTTTTCATGGTTTCCTCGATAAACTTTGTACATTTTGAGACACTCTATCGTCCGGCTTTGCGGGACCATATTATTGTAGCGAATCTACGCAATAGTAAAATTTTTATCGTCTCGTTTTCCTCTCTTTGAAAAATTGTTAATCAGCTGTTTTTATCATTATTATTATTATCGATCTTTCATCTTCTCGCGAAATATATCCACAACATAAACTTGTTTAGCCAGTGTTATTTACAATAACTGTTGTTAATAAGAGAAATAATAGTTAGTATATTACAAACAGTACTATAGATCAAACTTCGTTTTAGAATTCATTTATGTTGTCTTGATTGTAACAAATATTATGGAGCGGATACCAATGGTTTATCCGTTCAATGTTACCGGTCACTATTACATAGCACAGCCAATGAAAAAGAGCCCCAAAGCTACACAATTGAGAATAAGGGAGGTAATAGTTATTGAAATACGTGATTGATCTACGGTCACTCTTCTTTGGCAACGCTTGACTATAATGACTATTGTTCGACTTTACGTGTCTTGGCTCATTATCACCGCCAAGAACCACCTACAGCTGCGATTTGTTCCATCGATAATTCCCGTCGTAGTCAATACACTTACTGATAAAGGCCAAAATTGATACTACCTACATAACCACATATGTGAACTATTCCTGCTAATGCTGGCTCAGTCCAATCCGCTGGGTATGTAGAATACGTCGACTGCATCTCTGCAAAAGGTTATACTACAATCACCGACGAATGCATTAATACAAAATCCACTTTGATTTACAGTGGTAGTACCTGTTAGGGTAACATCTGTGGATTAAATAGAACTTTTTAACCATTTACCCGTATGTAAACAAATGACTGATGTTAAATTGAATTGTTAGTTACATATCTATTCTTGAAACCATTTGACTGTGTACGAACGAATTAGTAATGTTGAATCGAATTATTAGAGTTAAACAGCAATACATGAAACCATTTAACTGTATGCAAATAAAACTAAGTATTAGAGAGATATACTGGAAAACATTTTACTGTGTGCAAACAAACAATAAATAGTGAATAGAATTATTCGTACTTGAAACCATTTGATTGTGTACAAATACATGGGCATGTTAGAAATTTTACCTATAAACTATTCCTTTACAAATCATAAATAAATAAATATATATATATATACATATATGAGACAATATATGCATATGCCTTTAAGGGTCAATATGGTAGTCTGTCTTTTTTCTCCTTGTCTCTGTCTGTTTCTCTCACACACCACAGAATCTTCAACTACTTTTCGAGAATAAAGTATAAGAGATATATTTCATAAAGAAGAGTTGTCCTTCATCTTTCATCTTGCTATACAATACTAGGTGTACAATATCAGGCAACTAGTCTACGTGATCCATTTGGTTTTTGTTCTTCAAAAAGGATTTATGAGAGCAAGTTAGAAAATTAACTCCCTATGGACCTCAATATTTTATTCATCCCCAGGAGTCTATATAAACGACTTTGATAATCCCTTGTATTTGTAGGCATTACATGAGATTCAAAAATTTACAGATGCTATCAAGCACTTCGTTAATTTTCAAGTGAATAAAAGATAAGTCATGATTTTTTATCTTTTTATTTCCCGTTTTTATAATTAAAATTTATAGGGATATTGTTCTACATTTTCATGCATTGAGCACTGTAAAGATTTTACGGATTAAAAATGCTTTCAACGTTAAATTTCAATGATACCCTTAATTGTACAAACATATATTTGTATGTATAATAGTTTTTGTATCCATGTTCTTCTAATACAACGAAAATGCCACATCAGAGCGCAGTACCGTTAAAACACTCTAACCTTCGTCAGAGCGTTTTAACCAATTTCAATGAAGTTCCGACCTTAATTATACGAAGGTGATTCAAAGGTTTTGTCATATTTTGGTAATGTGAGGAATAATCCAGCAGCTCCGAATTTTTTTGCCCCAAATCGTGAAAGGAACGAATAACATTGGACAATAAGACTACTACTTCCTGGATTTACCTCTACGGCTAAGACCACGGCTTGGGAATCCACACGTCTATGCCTACCTGACTTTTCCCGGTCGTCAAGATTCTTGTCACCTGAGTAAAATATCTTCAACTATCTGGTTAAAGTATTTGATCAACTACATTTTTATCTTTCACACAAATGTCTCGGTTGCTTCGGGAGTATTATGATCCAGTTAAAAGTCGTAAAGCACAACTTATCGAATCCATTGCACGTTCATCTCTGCGATTTTGAAATCATACACGTAAGGAAACAATGCATATCTTGTCAGCGTACTAACACAATACTGCTAAAAACAATGAGTACCTACCACGTCTTGAACTACTTGAGTCACGTGAGATACGAACCACAATCTGGTAAGTATCAAAATATGGCAAAACTTTTGATTCGCCCAAGTAATAGTGTGTTGGCTACTTTAATGTTCCTCATGATCATCATACTTTCTCTCAAAGTACACACTTTGCTTCCCTCCATTTTCTTTTTGTTGTAAATTATTATAATATAAAATATGTAAATAGAGTGTGACTTGATATTGAGCTTATTGGTCGCTTTTGTCGGTTTTAAAGCGATTAATGAAAGCACCTTACAAACTCTTCTTAGGCATGTAGCTGCGAAAAATAACATTTCCTTGTGTACTTTCTAGGTCGGTTAACCCTTTACAAATGTGCATTTGCCCGTAATGTATATGTTCCGATAAACTGTTAGTATATATTAGACTGTATTAAGAGTATAACAACCACCAACAAAACAAAAATAAATAACAGCAATGTAATTTCTCACACACACAGAATTAATATAATTCAGTTTCTACCACAACAAATTACACGCTTCCAAGCAACATTGCTCGACTTTTGACTAATGACCCTGAGGTTTCTTCATCCTTAAGATTAGCTCGATTTTCCCTATGCCTCATTCACCAATTTCAATTAACATACTTTATCGTGTCCCCGGTCGCTAATATCTTGCCCTAGAGGTAATGACCTTAAAACTGCCGCGACCCGCCCTACTTAAACATTGACAATAAGCCTCGAGAGTTGGCCTAATGTAATCTAATAATGTAGGCAGATGAAGACGTTCGTAAATTTTCAAATGCCTCATTCACTTTTAGTGATTGGTTTTCTTTGAATGTCTTGGCATTGCTCTCATGTGGGCAGTGACTTTGTTGATCCGACTTCTTTGTTACATGTTTAAATGAAGAAATAAAATGGTTTGATTTTGCACGTAACTGAAAAGATTTATTTACATTAACAGATCTGAAAACATTTTACTTACGACAAATTACGAAGCTGCTTTACTTAGCGCTAATAACCTTATGAAAAGAATGATTTGATCTCGTTTTCTAGCTTTCTCTGCTATGTTTAAATAAAAATGCAGAATCGATTATTTAGCCTTGGTAGGCCAGCAGTCTAGGAGAAGGAAAATTCTGAATTCAAACCACCTGTACTCCACATGAAAATTGATCTTATGCTTCATCCTGTTCGTGACGAAAGGTTTAGAAAAATACATACACAAGATTTGATGCAAAAATCCTTTTCATGATTAGCTAATTTTTCAAAAGTTGGAAATTGGTAAGCAACTGAATGACCTGTTAAAATTTAATAGATTAATTATTTTCCTAAATGATTTTGGGCTAGTTTATCTTTCATTTCCTTTTTTGTTTTGTTTGTTTGTTTGTTTTTTGTTTTGTTTTTTGTTTTGCTTTTTATTCCAATTCATAAGTCGTTTTACGTAGTATGATTGATAAGTGCGCACCATAGATTGTAAAACGAGTGGTGTTTATTTACTAAGCTTAGCTTAGATGTAATAAATCCAGAATTAGGGAGCACCCAATGAGGACTGAACTCACTAGTGATAATATGCAAGCCAACCTCAATAATTCCCACGCCCTTAGAAATAAATAAGTAGACTCTGACAAGAATTCATATCCATTGTGCTCGTTTATGATCATTAAAAATAAAATTACTCGAATCAAGCCATAAAAATGCAATTAAAATAAGATGATATATGAACTAGTAAAGAATAAGTCATAGTCCAACTATTGATTGAACATGAAGTCTGAAATAGAATTTAAATATCAAATGACAAAAACGAAGAAAACGAAATCTTAGGAAAGGATAAATCAAAACTAAACCCAGCTTAACTCTGCTTTAAAAATGACCTTGTGTCACATCCTACGTGTGACAAGAGGTTGGATGAATAAATATATATATATAATAATTAAATACTATATATCCTTTCCGAATTCAAAATTATTACCATTAACTTTCGATGTTGTTATTTAGAAAGTTTAGCACATGGATATGGTGCACAGGCTAACCATACTTTCTGTCGCTCTAGTTGTCAGCTTTCGATGATACTAAACAAACTTACCGCTGCTTAAGTTCCACGATCAAGAGGAAACTTGGACGCTCAACCCGACGTAACTATAAGTTGTTGCTGTTATTTACTAAGCTTTATATAGGTATGACTCTAGGCCCTTAGATTACTTACTCTACCTGCTGTTGCATTAGTGATTACCAACTAATTATTGAATAGGCTACTTGTGGCTTAACTTTTCTCTCTCTAAAGTTGTTATTTACTGAGCATTGGTCTAGCTGAAACCGATGCTTTCAGCATGATTTAACAATAAGCAGGACTGGTTTGATATATGGTTGCCTTTAAAGCGGAGATTCTCTCACGTACCCGTGTCAAAGCCTACACTCGATGTTAAGTCACTCGTTCTAAAGCCATTATCTAATGACAGCCCAGTCGGTTGGGGCTGTAGAATAGACCGACTGTATCTCTACAGAGGTACAAGACCCCAACACCAAGGAATGCCCTGATATGACACTAAACTTTCTGATGGTGAGGCTTTAGTCCTGGAGCTTTGATGAATGTGGAGCATCTCTTCCTTGCTATGAAACTGAGTGGTAGTAGTTGATAAGGCCCTACCTTGGGATTTAATGTTTGAGAATTTAACTGTGTGCAAACAAATAACTGATGTTTAAATGAATCATTAATATCAAAAGGCAATATTGAAACCATTTAACTGCGTGCAAACAAATGATCTCTTGCCAAGTATAAAAATATTACCAATTAACTGTTTGTTTACACATCATATGTAGCATAGCCAAAATACGAATATGTAAAATCTTCAGATGCTGAGAAATCCCGAAACACTGACGACTCTCCGTAGTTCAGGTGCGAAACGTTTATTAACTTCCTGAGTTTAGTTTTTCGACACAGGGAGAGAGAGACACACACAATTTTTTACCATGCTGACTGTTCAACCCCCCGCTCGACTGCCCGGCCCAGAATCAAAATCTTAACTAATTGACCCAACAAACGCGCTGCGATTCCTGTAGCCCCCAGCTGGACTGGCCGCGCCCAGAGTCAAATCTCAACTAACTCTTTTTTCCGAAATCACCAAATTCCCGCTTCCGGGCATGACGTCATTCACACTTCATTCTCATTTTCCTATCTGGGGTTTTTATTATGATATTTGTGATTGTCATATCCTCTGCGCACGAGTGTGAACTGTACCCAATGTGTGCACCTGTACCTGCACTAAGCCGAATAGTTCAAAGCTCAACCAAACCGAATGATAAAATATAATTAACGAAAATGATTAATAAAAAATCATTCCGTAATTATATAACACATACATACGATTTAACTGTGTACAAATATTGCCCAGTCGGCTGGGGCTGTATAATACACAGACTGCTTCTCTGCAGAGAGGTAAGACCCCACCAACGAGTGTCCTGTATATGACACTAAACAATCTGATGGTTAAAAAATCATATATATATATATATATATATATATATATATATAAGCTGGATTTGGCATATAATAACCAACAAGCATTGATGTGCCAGAGAACACATCTAACCAGCTATATGATGACACGCATTCTAACAGAACTTTTAAAACATATTCTCTTAAGGTTATTGCCTGTGTTTCGGTACATTATTTTAAAACTAAAATTAATAAACCCGGAAAATTATACCGCCGAACGTAGTATAAAAATCTGACAAAAATCTTCGTAAAAAAGATTCTCAACAATTAATGATAATTGTAATAAATAATCAGATAGAAAGAACCGTAAGTCATTATTTACACAGTCTTCTTACTGTGAACAGGTTTAACACAAAGCCATCTTTGAAGTGTAATCTCTTCCTAAGTACTCGTACCAAAGCCAGAAACAGCTTAGCCCCGTCAGCATTCATTCTTTGAACCGCTTTCGACCGTAGGCTATGAACGTGACCTTCTCCCTTTTAGACGATAAAAGAAGAATCTAACTGTGGAGATAAAGAGGTGCTTTAATTTCCAACTATAACGCCGGGTCTTCTTGAACAATATAGGGAACAAAGAAACTGAAAGAGACATAAAAAGTTTTGGTGTTATTGTTGTATATTGACCTTCAACCCGGACAAACATGTCATTCCAAAGTGATGCACCGGAAGGAAGTGACACAATCCGATGGCAGTTTTGAGAAGAAATCGCGTAGGCGGTCTGGCTGAAATATGGGTCAAGGTAAAAATCCCATGATACACTCATAGACTGATGCACCGGAAGAGAGTGGCCTGTGAACTGCATGACAGTTATTTCCGCTTAATGACGAGCAAACATGCCATTCCAAAGATTGAGTGGGCAATTGAACTATAATATAACTCGGTGTAGACAGGAGGTCAGAGAGTTTGGGACCAGAGACGTTGGAGGCAAGATGTGGTAGAGAAAGCCACCACCGGGCAGAAGGGGCCTTTGGGACCCCGAGTGAGTTGGAGATCATACAAGTTGGAGTTCAGATGAGTTGGAGACAAGATGTGGTAGAGAAAGGACCACCCGGCAGAAGGGGCCCTGGGCCTCCGGTTGAGCAGCCCTGGAGAACAAGAAAGACACAACGCCGATGGCCATAAGAGTGTGGATCAATATGTTGCAGTTCTGTTCGGTCTCCAGCTCCCTCTCACACACACAACACTTTACAAATAAAGTGAGAGGTGTATATTTTTTCTAAAGAAGTCCTCACTCGTCTTTATTCATTTTGTCAGTATGTATTATGTATATATGTATATGTATTATGTTTTTGTATAGTTAATCATGGTCATGGCTATACAACATTATTGTTGTATGCATTGTAGCACATTGTTTTTGTTTTAGTTTGCGGGATATTCCATTGTTTCGATTGCTGTATAAGATCTACCAAATTGTTTTAATGCAATGTCTACTTTCGAAATTAATTCGGATAGAATTTAGTAGAAAGAAATAATTAAATGTAGATTTACCTGTATTCGTAAAAAATATCTATTGATAAATTTAAAAGACAAATGAATCAAATACATAGTAGATATATCGCGATGGGAGTGTTTTTTTGTGGCATATCAACCTTGGTTGTTTTTTTAACGTCAAATCCATCCTTGTAGAAGACCAGTAGAGGTACTATTTAACCTATAAATGAGGGCTAAAAGAGTTTATACTTTTCTCAAGGGTATTAACCCGAAAGTGAACATAATAACGCAACTGGAATCAGAACTAGCTTAACTACAATTTTATAGTTCAATACTTAAAACATTACATCACGGAGACCCCCATTTTTGATACGTCGCGGTGACATATAACTCAAAATACTTACACAATGACTCACAAGGAGACACATGACTCTAATGCTTGTTAGACTACATAGAAAAAGGAGGTAAACCTCAAATATTGTAGACCGCATACTACTAATTGTAACTATTATCGTTGATGGAAATGGAATTGGTGGCTCAAGTTGGAATGCCGGACGAGACTGTTTTCATTTCACATAGTTATAAGGACCTTTGAAAAGTATGAATTCATCTTTTCTTTCCCAGCGATTGGTTGATAGTTGTTCAGACTGTGTTCTTAAACCTTAGTGTGGCAATTAGTCTCCGAGAAGGGAAACTCAGAATCAAACCAGCTTTACTCAGCTTAAAAATTCACATAGAGTCCGTGGCGAGAAGTTTAGATAAATACATATCATAGCACCAAATAATTTTGCCAGGGTGTTTTTGTTTGCTTTTTAACATATTTCGGTTTGGTTCCTTTGTTTTAATGGCATATCAACCTTAGTAGGTTATTTAACGCCAAAGCTATTATCCTAGAAGAAAAGTAGTGGTACTATTTAACCCATAGCTGGGAGGATAAGGGGGTTCATACTTTTCCCAAGGGTATTTGCCCGAAAGTGAACCTAATAGCGCGGCTGGAATATGAACTCACTTCCTACGATTCCGCAATCCATTGCTTTAACCATTACACCACGAGGACACCCCCATATATTTTGGATAAAATATCTCTGCCATCTTTCGCATTCTTTTTTCCCCCTTTTTTTTATAACCTTTTAATCAATCGATCTTCAGGTGTTCAGTCGAATAGTCTACCCTACCTTTACTACCATTCGGGTGACTTAATTTATTTAATCCTCATGATGCCATTTCCAACGGAAGATTTTACTTCTGGTATTTATTTCAATCATATTAAAGTTGTTCGGTCTATTCCCTCATGTTCTTTAAAGTATTTATTTATCTATGTGTATTTTTTTATTTCATTTTACTTTATTTTCATTTTATTCAATTTTTATGATTCATTATTTACCATATTCACAATTAACACTATGTGCAAAATGGACATATAATGTTCATTACTATAGAATATATAAAGAACATAGGAATCTCGGAATTCGAAAACATGTAACGGCTTCTTGTTCAGGTACGAAACCTTTTTATTAACTTTGAGTTAAAGGTTTCGGCGTAAGGAGGAAAGACACAATCTTCTATGATGTCTTCTTCATTTGGCCCCCAACTCGAGCGGCCCCCATAGGCCAAAAGTCGATCCTTCTCGTTTGGCGTCTAGTACCCGACTCTTTCTCTCTTGAAATTCTCACACAACCTCCGCGCGCTTCCGGTGCGTGACGTTACCTGCACCCTGTCACCCAGTATCGTCTCGGACTATTATGACATCTGAGTGACACCTCCATCCACCCGTGCGCACCCGCGTTAACACCTGCTTCAATGTTACACCCAACCAACCCATGTGCTGAGCCGAAAGGTTCTCAGCCTAACTAAACTCAAAGGCATGAACCGAAATCCCTCGGCTATTTTATAACAATTAGTGTAAATGCAATTCCTTGAAAAATATTGAAGCTTTGTAAAATAGGAGTGAGAATATGTAATACATAAATAAATAAGTAAATAATTACGCCACTTTAAAAAAGAATGCGTTCTAAACTATCATCTGAAATTAATTTACAGCAAAAACTCATAAGATTTCAGCTCAGCATTCTGAAAGCTAGCTGATATAAACACTTAGAATAATACCGCTTAAAGTGACAGACATCTGGAGAAAAAATCAAAATATCTTATAAATTCATACACTTAAAAAGCTGGAAGTAAAAGTGCATTTATTTCTGAATAAACAATGGGTCTTTTACATTGTAGGATATATGACTTGTATACAAGACAATAGCTATTCACCAAGCTTAGCTTGGTTGTGACTCAGTACTGGAAATACGGGATGCCAAGGAACAATAGAGACCACTGTAAGACTCAACTCAGCAACCTCACTAAACTATATACAACGTCAGGTGGTTTTGAATCAAAAGACAGTAGAATGTTTCTGAAACGTCATTTTTCTGTACATATAGATTTGTATCAATTCCCTTTATCAAATCCGGTTGTTACAACAATCAATTCGATTTAAAAGGACTCTTAAATCATGAAGGAAGTCGAAATAATGAGACTCAACAATTTTGGGTGTGGTTTCTTGGTTTCTTTGTTTAATGGGATATCAACACTTAGAGGATATTTAATACCAAAGTCATCCTTATAGAAGAATAGTATTTAACCTAGGGGATAAGGGAGTTCATATCGTTCCCTGAAAGGGAATATAATATCGCGACTGGAATTCGAACTCGTTTACTACGATGTCGCATTCCACCACGTTAGCCACTACGTCACGTTGACTTCTCTATGCCATATTTTTAGTTTTGTTTGGTTTCTTTGTTTAATGGCTTATCAAACTTCGTGGGTTATTTAATGCCAAACCCATTCTTCTTCTAGAAGTAGTGGTACTATTCAACCCATACACGGGAGGATAATGGGTTCATACCTTTCCCAAGGGTATTTGTATAGAAAATAAACGTAAGAGCGCGACTGGATTTCGAACTTGCTTACTACGTTTCTGCAGTCCAGCGTTTTAACCATTACACCACGTGGACACCCCCCACCATATATTTTGTAAAGAATTTTATTGCTGCTTTAGATGTAGGTCTATATTAAAGTATATGAAACTGTGGGGTTTTCCTTGGTAAAAATCCTATCACTTTGTATCATAACAGTATTACTATTAGATTCATACAGGAATATTAGAACTAATTACCGATCTTAATTTACATAGATACTTTCTGAAACACTCATCTACGCCGAGTAACAGACGAAGTGCCTGTGGTGTTGGGATTAACGTGCTGGACTGCAATATCGTTGAAGGCGAGTTCAATCTCCAGTCGCGCCATTACGTTTACTTTTGGACAAATACCCTTGGGAAAGGAATAAAACTCCTTATCACCTTACTATAGGTTAAATACTGCCACTACTGTCTTTCAATTAAGATCGCCAAGCTTTAAAAGAAAGGATACTTATTGGCACATCTTCAAACGAAGAAGGTAAAATAATTGCATAATCTTATTGCTGAGTTAGAGATAACAATCCAGGCATAACGCTGAAGTCTTTAGATCGATGAATATCTTATGTATGGCTCAATCATATTTACAATTATGTAACATCGTAAGCCGATGGTACCAGGCTGAGAATAGATAAGTTACTACAAAAAGTCAGCAACGAAAAAAAGGCGAGTCGATTAAGATCAATATTTCGTCAGGTGTATACGCAAGCTTCATCAAAATATGCATGATCTAGCACCCCGAACTGAAAACAGCAATTAACCTGTAATTGGCGAGGTCACCATACTCTGTCGACCATATAATTTGTAGTTTGAGCTAGCCGGAGGGTACCACCTACCTTAGAGTTTGGGTTATGTGAAACCTAATATAAGTCGATGTGTTTCTTAATTCACCCTATCTTTTTAGTGGCTGATGTACGAGGAGACAAACGATCGTGTATACGAAAAGACAGTAATGATTATAAATATGCGAAGAATCCGTTGTTAACAGAAGAAAAAGGCTACACTTCCCCAATCCAAGACTTCAAAACTGGATGAAGAGAATAAAGAAACAGATGACCTAACACTTGCTCTGATTTGTGCTTTATCGTATCTCTCCTCTCTTTTCCGATGATTAGCGATCACAGACATAGCAGCCGTCGGTAACAATGCTAGAATTTACAAATTTCAAACCCACGTGAATTTTTTTCACAGAACAATATGAATTTCAGGAGATGACAGAAAAATTGGTTAATATGTCTTTTGTTATGTGGCTTTTTAAAAACTTTATTGAACAAGACCAATTTAGTTAATGCCAACGTTTCCAAAACATTCAATGGCTAAGGATTGATTGATTGATTAATTCTAACGGCATGTCAATCTAATTTTATACTATGAGGCGTTCGTTGTATTTTAATATATTTTTGCAAGAAGCTTTTTTTTTACACAGAATCCTATTGAAAACAAATGATTTTTAAATATCTATTTGACTCCCTTAGATGAAACTCTACCAGGTACTATTACAAAGGCTCAGAGTGGACCTTGGAGTAATGACAATAAAGAGGTGCTCCACACACTCAACGTCTCTAGAAGTGGATCTTCATTATTATTAGCAGTTTAGTGTCAAACTCAGAACACGCTTTTTTTTTTTTTAGAGGTATCCCCCTGCAGGTGATACAGTCAGTGTTTTCTAAGTCCCTAAGTGTAAACATTATGTTAATACGTAGAATAAATCAATTAATCAAATACTATAAGAATTACTAAAATATTAAAAATAATTTGCCGATGATGGAATTTATTTTATACTACGCTATTGATCTCGTTCAGTAGGGGTGCTGGACGCAACAGAATTTCTACAATAAAGCCCTTTTAGAGTACTATTTACTAGGCTAAGTCAAATGTTTTGCAATTTGTTGGTATGTGCTAATTTGTGGTAAGTACATCTCGTGCCTCAAGCAGTTCAAGCCCTGGTAGGTACCCCGTGTGGTCGGTAGTCGTATGTTTGTTGGTTCGCTGACATGAAGTGGATTGCTTCCTTTAGTGTATGATTTGAATGTCGCACAGAGGAGCGTGCAATTTAGTCTAATTCGATAAGTTGTGCTTTACGAGGTCAAACTGGGCCATAATAGCGCAGAAGCAAACAAAAACATTTGTTGTGCAAAAGCTGAAGGTGCAGTTGATCACAGTAACCAGATGGTTCAAGAGATTTGTTGCACAAAACGTTAAGATGCAGTTACTCACAGTACAGTAACCAGATTGTTCAAGAAATTTGATGTGCAAAAAGCGAAGATGCAGTTGATCACAGTACAATAACCAGATGGTGCCCGTGGTGTAATGGTTATCGTCGAAAGAAATGGACACGGTGACACGAGTTCAAATCCTGAACGAGACTGATAGCAATTCACATAGCACTAATACCCTTGGGAAAGGTATGAATCCAATTATACTCCCTCCAGCGATGAGTAAATAGTAGGGCAGACTAGGTTCTTCAGCCTTGGTGAAGCAACTAGTCTAGGAGAAGGAAAACTCTGAATTCAAACCTGTTAAACCCCGCTTAAAAAATGACCTCGTGTCATATCCTGCCCGAGCGGAGCGGTTGGTAAATATGGTAACCAGATGGTTTAAGAAATTTGTTGTGCAAAAGGGGAAGGTGTAGTTGATTCCAGTACAGTATCCAGATGGTTCAAAAAATTTGTCGTGCAAAAGGGGAAGGTGGAGTTGATCACAGTACAGTAACCAGATGGTTGAAGACAAGAATCTTGATGACCAGGAAAGTCAAGTTGACCTCAAAGCGTAGATTCGCTGGCCGTGCTCGAAGCCGTTGAGGTAACTCCAGGGAGTTGTAGTCAGAGAGTCTCAGGCGAGCTCGGTATCTCGTAATCTCTTGTGGTTCGTCACCTTCACGATCTTAACAACGTATCTGCTGCTGCTGCTGGATTGTGCCTCCTGTTACACAAATATTGAAAAAAACTTTCACTCATTCAACTACAAATGATACGTCAGACTGTGGATTCTTTCTAACATATAATAACTATTACCGTTGGAAACTATTCGATGGGAATGTTTTACTGACAAAAATATTTTGAAATATCCTGCTGTGAATATATTCTTCACTTCTAACCCTGCGTAGACATGTACTTTTATAAATACATACACACACGCGCACACACACACACACATTCACACACACACACACACACAAACACACACACACACACACATATATATATATGTATATATATATATATATATATATATATAATTGGTTTTGTGATGTTCTCTTCGAGTTTACGATTATGTTCGTGGGCACAACGGAAAGAAAGGGACAATTCGTTTTAAAGAGTCTCCACTTTTTAACATATATTTAATACTGGAACTACTTTCGCTGCAGGACATTTTAAAGCCGAAATAATTTGGTTCGCACTTCGATTGACGGTAGCAGACATGGGCTTTTCTGAATGGCCGCAAGAATAAACGCCGACGCTTATTTTATTTGCATTTCACTCCATTACACTAAAAGCTTTCTTTCTTCTCTTTCCTGCTTTAAACACTGAAGCAAAAAAATGAATTAGGGTGAGAAATGGACAAGGTAGCATAAACATCAGCAAGTAGCTTTGTGGACTGAAATTCATACACAAACCCGACAAACAATCACTTACAAATACAAAGAGATGGAGACACCTTAAAAAAGACGTCCATGTGGAGAGACTCAAAAGAAACAGAAAGACACATTGAAACACGTTTCGAAACTCGAATCCCTAGTGACATTAACTTTAAACAACACAAAACGATTCTTACATTTTAAATTAGTGCAGAATTACTCGCACGCATCCAGATATTTTCATGAGTATAATCATCAAACAGTTACAGAGTAAATATGTATACAGATTTTTTAATGATATGTTACCCAAAAATCGGAGAATTAAGTCAAATAAATTTGTAAACCAGAAAAATAAGAATTGATCGAAATGGATCCAATAAGAATAAAGTCAGTAAATTACAAAAGTGAAAATCAAAGGAAATGGATTTTAAAATAATCTTTTTTGTTTTAAATTCGAAGGGTGGAACATTTTTGTTGGCTTTATGATTTAACGTTAACTGAGATCATCAAAAGAAAAGGAAAGACCAACTCCTTGTGTCGGAGTTGGAGGAAATCGAGTATTGAAGCCGTAGCAAGTCGAAGCGGCGGAATTAAATATTGAAGTCCAAATTAAGAGAAAATTAATATTATCGACTGCTTCGTCAACCACTATCCCTCAGATAAGAGAAAATGCATATAAGCATATTTATTTTTCCCTCCAGAGAGATCAACGCGAGATGACTAAGAGACTCCATGAGTCCTGACCTTGCACTAGACTATAAAGAAACCGAGAGAGGCAAAAAGCCAGGGACTAAGGAAAACGAACATAATACGCTATTTGAAATCACCTTGTACCAGACTATCAAGAAACTGAGAGAAGCTTGTAACCAGTGGCTGAAAAAGGCGAACATAACTGCCACTTTAGATTAATTGTACCAGAATTTAAAAATCAAAAAAAGAAAAGGTTAAAACTTATACCATAATTTGAGAGGCCTTCTACCTGACATTAAATGCTGAGAAATTGACTGACTGTTAATTTGTGAATTAGGTCTTTGTACTATTCGTACCATCCGCCGGGAAGGGTGAATTTACGTAACATTTTAAAGATTGTTTCTTTTAAACTAAATATTATTATTGTAACAAAGCCGTGTCCTCTTTCCAGTTTGTTGGCGTTTGACATTTTTTTTAACTTTCTTAGTCGACTGACGCCTCTGATTAGCGATTGATCTGCTGTCTGGATCACAAATACAACGTGGGCAGATATGCAGATTGATCTTGCCATCCGATGACATAACCAGCCAAGGGGAACGGGCAGCAGATTGAAAGCTGAATCACCCCAGTGTTTTGGGAAGGTGGTTCTATTGACACAGAAGGAAAAACCCTAATTTCAAAAGAATAGAATTTATGTACCCATAAATTTTATGCTACTATGTCACGTAACAAAACTGCACTCAGAAACACTAGTATTCATGAATTATTATGATTTTGTCATGCGCTAGCATCATGTTTGCCTTGATTGCTTTACAAAGACAAGCCTTTTTTTAAACTAAATCCTTGAATAAATCTTACAGACGAATTCAATGTCAAATTTCTCCAATCCAGGATTCCCCAAAATTTGACAATATTGGATTTGGTTTATAAATTTCGGAATGTTGGAAGTTTAGAAAGTCGAAAGAGTTCAAGTTGGCCATCGTTTTTTTACTAAGTTCTTGATAATGCGTCTGAACGTTTACCTCTCCAATTCTGAAAATATGTTAGAATGCTATCGCAGTCTCGATACGTAGTTTTTTTTTAATTCAAAATTGTTTAACTACAAGTTATTAAAAAGAAGGCTGCATAATTTCTAAATGGACCGTGCATTGATAATTATACGGCGGCTGTGACCTTCATGTCTCCAGATAGGCATGTATACTACGAGATATTGATATGACTATTTACTGCGTCTCTAAAAGCAAATAAAGTGAATATAAAAGTGAATTTACAAAACACTTCCACAGAATCACACAAAATTTAAAAACAACAACATTAATGGGTTATGAATATATAAATAAAGTAGTAGATTGATTGGAATAGAAATAAGACGAGAGAACCTATTTTTTTGAAGGTTTTTTAATGTGTTATGACATTTAACCCTCTTCTAGTTTAATTAGACAACTTTGATTTTTAAAAAAGTACTATTGAACATTACAAATACCAGTGAGGTTGTTACAATATCGTAATCAGGAATGCCGAGCGTTATAATATATTTTCAATTGCCTGGCAGGAAATCCGTGGAAACAAAATAATATTCTACTTAATTTGACATCGGTTTATAAGGTCAGAGCAACATAAACTTATCACCAAAATTCACTAATTTTGGCTTCTCGGTTATTAAATGCCGAAGCCACCCTTGTAGAAGAATAGAACCGGTATGATTGAAATCACAGTTCGGAGAGTAAAGGGTTCTTGCCTTTACTTAGAGTATTAGTCCGAAAGTGTATTTATAGTGTGACTAGAGTTCGAACTCGTTTACTCTGCTGTCACAATCCATCACGTTAGGAACTACGTCCTATTCACTAATTTAAATGTACTATTTAATTATAATCTTTAATAGATATTTCAATTCATACACAATCGTACTATTTCCGAATCCTTCAATTCATATCGTAATGGTCAGAAACACAATTTTTAAAAAAATTTAGTTCGCTTTTTCCCAAAACTCATAACAGTTGGAGTTGTAACGTTCTCTGATATAAATCCATCTTTTTTTTTTAAATCTAAATCATTATCAGATGAAGATCATACAAAGAAAAACCTAAAAATACATAAACATTCGACCAAATATATCTATATATATTGACCCATTACGTGGTGGCAACAGCTTCGAGGGTAGCATTTAAAAGTGAACAGTATCCCCCCACCAACACACACAGTTTGCTGGCAGGCCTATATTCTACTTTGTGTACACCTGATGCATGGCAGGAATGTGAAATATCTATCAAGATATTTCTGTTAATGGAACATTTTGCAATGGTGTTGATCCATACGTTTTCCATAGTTAAATATTCAAAAAGCTTTAACAGCTTCAGCCAAGATTCGAACTCAGTTTGACTGTTTTGTGTCAATAACGATTACACTATATTGTATTTCTAAATAGTGTTTATATTATGATCAGTGGAATTATCCTGCTCGTTTCTTTGTGTCCTTGATGGTTTAATGAAGGTGCTTGTGATGAAATGGTTATTGTCGTAGAAATTGACACGGTTACACGAGTTCAAATCCTGGACGAAACATCGCATTTCACATAGCACTAATACTCTTGGGATGGATATGAATCCAATTATTCTCCCTCCAGCTACAGGTAAGTAGTAGGGCAGACTGATAAGGCGACCAGTTTAGGAAAAGGAAAACTATGAATTCAAACTTGTTAAACTCCGCTTAAAAACTGACCTTGTGTCACATCCTGCTAGAGAGGGGCTGGTAAATACATATATTAACCTTCGTGTGTTATCTAATGCTTTGTTGAAAAAGAGAAGTTGTAGTATGTAACGCATAGCAGGGGGGATAAGGGATTTCCTACATATCCCAAGAATATTAGGGGGTGTCCTCGTGGTGTAATGGTTAAAGCAATGGACTGCGGAATCGTAGTACGCGAGTTCGTACTCCAGTCGCACTATTACGTTCACTTTTGGGCAAATACCCTTGGGAAAGGTATGAACCCCCTAATCCTCCCAGCTATGGGTTAAATAGTAAAACTACTGTTCTTCTAGGAGAATGGCTTCGGCATTAAATAACCTAAAAAGTAACCAAACCAAACCCAAAATATTAGTCCGAAAGTGAACGTAATAGCATGACTAGAGTTCGAACACGCTTACTACTACGACCAACAAATTAACCACAGCGCCACAGGTACTTCCCTAAGTCGGCAAAGAAGTTTATTATATGAGTGAAGACGTGGGAGAACAAATTTTCAATGAATAATGCCAACGCGTAAACAGTAATAGCAGTAAACAGTCGTTATTGCCATTGTCGACCGCGACGTAAAAGACATTAGATTAATTCTTTCATAAGCTATGTGCAAAGTTTCTCGGTGTATATTTGTTCACGTTAGGGAAGTGAAAGCGTAAATATGTCTTTGATGAGAAGAGGGAGGTTAATAAAAATAATTATATATATATATATATATATATATGGAGAGAGAGAGAGAGAGAGAGAAAGAGAGAGAGAGAGGATTAGAAAATGGTATTGGAGTTTTAAGGAGAGAGAGAGAGAGAGAGAGAGAGAGGGGGGGTCAGAAAATGGTATTCGAGTTTTATGGGTGAGAGAGAGAGAGAGAGAGAGAGAGAGAGAGAGAGAGAGAGAGAGAGAGAGAGAGAGAGATCTAAGTTTAAGAAAAAATACTTTGACTCAAATCAAGAGTTCTTCATAAAGAATCAAGAGAAAAAAAACAAGAAATAAAAAAATTTGATTTATTACATAATGATTCTAACTTTTCTTCCACACAGTTTATCAGGCCAAAACAAACAAAAGCAAGAGCTCTTTTCCCAAAATGGACATGGATTGTCTCTTCAGCAAATAGTAACGTATTTCCCCTTTCCTGGACTTTTCCCCCGCAGTAATCGCACGCAATATAAACGAAGCAAATAAATATTATTTGTACATTTAGGGATATCAGTGTTTTTATATAATATCTATTCCTATATTTTTTTTTCTTGACTACCGTTTTATTCTATCAAATCACGGGGAAAAATAAACTCCTTTAAAAAAAGATAGTCTCTAATATATGGAAGCATCAATTTCAGTAACATTAGATGAAGTAAGTATCAAGATTTCAAATTATACACAAGAGTGAGCTCTTAAATACCTTTCAACTCTGTTGGGTGGGCTTAGAATACACTGACAGTATCCCCAGCAAATGGATATTGATTGGTTGGTTTGGGTTTTATAGCATATCAACTTTTGAAGGTTATTTAATGCCAAATCCATTTTAATGGATAGTCAGTTCTATTTCAAACAATTCAGTTTATCATGAGTACACAGTTTAATTATCAAAAACATTTCTATTTCAAAGTATTCATTTTATTCAACTAATTCTAATTCAGCTAATTCCGTTCAATATATATTTTGTTTACACACAGTTAAATATCAAAACAGTTCTATATATAACAATTCAGTCGAGTGTAAGTACAGTTTCAATGTCAAAAACAGTTCCATTTCAAACAATTCAGTTTAGCATAACCACGCAGTTTAAATATAAGTACAGTTAAATTGTCAAAATCCTTTCTATTCCAAGCTATTCGGTTTAGTCAAATATGTCTAATTCAAACAATTCAGTTTAGCATAAGTTTGCAGTTAGTTCTATTTAACCCATAGAGTGAGCCCTATTAGGTGTTACTATTCCGGGCCAGAGACCTGGGAGCAATGGCAATGAAGGGGTATTCTGCATTCCCGAAAGCTACCGTATCACTGGAACCTCACGATCTGATTGTCATATCCAGGACACTCGTTGGGAGGGTCTTACCCCTCTACAGAGAAGCAGTTGGTGTATTCTACAGTCCCAGCCGACTGGGCAAGCAAACGAGTATTCTAAGTAGAACATTAAAAAGCACTTGATAATGCGGCTTTAGTTCTTCATTGCCCTTACTCCTAAATTTAAACTGAATCCGAGTGGTAATACGTTTTAGGGTCCCATATAAGGGCCAGATAAATATGTTTAAAAATCTCTTGTATTCAACTGAACCGTGTGCCAAAAAACTCTTAAGAAATAACTACCTGGAAAAATAGGCTGTCTCAATATACATGGAACCTATGTGACTGCCAATAACTCTATTAATAATAATGTTGTGTATTTTTTTTTTTGTTTCAGATTTGAAAATAGTATACTATAACAGCTATTAATCCTCGGTCACGATGCCTTGGACAAAACAGAAACAATATTTTGTGTCACTAATTATTTGTAGGCAAAAATATTCAAAACTGTCTCAAAATATGATAAAGATTCATCATTAAGATAAGAAACTCAAAAGCAAGGTTGCAAGTCCAGGAAGCTGATATGAAAACAACTAAAAAAATATGGATTTGATATCTCTAGCTCAAATGATGTATTTTTTACAGGACGTGTTCCAAATGACCGCCACTGTGTTTGTCTTAGTAATAAATTATTATCATATTAATGGGTTGCATTTATATTGAGACACCCTGTAAATATGCGATTCCCTAACCTTAATGAATAAAGTACCACTATATACCCATATAGTCAATCAAAAACCTAAAAAAACTCATAGTGTAGAAATCTATACCTGCTCGAACGTAGTCACAGACGACTGTTATGTCAGTGATGGCTAATTGTCGAATGGAGAGCGAAGAAGAAACATAAAAAAGCACAACTCAACTCAAGCGTTAGGAACTCTGTTGGTTTATTCTCTCTGCGTTCATTCTCTGGGGCAGTGAAAGAAGGAGGAAATAAATAAGGGACACATGGTTCTTATTCGATCTAGGAGGAACAGGTTCTTCATGTTTCTTTGAATTCAATCTTGTTCTCCGTTCATGCAAACCCTTTTTTCTTTGGATCATACCGCAACCACCAAAAGAAAGGGAGCGAATCGAGAATCTCATTTATCTGGGTTCAGCCACACTACCTCCTCATATAGGCCAGTCTCCGCTACCACTTTGATGGTGACCTCGCCAAGTATTGCTTAACAGCTGTTTCTTCCGGCAGCAGTTTTTTAAATAACTTATCTATTCGCTCCCCGGTATTATCTGCTTACAATCTTATACATCTTAGAAAGTTTTTTTTTTTAATTTTGCTATTTGTTTTTCATGAAAAGCGAATATTTTTTTCCTAAGTTTATCTACTTGAAGAGGGTTGGAGAATGGATCGACTAAAACGAGGAGCCAGTAGCAGCAAGGGTATGTAGAAGGGTCCTAATTGTTCGACGTATAGCTATCGTGATACTTTTATTTATTTTCTCACTTCTATTTCTAACCAGCTCCAAGAAGCATAATATGATACATTTTTTGCTTTTCTTTGCTTTGAGCACCAGCTTAATCATGATACATTTGCCATAAAAGTAATGGCAAGGTACCTCATCTAATTCCCTGGTGGTACGTTCCAGACCCACATTAAAACAGCCGCCGCTTGCTATGCAAATAACAATAGATGTTAAGAGTTCTCGCAGGTATAGCTCAGGGATTAAAACAAGGTATTATTGTCTTATATGGTTGTGATTATATATGCCTATTGATATATCCATTTCTCAACCGGTCACTCTTGAACCTTTAACAGACACAAATGCAACTGTCTTTTTTTAAATAATTATTACACGTGAATATATTGACAGATATATCATGTTTATTTATTTATTTTTTTTTTTTTGTGATGGGAGGGGTTTATCAAAATTTCTAAAATAAAGAAATGTAGAACGTGCCGATAACATGACTGGCAGTTCATTTTTTTTTGTGCATTATTTTTTTATCTAATTCTCGGGAAATAAATATATACAGTGTTCTTTTTTTTCCCGTTATTTTTCGTTTGTTTATTTGTTTGTTTGTTTGCTTGCTTTCTTTTACAAATACCTGTTGCATATAGAATTCTCGCTGTCTATGAGAACAACAGTTTTTTGTTTTTTTTTTAATTCTGATATATTTTTATATCTCTACCAAGTATTAAATTATATATATATATATATATATATATATATATATATATATATATATATATATATATGCGTTCGTGGTGTACGGGTTATCGTCGTTGGAAATGGACGACTAGTATAGAAAAAAAAATTAAGTTCAAACATGATCTTGTGTCACATACTGATTGGGTAAAGGAGTTGGTTAGGTTGTTTTAATGCCATATCAATTTTCTTTGGTTACATAATGCCGAAGGACAGTAGGGATAGAGAGGAGGGTTTTTGTCCGAATGTAAGAGTAATAACACGAATCAAGATCGAACTCGCTTACTACGATTACGTAAGCCAGTGCTTTAACCAGTACACTACGAGGACATATCCGAAAGAGATGGATATATAAATATATTTATATATATGTCTGTGTGTGTGATATGTGTGCGTGATATGAAAAACAATGTATTCAGGGGATGATTTCATTTATAATTGACTTATTTGTCGATGTAAAACGTTTCGGTTTTTACATTAAACCATCATCAGAGCAGTCAATAAGTGATCTTATATCTTGTGAATTATACTTTATTTTATTATTTGAAAAGAAACGAAAAAAATGAAAAACCTTTTAACATTCTATTTCCGTTAGTGGCGTCCTTCTTCAAAACTATGTGACGTAATTAGCTTTCAGAATTTATTTTTAAAGCATAATATATTTCCTTGAACATATATATATATATATATATATATATATATATATATATATATATATATAACATTATCTACTTTAACATTTTTTCCTATTTCACTTCCTTCATATTTTCTTTACTTTATTATATCGTTGTAATTTCGAAAGAATTATGACAAGAAGTGTTACTGAAAAACAATGTATATGCCACTGAAAATTTGCATCATTTTTAGGTTTTTTATTCATTCAATTTAGATTGTTTATCGTTTTATGTGAGTTGTCTGTCAGGTAGTTCGCTGATTATTTGGCTTCATACTTAGTTTCAATATTAATGTTTCAAGAGACAATGTATTATTGCTGCTCAAAATCAATCTTTTCATCTCAAAATAATCCATTTGACACATCGATTGGACCTTAAAATATACAACCACTACAGGCTAGAGTGGACCTGGGATTAATGACAAAAAATGGGATCTCCACATTCCAAAGACGTAAAAACCTGGAGTCTAAACGTCGGATGCAGTTCATTGCCATACCTAAGACACAGTATTCGTTTAGTTGGTTGGTTGGTTGTTTTTACGGCATGACAAATCTTGTTGGTTTATTTAAATCGAAGCCAGTCATTATGAAGCCATTATATAGTTCCAACTAATTATTCGTATTCTAAAACAATTATTATTTGTTTGCACATAAGTATATAGATTCAAGTATTCCTATTAAATACAAGTAATTTTAAAATAGACCAATTTGATTCATATATATCGGACTCTAACAGGAACTACTGAAGCATCGTTGGCCCGAGAAAGATTGCAAAAGAAGAAGTGACTCCACATTCCCAAATGTCCAAAACTGAAGCCTCACGATCAGGTGCAGTCTAGTGTCAAACACTTTTATTAATTACAAAGATATTTAAAGCGTCTTGCTGACAGATAAAACAATATTCGGTTGTTTATCTAAATTTTTTAAATATCATTGCGGTGCATTTTTTAAGTATTTTGATTTGATCTTTTGCTTTTTTACAATCGATATGATAATAAATTATGTCTGTATAAATTATTATTTTGCAATTATTATCTAAATATTCATGACTCATTAAAGACATTCCTATTTTTGTATTTACCATTATTAATACTAGCGAATTCTCGCCTTTGTGCAATGCCATACAGGTGGCTTGGCCTCTTCACGAAAATCTCCCGATGCTCATATCCTTGACTGCATTGCGAAGGGTTCGCTTAGCTCTCAAAATCACTAAACTATTTAAAATAGTCGTATAATCTCACGGACTGTTTTTCTATATCTTTTATTTTCAATCCATTGAAAACAATTGTTTAACTAAGCACAATTCTATAAATAACATTCCTTATTATTTTAGATGTTTTTCCAATCTTACTTCTTTTAAGGACTTTGGTTTGACTACTGCCTTAATTTTTTTTAAATCTGATTTACCAGAGCTAGTTTGTTTGGTCTGCGTCGACCAGATTTTACCTGTAACCTATTATTTATATTTTACCAGAGAGAACTAAGATCTTACATCTTGCATATTATTTTCGGCCAAACACTTATTAAATCTATTACAGATTACTTTATTACACTTATTAACGTTATTACAGATTCGTATAATATACAGTATTATATATTGTGTAATACGTATTACCTATTAAAATCCTTACCTATTTTTTTGTTTTGTTTTTAACTGGTTTTTTGTACATAGTGTCTGCTAACATTCACCAGAAGATTAATTATATGCTAAGTTAAAATGCTGCCGCAAAAGCCACAAATATGAGAATAGAAATTCGAGTAGAACTCCGAATCAGGATGATTACTGAACCCAGAAAATGTATGCAATTAGTAAAATAAGGCCGACAAAACCATAATTGTTTCACATGAAAAGTTCCTAGAGATGCTTTAATATCAAATGTCTCTATCAAACAGTGACGTACAATATTGCGTGTCCACTCTCATGAAATGTGACCTTTTGATCTCAGGTCTTAAAACAACAATAGCAGTGGATACTGCATATTGCAAGCACTATAACATTGCATTTATAGTCTCACCAGAGACTTCTCTCCTGTTTGCCATGACTGTAAACTATATTTCAAGTAAATCTTTTATTTCATCATAAAATACCGATTCTGGTTTTGAAATAATGGATTCTTCGAGGAACGTTCCAATATCCAGGATTTAATGGAACCGCTATCCAGAAAAGCAATTTATGCCACAATATTAATCACCTCACAACACGGTACCCCCAAACAACATAGTATAACGGTTCAAACATATAAATCATGCTCTATTCTCATTCGAACACCCATTCTTTGTATTTTGTCCGGTATGTCGTTTCCCAAGGAAAAACCTTTTGTAAACAAGAGATCGGATTGTCAGAAAGAAAAGGTTGAATCAACTTAAATACCGATTATCAAAATAGTGTTACAACGGTATTAAAACAATCCGTATGACAGTGAGAAAACTCAAGAAGATATGGTAGCTAGGAGTCTATTTTATGCATTGTCCTGTCTTAACCTTTTCCTGGTGCTTTAAAGGACCGAGAAACGAGTGTTCAGGATGTCTCGAGACAGGCGTTGTGTTTTTAAAGACAGAAATGAACAATGAATAAAAAGATTATTTTTCTTCAAAATAATCCTCTTGGCATTTAGATTATTCATCCCAGTGAGTATTTTACTGGCTGAAACCCCACTAAAATTTCTGTCTTGATATGGCGTGAAATTTCAGCGTCGTATTTTTTGTATCCTCCACATTCTTAAATTTTACTTTTGACTGAAATTTTCAGATTTTGAAATAAAAAATATCACTAGATCTCCGGAGGATAGGATATGCTGTATTTGCATAAACTTGATTTTTCATAAAAGCAGATAAAAAGTATATCGAATATTTTATCAAAACTAATATTATCTCGTATCTCACCTTTAGAAAACCAGCACTTTATTTTACAGGATACAGAAGAATTTAGAACCACTGTTATTCAAGTTTGCTTATTATTTAATGGCATATCAACCTTCTCGTGTTTTGTAATTCCAAAGCCGCTTTTTTAGAAAAAAAAAATTGTGGTACTATTGAACCCGTAGTTATGAGGATAAGGGGGTTCATACTTTTCTCAAGGGTATTTGTCCGCAAGTGACCAGAGTTCGAAATTTGGAAACCCCTTGCCAGCGGCAGTCAGTCTAGCCAAAAATTAACCCCCACATAATATGCGAGTTCCTATATGCACGAGAAAGGACTCTGAACAAGGACTTATTCTACGAGGGATCAAGTGCCAGACCGCCCCGTCTTCACATGTGCGAAAAAATAACTCCCCGTTTGGTCCAGCACTTTAACAATTACACCACGGAGACACCGGTGTTATTTAGGTTCCTATCGTGGTGAGTAGATGATAATTCAATCGCTAACTTTCAGCACATATATCAATACAGTTATCATGGTGGAGAATGGTGAACATCTTTTGTCCTTGTTTGAAAGTTTAAAAATACATTTAATAAAATGGCGATTCTATCACTGCGTTGCAGTGGTTACTTCGCTCATCAGATCTAGACAAACAGAAGGTTAGAAAAACAGCACTATATCAATAAACATAGAATATAAAGAAAGAAAGAAAGAAAGAAAGATTAAATGAATGAAAATTGAGAAAGAGGTTTTTAAAAGAAAGAAAAGAAAAATACATAACGAAATTGAAAAAGAATATTTTTAATGGAAGAAGAAGAAGAAGAAGAAGAAGAAGAAGAAGAAGAAGAAGAAGAAGAAGAAGAAGAAGAAGAAGAAGAAGAAGAAGAAGAAAATTTTTTTTCCAAAAAGAAAAAATAAAAAGGAAAGAATATAAAGAAAATGAAAAGAATAGAAAAAACAGGAAGAAAAAAAGGAACAAAGAAATAAAGAAAGAGTAAAATGAATGAAAATAGAGAAATAGGTTTTTAAAAGAAAGAGAAGAAAAATAAATGAAGAAATGGGAAAAAAATTTCGATGAATGAAGGATATAAAAGGAGAAAAAAAAAAGATTTTTATGTAAAAAGAAAAGAAAAAAGGAAAGAATATAAAGAAAATGAAAAGAATAGAAAAACAGAAAGAAAGAAACAAAAAAGAAACAAACAAACACACAAACAAAGAATGATCAATGAAAAGAAACAAATGTATTTTCATTACAGTTACACCTTCATTAAAGCGATAAATTAAAGATTGATTTAAAAAAAAAAACATCCGCCTGAAAGAAAGCAAAAATTTCATACTGTATAATTTGAATTTTAAAAAAGACATGTTGAACTGAAAGGAAAAGAAACATTTGCATAATTTTCTTATTGACTCAAACAGAATGCACTTCGCTTTATAGGCGATCAAACTGGGTTCATGTTGCCCCGACGCGAGTTGTAGGTGTTAAGAGAATGCGAAGCGAGATATAAGCCTCCTCCCGTCAGTCAGCTATTCTTATCATTTGTTCGTTGACGTTTGCAAGAAGACTTTTCAGCTTAAAAAAAAGGGAAAAAAAACAAAAAAAAATGAAATAAGACCTATAAAATACTACTCCATTTCAAGACAAGGTCGGTCATCAACCACGAGGCGAAAACAACAGCTCGACGCCCTAACCTCACAATTATTCGTCGACGATAAAAATCAGAAAGTTGATGCTCACACAATTCCCAACTGACAGAAATAGAGCTCAGGCTTGCTGGTCCGAGAAAATAGCAAGAGTATTAAAGGCTGATAGTGTCTGTTGAAAAGACCAGTTGAAGAGCTGATTGAGAGTTTCCAATAAACTTTCTTTCGATTCTCTTTTCTTTACTGATTCTCTGTTTTTCTCTTCATTTTTCTCTTTCATTTTTCGTTTTCTTATTTTCTCTTTTTCGCGTTTCTGCACCTTACATTAAGTATATTCCTCTATAGTGGATTGGTATTTACGTTTAAAGTTGAATATGTTCATGGACGTGTGAATTATTATGTCTCATACATAGATTAAACAAGCGTAAATACACACATACGCTGACATACTCACACACACACGCGCGCGCACACACACATACGTATATATATATATGTAAATATATTTGTACATAAAGAATTAAATAAGGTAATAATAATAATAATAATAATAATAATAATAATAATAATAATAATAATAGCGTCCTCGAGACTTGACGAGACTTACTCTCACTCAAACTCCAGTGAAAGACCATCAGCAAACGCCGTGTGAAAAACTCTAAAGGAGTAAAAAAAATAATAATCATCTCACGCGACAAATCTGGACATGGCTAAAAAAAAAAGGACACTTTTAGAGAGAAACAGAATCTCTCTTAATAGCAGCACAAAACAACGCCATGAGAACCAATTATGTCAAAGTGAGAATAGATAAGACGCAACAAAATAGCAAATGTAGACTATGCGATCAATCACATAAGTGAATGCAGCAAATTAGCACAGAAGGAATATAAGACTTGACACGATTGGGTCGGCAAGGTGATCCACTGGGAGATGTGCAAGAAATTGAAATTTGACCATACAAACAAATGGTATATACACAACCCAGCACCTGTCCTAGAAAATAACACACATAAACTCCTATGGGATTTTGACATACACACGGATCACCTAATCTTGACCAGAAGACCGGACCAAATAATAATCAACAAAAAGAAGAGAACTTGAGAAACTGTTGACTTTGCTGTCCCGGCTGACCAGAGAATAAAACTGAAAGAATGTTAAAAAAAGGATAAGTAGCTCGACCTTGCTAGGGAATTGAAAAAAACTATGGAACATGCAGGTGACAATTATACCAATTGTATTTGGCGCGTTTGGAACAGTAACTATAGGATTACTAAAGGGACTGGAGGACTTGGAAGTTAGAGGACGAGTGAAGACCATCCAAACTACTACATTATTGAGAACGGCCAGAATACTGAGAAGAGTCCTGAAGACTTGAGAAAACTTGCTGTCACTCGGACTCCAGTGAAAAACTATCAGCAAACGCTGACGTGAAAAACTCTAATTTGTAAATAATAATAATAATAAAACAGGATAAAAACTAACGACTATGAAAGTGACGATCCTAAACTCTAATTAGTAAATAATAATAATAACAATAATAAAACAGGATAAAAACTGATGACTCTGAAAGTGACGATCCTCAGGTGAACGGGTCTGACTTCTGTTACATTCGTATATATATATATATATATATATATATATATATATATATATATATATATAAACTAATTCTTTCTCTCTCTCTCTCTGTCTCTCTCTCTCTCTCAATATATATATATACACATTCTAGGACATCATGCATATACGTATATATATATATACACCTTTTTATGTACCGTGTTGTAATGATTATATATACACACACACACATACACACACACACACATAAATATATATGTGTGTGTGTGTATGTGTGTGTGTCATCATCATCCTGTCACGCTAACAGCACGTATTTCCCTAACTCTCTCTCCATTTCTCCCGATCATCTATCGTTCCCGGTTGATCTTCCAGGCTACAACTTGTGTCCACACACAGATGTTATAGGTAAGTACTTATTAGTCGGCTAACAATGGCATGTTCGTATGAAGGGATCCATTCAAGAACGCCGTTTATGAGTTCGTTCTTGCTTCTCCAGCAATGTCCAGTGTGACTTATTTGTTTTATTTGGATTGTTTTAGAAATAGGGGTAAGTGGGCGTACTGCTGTTCTTTAGTACGTGTTGCTACCAGGATTTGTCCAATATACTTCGTAGTATTCTTCTGGTGTTCTCGTCAAGCTTTTTCTCTATACATTTTGATATAACTGCGGCTTGCAAGAATTCCGTTTTGATTTATCGGATTGAATGGACTTCATATATATTTTTTTTCGAAGATAAAATAGAATAGTTATAAAACAGAATGATAACTCCTGACACAGTGTTACGCGATGTCGATTCTTAGGTGATCTAGTATCAATATGGCTGATTTCTTTTAAACTAAACTATTAAAATATATACTCAGTCATATTAAATACTAGCTCACCTGAGAACCATATTCATGCTTTATGTTGTGTGTATAGTGGACAGGTATTAAAATTTTGCATTCTTGTATGTGTGAACGAATATTTCATATCTAAATTAATATCAGCTGTCTTCTCAGTTTCAAGCGTGACCACTGATTGAGTTTTGCGATCCCTTTATCTTCGCCCCCATTACTTTTTAGATTGTTTGAGCCTACAGATGACTCTTCAAGCCTGCCAAATTGTTTCATCACAGACTGGGCATTGTCGGTCGCTTTGGTTCATAAGAGCGTCAAGTTGCAGAGCAGCTGGTTGGACATATTTACGAATATGGCTTTTAAGACCAGCAAATGTGGTTATGTTTTTTTGGTTTAATGGCATATCAACCTTTGGAGTTTATTTGATGCCAAAGCCATCCTTTTAGAAGACCAGTAGTGATACTATTTAACCCATAGCTGGGAGGATAAAGGGGTTTATACGTAATAGCGCGACTGGAGTTCGAACTTACTTTAACCATTACGCCACGAGAACAAGTCAGTAGCAAATGAGAACAGAGGTTTCCACATATATCACAGTTGACATAGTCACTTTGTGGACTTGGTACTGGCCCTTCGTCGTTACGAACTGATCGTTTGTAAGTGGCATGCTGAACATGGCTGTTCTCAAAGGATTCTATACAAACATTTTTTTCACTCAACGGCTATCTAGCACATCCTTTGGGGGGGCGGTGTGCTGGACCCCTTATTTTTTGTCATGTTGTCTCACAAGGAGACGGACTGTGGTCCTCTGCTACTCACGGTGCCCAATGTGATGGACTACTAGTCACAGTATATGTTGCGGCTGTTGTGTTCGTGACTACCACATTTACTTCAAACTGCTTGTTTTCTTCAGTCTTTCCGTGCCCGCGAAGGGGCGTTGACACAATTCTTCTGTACCCAGGTGATACAAGTGGCTAAATTGTCTAGCAACTCAAAGAATGGAGAAAACGCGTTGTCAACAAATAACAAAGATATTTATTTTTATTGAAACACGTTTGCGATACAATAAATAACAAGCAAACAATGTTTGCTTCCCTGGCAAAAAGAAGAAAGAATATCGAGAGAGGAAGAGTGACGACGAGGAGTGGTTAGTATAACATTAATGTCTCTGAAGTCTGGGACTTTGAACTTTTATAGAGTCAGCAGGTCCTTCGGAGTGGCTAGGGTCCAGAATGGAAGGGATGCTTCTTTGGCAGTCTTGAGTTTCCTCTTTATCTCTTTCCTAATTCTCACCGATAATTCGTATCACCATCCAGTTTTTCATAGATCATAATCTGGACTAAAAAGGTTTCTGATTGGTTGTCCAACAAGAGACAATTAGGAGTCATATTCCCAATACTTGTTAAGGAATATATCTTACAGGTATAGGGAAGAGCTTTTTGGATTCTTTGACAAATAGGAACAGGTTTAGAGCAATGGAATTGAACTAAAAATTCTCAGCCTCACCTGACTGCATAAGCCACCCCCAGCTCAACTTTATTTAGGGTGGAGCAAAATTAAATCTCTCTTTTGACTTTGGTAAAGAGTAGAAAAATATGTTTTACGAATGTTTATGATCGATGGTGTTAGATAACAACCGAAAAATTAAATAAATGTGTGACCTTTAAAATCAAAAACAATTGTCTCGTACTTAACTGACCTTTTGGAACAATCAACCAGCTTATTAGGCCAACATAAGGATTAAACAAAAATATACTTATTTCAAGGATCTTTTTGTTTTATATATATATATATATATATATATATATATATATATATATATTAATTTTCACATTTTTCACAAATTTTAATTTTCACATATTAATTATGTATTTAACCGCACATCGTGTCACTGGACAACACTGATATATATATATATATATATACATATATCAGGGGCAGATGGGGCTCCTTAGCAGTGGTGAAAGCAACTCATCTAGGACAAGGAAAGGTAGACACATACCTACATATGTGTGTGCACACGTGTAATGGAGGGGCAATATATTTCAAGTATAGAATAAAATATTATAACTGGGTAAAAGTACACCATTCAGTTCACGTTCTCAGTCATCAGGTGAGCTACTGTTCAACATATCTGCTTTCTGTCAGATTCAACTTGACATATATATAGCCAAAGACGTTGGATATAATTCAACTCAGAATGAACAACGTGAAGCTCTGAATCAAGAGTTTCATTATTTTCTTTTTCTTCTTTTTTTTAAATCGTATTTTTACTTAAAATGAAGCATGATATTCCTCAGAATTTTCGTCAATTTGAACGTTTTACGGATTAAAAACTCTTTCGTCGTCAAAATCTAATTATGATTACATATGTGGTCACACACACACACACACACACACACACACACACACACACACACACACACACACACACACACACACACACATATCTCTCTCTCTCTATATATATATATATATATATATATATATATGTATATATAGTCTTGACCGTGATCAACGCTTGATCACAGAAGAGATGAATACGTAAATAAAATTATATATATTAACAAAGAATTAGAATCACACTTGTGCAGAAAGATCGAAAGAAATGCATACATACATACATACATACATACATACATTAAGATAGATAGATAGATAGATAATGAAATAAATGAAATTCACGAATATATAAATGCACGTAAAATTGTACATGTACGTTTGGCAGGTAAATTTTCGACAAATCTTCTTTCTATTTTTTCATATTATTATTGCATGTTTTTATTCAGCATTCAGCATAACGAGTGACCGACAGACAGACAAGGAGATTGATAGAGAGACAGGAACTGCGAGGTGGGAAATGTAAAAAAAATGAAAGAAACTAGTAATTGCTTTTTGATTTCATCTGGGAAAATAGCGCACTAGAAATTTATTGCTTGATTTATAATTTTGTTAGTGAGTCATATTTTGCCCTAGACCTCGACCATCTCTTTTTCTAACCAAGCCTTGCCCCCGTGACTTTAGACAAAATATGGCTGAGAAGATTTTGTGTGACTTTAAGAGGGAAATAGAAAGCAGGCGAGAGAAAACGCCTTTATCATTTGTAATAATGTTTTACAATAATAATAATAATAAGAGTCCCTCAAAATGACCACCAGCAAACGATGGTGTGAACAACTCGCTATAATGATGATGATAAGAAAATACAAAGACCTGGAAATAAACAATTTAGAAATAAAGCACTTTAAAACTACCACAGGGGCAATAATACTGGGAGCCCTGGTTATGATTTTTAAAAAAAGGACAGATAAACCCATTTAGTAGGATACCTGACAATCCCAACCTGCATGAACTTTAAAAAATGCACTCGGTAGGATTACTTGTCTACTTATGAGGAGACTATCATTATAACTGAGAAATATCATCTGAGATAAGCTCCAAAAGCATAAATACAGAGAACACATAAAATCACTACTTTCTCTTACTCTAATTCTTGAATAAAGAGCTTGTGAACTATTCTAAGAAACTGAAAGTAAAGCTGAATATTATATTTAATAATAATAATAATAATAATAATAATAATAATAATAATAATAATAAGAAGAAGAAGAAGAAGAAGAAGAAGAAGAGAACCCTGCAGCTGACCTAGAAAATGACACACATAAACTCATATGGTACTTTGACATGCAAATGGACCACCTAATCTCGGCCAGAAGACCAGACCTTGTGATAAGCAGCAGCAGAAAAAGAGAGAATTTACAAAATTGTGGCATTTGCTGACCGCAGAATAAAACTGAAAGAATGCAAAAAGAAGGATAAGTACCTCGACCTTACAAGAGAATTGAAAAAAAACTATAGAACATGAGGGTGAAAATTGTACCAATCGTGATTGGTGCTTTTGGCACAGTAACTAAAGGATTATTAAAGCTACTGGAGGATTTAGAGGTTAGAGGACGAGGGAACATCATCCAAACTACAGAACTATTGAAACGGCCAGAATACTGAGAAGAGTCCTGGAGACTTGAGGAGACTTGCTGTCGCTCAGGCTCCAGGGAAAGACCATCAGCTGAAACTGATGTGAAAAACTCTCAATAAAGTAAATAATAATAATAATAATAATCGTATTTACCAACCCCTCCGCTCGGGCAGGATATGACACAGGGTCAATTTTTAAGCGGAGTTTAACAGGTTTGAATTCAGAGTTTTCCTTCTCCTAGACTAGTCGCCTCACCAAGGCTGAAGAACCTAGTCTGTCCTACTATTTACCCATAGCTGGAGGGAGAATAATTGGATTCATACCTTTCCCAAGGGTATTAGTGCTATGTGAAATGCAATCAGTCTAGTCCAGGATTTGAACTCGTGTCGCCGTGTCCATATCCGGCGACGATAACCATTACACCACGGGCACCTCCGTAATAATAATAATAATAATAATAATAATAATAATAAGAAGAAGAAGAAGAAGAAGAAGAAGAAGAAGAAGAAGAAGAAGAAGAAGTTCTTTCTTGTTAATTAAAACTAATTCAAATAATCAAGTCGTTATATTGTGATCCGTTTTTATCTCTAAGTCTTTTCTTGGGCAGATTCTGTTTTGGGCATGTAAAATTTGTCAGCTTGGTCAAATTTTTATCTCTTTAACGATTCTCTGTTGTTCTAATCGCGAATTCTTGTATGTTTTGGTACAATGTGGCTGAATTTGCTCATGGGATTAACTTTTTCCTCTCAGTCATCACATAACTTACACATACTATTCTGCTGCATATTATCAACTTTTGCTTTCACATAATTAGTTCTTATCACATTATTTTGTGATCTCACAGAGTCCTTCCCAATCAGCAATGGTGGGAAGCGGGATTCTGTCCTGCCATTGACTCTCTTCCCTAACATCGTCAGCATGATGCTAAACAGGCCATTAACGATCTTGATGATGGCGATGGAGACTATCCCTGATACCGTCTTAATGGCAACCTGTTTAATTCCGTTAATTACAAGTTCATATGAAGTTTCTGGAACAACTGAAGTGATACCCCAGCCTTGTCGATTGTTCTGCCTTTGTTGTCTTCACAGAAAGAGCATTTCAGCACATCGTTTTCTGTTTCACAGGGGCTGCCCAGCTTTTGGGGCTAGAAGTCAGTTTAATGAATACAGAGTTATTCAAGTAAACTTCACTTCGGGAAAAGTACGGCACCACATCACCATTGGCGGGACTGAATTGTAGATGGTGCATAGGTTCGCCTACTTGGGGTGCTCCATTACGTCTGATGCCAAGAGAGATAAAGAAGTAAACAACAGGTTAGCAAAGGCGAGCAGTGAATGTAGCAGACTGTATAAACTGTGTGGTACAACAAACCCCAGAAGAAAGACATGAAGACCAGTGTGTATAGAACCCTCGTTTTTGCCACCCACTTCCTATATGGCTCAGAATCGTAGGTCACTTATCTGCACCACCTACAACATCTGAGCAGTTCCACAAGCACTGCTTTCGAACTATTCTTCAAATTCAAAAGATTGACTTTGTCACTAATATTGAAATCCTTCACCAGCATCGTGGCCATATAACTGAAGTATCAGCTAGGTTGAGCTGGCCACATTGCCAGGATGTGAAATAATCGGGTTCCCAGTATCATACTCAGCCGCAATTTCTCAGGTAGCCTTTGCGACAGAGGAACATCAAAGGAATGACTCAAAGACTTGAAAAATTCATCGCCCATGGTCCACTATAGCTGTGGTCTTCCTGTGGCCTTCCTGTGGTCTCACCAACAACTATATTGTCTCCTCCTTTGAAAACACCCCCAATACCGCTATCAAGGACAAAAGGCTGAGGAAGAATCGTGATATTATATCAAGGCCTGAAAATGACTTCCACTCCTGTATAAACCTTATTCGTCATAAACATGCACACAGTCGGTCTGGACCGGCACCTTCTTAGTCTACGTTTCACGAAGCCAAGCCAGGATAAATTTTGAGCTTCTATTAAAAAAGATTCAGTGTCACCTTTTAAGTTTTTCCTTCTTCTTAGCCATGTTCATGTCATTTCATAAGCAATTTTCTTAGTTTGTCGCTTGAAGTATTCACACTGTTGTTTTTCTATCCATTTCTGTTTTCTAGATTTTTGATTGTTGTATTTTTTTTTCATTTGTCCTAAAGTTATTTCTCTTGATACTGTAGTTGCTGTCTGTTGTAATCACACTTTATTTGCTCTTTTTCATATACTCTTTTTGTCTCTAAATTTTTCCATCTTCATAAACTTTAAAGTTTATCAGTTCTATGTCTCCTTTTCTAGAGCATTATCACCAATTTCTTTATTACCTGATCAATATGTCGGATTTACTCACTTGTCTATTTTAAGAAAAGTCTAGAGTGTCTTAAAAAGAGAACAGCCCAGGCATTTATACCTTTGTTGAGATTTCTGCTCTAAAGTATACTTTCGAGAATATATATATATATATATATATATATATATATATATATATATATATATATATATATATATATCAAAACAAACTACCAATCAGTCACATTAAGAAAATAAATTTATTTCCAACCTGTTAAAAATCATTTAAATAAATCAATGCTCTAAAAAGTTAAGTGGACTTCTTCAGATCAAACAAGAAAATTGTATTTGATCTGAAGAAATCCAGATGATTTTTTAGAGCATACATTTATATGAATGCTTTTTAACAGGATGGAAATAAATTTATTATGTTGATGTGACCCACTAGTGGTTTCTTTTGAAAAAAATGATTTGCCCTGCGGATTTTCATTGTCCTGATTAGAATTGTTTCCAACTCCGAATTTACTGGATTAGATAGTGTCTTATATATATATATATATATATATATATATATATATATATATATATATATGAGAGAGATATGATTACTAGATTGATAGATTATGATAAAGGATTTATTACTCTAAAGAAAATGTTTTACAATTTTGTAGCTTTCACTTAAGAGAAATAAGTTCACACCACGTGTTTACAGTATTAATTGAATCGGCAATTGATTCTTTTAAATTTTTAATTTTGAAATTGACGTTTTCACTTGCTTTGTTTCGATACATTTAGTTGGTGCTCTTATGGCGTAATTGTTATTACGTGATTTTGATTTATTTTCAATATTGTTTGAAATTTATTATTTTATCATCTATGGTATCTAATTATTAGCATTAATTGCTTTTTTATTATACTGTGATCTTTTATTTTGATTAATATTGAGCACTTTAATTTAAAGATAACAATCTTTTTTAAAGAAATAAAACTCCAAACCATGAATTAAAATACATTTTAATCTTCAATAAAAACTAAAAACAGCTTTGAATGATTAAAATATTCTCTTTAGATTTTATAGACTGATTTTTCTTTATAACATGAAATCGAGGACAAAAAAATGTTTAGACCTATTCTCAAATTTGAAATATTCTAAAATATTATAAAAAATGTTTACTTTATAAACACAAACGCTCAAATTAGGTTCGTAAGCGACATAGCTTGATCAGTCTCGTTCAGTTTCTTTTTTATAAATATTCCATGAATATTTCATATATATATATATATATATATATATATATATATATATATAATAAATAGGTGAAATCTTTAAAAGGTAAAATAATGTTTTCAGAATTTTCTCATAGATGTAAACACTGCAGTATTTGAAATTCGTTTATAGCAAAAATTATTTTCATAACGCAAAAAATATTCCTTTTGAGGCTTTTCAAAATGGCAGAAAATCAGGTAACGTGCCCTAGGCTTGAAGAGAGGTCTATAATCAAATTTTCGCTGACTATGTTCAAAATATATGAAATTTATAGAAGAACGTACGATGTATTCGAAAAAGCATATCTAAATCAAAAAAACTATTTACAAATGGGCTAAACATAGGTTTCTCACAAAAAGCTTGAGTCGAAATGAGTCGAAATGACAGTCAATAGAGTGAAAACAATGACACTACGGTAAGGAAAAAGTTGCGAACACTGCGGTCCATAAATTAGGTCATTCTCAGTCTTCAGCTAATTGAAAGGAACCATTACAGATGACTTCCTTAAAAAAAGTCGCAATTACAAACTGTTTACACAATTTTAACTTTATTGAATGAATCTTATATATATATATATATATATATATATATATATATAATACAATCAAATGTGAGAGGGAAATCAATTATATTACTTATTGTCATTATCTCTGCAAATTTCTTTCCTAGACTATCCACAGGAGAATTAAGTATTTATGTGTTGTTTAGAAAAAAAATTCGTTTTAAAAGATTTCCTTTTTTGAAATAAAATTGATACACAGTATAAAATATCTAATGATGTACGAACCCAGTAATGTAGTTAATTCATTATTTACTTAAGTCTTTGTTATATTTACCATAATAACTTAATTAAAATTCCTGTCAATTAATTGTTGTAACAACATAATGAAGGGTACATCACAAAAATGAGATACATACGGGAAGATTTCTTCAACACTCAAAAGAATGCACAATCCAACATCATTTTCTTTTTCAAATATTACAAAACATATATACAAGGAGAGAGAGGGAGAGAGAGAGAGAGAGAGAGAGAGAGAGACACACACACACACACAAACATATGCATATATATATATATATTGCATTGGCTGGTGCACCATCAAAAGTTAAGAAAATCTGGTTAGGTTGGTTTCGTTTTATGTCATATCAACCCTTGTAGTTTATTTAATCATATTTACCAACCCCTCCGCTCGGGCAGGATATGACACAAGATCAATTTTTAAGCGGAGTTTAACAGGTTTGTATTCAGAGTTTTCCTTCTAGACCAGTTGCCTCACCAAGGCTGAAGACCCCAGTATGCCCTACTATTTATCCATAGTTGGAGGGAGAATAATTGGATTCATACCTTTCCCTATGTCTCGTCCAGCATTTGAACTCGTGTCGCCGTGTCCATTTCCTACGACGATAACCATTACACCACGTGCACCTCCTGTAGTTTATTCAATGCCAAATCCTCTTTTGGCATATACATTTGATATATATTATTTGAAAACTAATAGTTCTTTGGTAATATCTTAAGCAAGCCTAAGCTCTTTTTTTGGCACACATTTAAACGGTTTTATCTATTGCTATTTAACACTAATAATTCTATTTAGCATCAGTCATTTGTTGGCAAAGAGTTAAACGGTTAAACACATTAGACACATTGGTAGGATCCGAACAGGTTCTACCACACAAGGTCAGAGGGGATCAGGGAGTAATTTCAATGTAGGGTAACTTCACATTCCCTAAAGCTCCAATAGTCGAGCCTCTCCATCAGATTCAGTTTAGTGTCATCCAGTACAATGGTTGGTGGTTGGATCTTACACCTCCGCAGAGATGCAGTTGATATATTCTACATCTCCAGCTGACTGGGTCTTGTTTTGAAAATAATTTTTCTTATAGTGCTCAAATATATGAATGTTAGAGCTATTTTATAATAATATCAAAATAAATGAAAACAAGTCTCTCATCCCCACAATAAGTTGCCCAGTCGGCTGGGGCTGTAGAATACACCGACTGCTTCTTTGCAGAGAAGTAAGACCTCCCTCAACGAGTATCCTGAATATGACACTAAACAATCTACTGATGAGTTTCCAGTAATGCTGGAGCTTTGGAGAATGTCGAGTACTCCTTAATTGCCATCGCTCCCAGGTCCACTCTGGCCGGAGTGGTTGCACCTGATTAGGATTCTATCTATGGGTTAAGTAGAAGTAAACCGTGGTTTCTTGAGTTTACTCTTTTTGGTTTTAACCTACGTATTTATGCTAAAGTGAATTGTTTAAAAGAGAACTGTTTTGACATTTAAACTGCATACTTATGCAAAACTGAATTGCTCAAAATAGAACTGTTTTAACATCTAAACTGCGTACTTATACTAAACTGAATTATCTTAAATAAAACTGTTTTGACATTAACTCTGTATATTACCCAGTCGGATGGGGCTGTAGAATACTCTGACTGTACTTCTGCAGAGGGGTAAGATGCCCACAACGAGTGTCCTAGCTATGATATTAAACAATCTGATGATGAGAGGTTCCTGTGATCCTGGGGCTTTGGGGAATGTGGAGCACCCCTTCATTGCCATTGCTCCCAGGTCTACTATAGTAATGATAGCACCTGATAGAGTCCTATCAATGAGTTAAATAGAACAAACTCGCTGCTTACTTGTGTTAAACTGAATTGTTTGAATTAGAACTGTTTGACTAAACTGAATTGCTCAAAATAGAAATGGTTTTGACAATTAAACTGTATACTTACATTTAGACTGCGTACTTATGGAACTGTTTTTGACATTGAAACTGTTCTTTCACTAAACTCAATTGTTAATATAAAACTGTTTTGAAATTTAATTGTGTGTAAACAAAATCTACACTTATACTAAACTGAATTAGCTGAACTAGAACTGTTTGAATAAACTGAATAGCTTTAAATAGAAATGTTTTGACAGTTAAATTGTGTACTCATGCTAAAGAGAATTGTTTGAAATAGAACTGATCATTTATATAAAAATAGATTTGGCATTAAATAACCTTAAAAAGTTTATATACAACCAACTAACCAACCAACCAACAATAAGCTGAGACGAACAATCTGCTTTAAAAGAAAACTTCTCCATGTAAAAAATAGCTAAACTTGTTAAAAAAATTAGTATGACAAAATGAACCCCTTGCAACATTTTGGCAACTTAACGTCAAACTCAGTGCTACGTGCTCTTCAGGTGAATAAATAATGAAATCGAGGATCACAAACACCTATTTGAGAAGAGTGTTATTGCTACCATAGCAATTCAAACCATTTATCCGAGTGAAGAGTTCGTTGCCGGAATCTAGCAGTGTCCACTTTGTAACAACGGTTTTGAAACAGCTCGGTCATATTTGGTATTGAACAAGTCTTTTCAAAGTATGTTACTCCTTTCAGCATATCGTTAGGATGAGTAGTTTATTCGTTATTATTTTTATATATGCGCACCCCCTATATATATATATATATATATATATATATATATATATTAGAATTAAGATTTAAAGCTAAAAGTGCTCTTAACCAGTGAAACATATACAGTGCCTTATGTTCAAAAATGCTGAAAAATATTACATTATTTTCCAATTATAAAATCGAATAATGATATTTAAAAAAAGATTAAAACTAATAACTCTGATTTTCACATTGCTAATCATCGTGTGAGTTAATATTCCACACAGGACGATGTAAAACTATACAATTTTCATTATAATCCAGTTTTATACTTGAAAAATAGGGAATAAATAGATAAATTCAAGAATTATTGGTATGGTATAAGTACTTCTTTTGTGGTTTAATGGAAATAGACGCAGCGATCTGAGTTGAAATTCTGGAAGAATTATGGATAAATAGTAGGGCAGACAAGCTCTTTATCGTTGAGATGACAACCAGTCAATAATCAGGAAAATTCTTAATTGAAACTGTTAAACTTCCTTTAAAAATTGACTTTGTGTTACATCCTGCTCGTGATAAGAGGGTTTGGTAAAAATGTAATATATCTTTATTAAAAGAAAAAAAATAAGATGGATCGAAAGAAAGAATTGCACATTTTTACAAGAGCGTTAATACGTGAAAATTAAGTTGGCGACCTTAGTCGAGGGTGACCGTAAGGTTGTCTTTCAATAGCTACTACACCGAGGTGTAGGGAAGGGCGCTAGTCCATTCCCTGGATTGCTCCACTTTACCCTTGATCCTTACCTTATAATGCTGAGTGTTTCACAAGGTGGCATCAAGTACCATTTTTTAAGTCTTTGGTATGACTCGACCTTGGATAGAGACTCCATTGGCAAACACCTTACTCATTAGGCCAATGGCGGCCCGATTCAGGCTATTAAGAGTTAAAGTTTTGATAAATTCTGGCTTGTGAATATACATTTGATCTGAATGGTAAAATCGCAGCCTTTTTCACAGTTTATAGGGAATATCTCTTTGAATTAAGTCATGCCTATTTTTGTTCACAAGTATTATTCTAGGTGGGAATTTTCAAATACAGATGGCCCTCAATAAAATCCACGTACCACCAAATCAGCCCAGTATTAAAGGATTCTTTCAGTATCCTAGCTTTTCTCAAAAGTTCTGGTCGGTTGATGTTTGCCAGTATATCGACCCTTCTGGGTTATTTAATGCCCAATCCTGATATATATATATATATATATATATATATATATATATATATATATATATCCCCGAACGAGCAGGATACAAGGTCACTTTTTATGCAGAGTTTAACAGATTTAAATTCAGAGGTTTTCTTATCCTAGACCAGTCACCATACCAAGGTTTGAGAGCCCAGTGTGTCCTACTATTTACACATAGGTGGAGGGAGAATTACTGGATTCATACCTTTCTTTTTAATTTGCACACTGTTAAACAGTTTTAAGTATCTCTATCTAAAACTAATAATTATATCAAATATTTGTTTTCCCACAAGTTTCAAGCATTGCTATCAAACAAAAATAATTCAATTTATGAACAATGCTTATGTAATATGAATAATGTGCACATAGCTGTATGGTTTATATGATAACCAATGATAATAATCCTTAGAAAATGATTGAACAGTTCTATTTGACCCATGAGTTGGACCCTAAAAGGTAGTACAAATCTGGGTCAGAGTTGGAGTAATGGGAATGAAGGGGTACTCCATATTCCTCAAAGCTTCACAAGCGAAGCCTCACAATCATAAGCAGTTAAATGATATACCCAGGATACTCACTGGGGAGGGGGTTTGTTAATATTCTGAAAATGTAAAGTCAGCGTATTCTACAGCTCCATCCGGCATTGGTATGTTATTATTCTCTTCCCGAATATCCAGTTTCGTTTGCCGGTTTTTTCCTATAATTCAGGCGATGCAACTATGATTAGTGTCACTGTGCCCTTCATATTCTCAAATTTTGTCAAATTAGGTATTTATCTTAGCCGTTACTGGTTTGGTTTGGTTTCTTTGTTTTAATGGCATATCAACCTTTTTAGGTTATTTAATGCCAAAGCCATTCTCCTAGAAGAACAGTTGTGGTACTATTTAACCCATAGTTGGAAGGATAAGGGGGTTCATACCTTTCCCAAGGGTATTTGCCCGAAAGTGAATGTAATAGCGCGACTGGAGTACGAACTCGCTTACTACGATTCCGTAGTCCATCGCTTTAACCATTACACCAAGAGGACACCCCCCTTGGCCGTTACTGATCTGTAATATTTCAATTACTCACATATTTTGATGAGTAAAATTCATACCGCCATGTTAGCTGGGCTTAAAATACGCTGACAGACGAAAAATGGGTTTGCTGGGAATGACACAAAACCGCAGGTAATATTGAAGCTCCACTTCAGGACATTCCAAGAGTACCCATTATTTACGATTACTTCCAAGTATACGTTGATCCAATGGTGAAATAGCTGTTAGGGTCCTATCCATAGGTAAAATATAACTATTTAAAATTATGCTCATTTGATCAGAATACTTGATACCATATAACTGTAAATTATTTGAATTAAAATAGGTTAAACTATAATTCTTTACTAAGGACTATCATTACTTACTTGAAACCATAAAACTGTGTGGAAACAAATGATTATTATTATATAGAAGTAATTACTTTAAAACAGAAAATTATTTATATTAAATACTTGAAACAGAACAACTATGTGCAAATTATTCGAATTAGATAGGAATACTTGATATCATATTATTGTATAAAAACTGCACCAGAATGTAAATATAAATGTATTATAAATGCAGTTCATTAACAACAAGACATAAAGTAATCCTGCACGGGTCGGAATGCCGTTAAGATCAATCAAAACATCAATCATTAAATCTCATACCATGCTTATACCACTTACTTTAGTTCCCCGACTAGAAAAAAAGTTGACCTAAGTTGATATATGCATCAAAAATTGCAATTCATAAATACGTTTTTGTAACTGCGGATGTTGCAAGTAATTCGGATTTAAGACGAGTTAAAAGACGCTCTTTGAATACTGAGTTTAAATGCAGAGAGACCATTAAAGATTTATGAAAGACAATCTTCTTAGTTCCTATATAACTGCCTTGGGCCAAACTTAGCTGAGATTAGTTAATATTAAAAAGGAGAGGTTGTATGAGAAGATAAAAGAGCAGACTACACAAGGATTTCAAAGCACAAAGAGACCATCCCATGAAAACCGGAAGATGAGACAAATCATAATCAATAAAAAGCATATCAGTGAAGTAGTAAAACTCAATGCAACAGACGACTGTATATCGAATTTTAAAAGATGAAAGTTAAACATCTATGCATCTACTACAAAGCACAGAAGAGCTTATAGTGTCACACGCTGTATCTGCTACTAGAGGCATGGTAATATGGAATTAGTTTAAAAGTTACGTCTATAACCACAGGAATCAAATTTTCCATATCAAGAGAAAGTTTACTACAAATAAAGGTGGCTATTTTTCGTCGACTCCAGCAGGGTGTTGACGTATAAATGCATCACTACTCCCTCTCCCGACAAACACGGCGTGGTTGTTTCTAGAAAGAGATCTATCAGCGAGCAAGAGTGATGGAAATCGTACGAGTCAACTTTACGGAAAAAAAGAACCAAAAAACATTGCTGGACTAGCAAAGTCTGAGCCACTTTATTGATGACAACGTATATGATACACCCATCCAGTGGTTTGCGCGTAACTACTCGCAAAATAGACCTGGGGCCTGTTCCTATGCTATCACAATTATTTAATTCTGTTCAACTATCAACTAACTCTATTGACTATGCTCTGTTCGATCACAGTAGACAGGGAGGTTATTAAAGCCTAGCTGCACAATCGTCACTGCCAAAAGCAGCAGTTCGTCTCATTGCTTTCTTTGATATATGTGGTTTGGACTTCTGGAAAAGAAAACCGTTTTTCCCGCTAGGACCACCCAAATAAAGTACTTTTTAAAAAATGATACGCTAGTCTTCTAATCCATAATTTTACTCGTACCGTTAGTTCTATTTAACCCATAGATAGGACCTTATCAGGTGCTACCACTCCGGGCCACAGTTGACCTGGGAGCGATGGCAATGAAGAGGTACTCCAAAGCTCCAGCATTGTTGGAACCTCACTATCAGATTGTTTAGTGTCATATCCAGGACACTCGTTGCAGGAGGTCTTACAGTCGGTGTGTTCTACAGCCCCAGCCGATTGGGCATCGGTATTATGGAATTCGTTTAAAAGTTACAGATACAACCACAATAATACTGGGATTAAATTTTGATTATTAAGTGTCGGTTTATAGCAAATAAGAAACAAATAAAATCAAACATTGTTTTCAAATTTATGTTTATTAATACGGTAAACAATTGAAAATGTCTCAGAATCTATTATTGTTTTCTCCAGGAAAAATACAGGATGGTAATACTTCCAATGAAATATATTTTGCTCAGCAATATGGTTCATTGTAGCGTAATATACGAATTCGCTAATAGGTATTTTATCCATTAACTATAATTGCTACACTATATATATTAACTTTCGAATGAAAATATTTTTCAACGATTTTTCTGGTTGTAAAAAATGACGTTGATAGAAGAGACGGGTCCATACTAGCATCTGATTGGTTAATTATCAGAATATAACCCGGATATACGAGGGCTATTTTGTTGCCGGGCTGGTGAATGTTAAGAGGATAGGCAGGAAACTGTAACGGCACCAGATTGGTTAGAGGTGAAATTAGTTGAGGCCTCGGCATTGATACCTACTCATTTGGGATAGCCAACCCAGTCAATCAGGCAGGAGGATCTGGGAGGAGCTAATTAAATGGTGCCAACAGCTGCGGTTTCACATGAGGTCAACACATGAAGAAGCATAGATCCCTCTGGCTATCTCGCTCTTGACACAACCATGATGAAATCAATCAGCATTCTGACCGTTCTGGATCGATCACATTCCGAATTAACCATATTTACCAACCCCTCCGCTCGGGCAGGATATGACACAAGGTCAAATTTTAAGCGGAGTTTAACAGGAATGAATTCAGAATTTTCCTTCTCCTAGACACATTCCGAATTAACAATGAAAGCGTCAACGGTTGTAATTACAAAGAAGTGGAAGCGAAAGTGGTGCTGTCACCTCCCAAAGTCAAGGGTAGGGCTTTTAAAAGCTATCTTGTTTGGAACTGTATCAAATAATAGAGTCCCCAGTGGCTGTAGAAATTAAGATTGTAATTATATAAAAGAAAACTTTAGAAGTATTCTATAATATTGTTAGATAAATGTCTTTCTCGAGAAATTACAATGATTAGGTTGAGCGCGCAATTGCTTTTTTCTTTATTGTGATATTATTAAGATATGCTATTTTGTTGCGTTACTTACAGCAAAAGAAACAAGCAAAAGTCGGATTATTATGACAGATTATTATTTTACTCAAAAATGCTTTTCGTAGCAGCCCTAAGTGGTATTTAGCTTTTTGTTTGTTTATTTGTTTGTTCGTTTTTACTGAAGCCTAGGTGACTCCTCGTTGCCATGACTGTTCTAATTATCTAAACCAATTTTAGCAATGGCTGGTATAGATTATTTTTCCGGTCTCCAGTTTCCTCAGTTTCTTTCCTAGATTTTTGGAAACTCTTCAAAGCTCTCAAACAATGATTAGGATTACTTTAACTCTATATTCACTTTTTCTGCTCTCCGGTGAGGTCCTGGTATTTCTTAATTTTTTTTTTTTTTTTTTTGCTTTCTTTTATTTTCACTCTGTGATCCGCTGGAATAGCAAACCTTACTAGATGACAAATTATTTTCTTCTTGTAGATTAATACTAGGTCTGGTTTTCGAGACGGGATTGGAAGAGTTGGTTGTGTCTTAAAGTTCTCGAGAATTTCTTGCGTTTCCTTTTCTTGGACAGATTATAGTATATACCATTTGTCAACATTGTCAAATGACAGAGTCTGGCAGAATTCCCAATGGACCAACTAACTTGCCATTTTGTCATATCTCCTATTGTATTCTTTTTTACAGTATTTACTTATTATGTGACAGTCAGCACATAGCCAACACTCCTTATTCTTCAACGTATTATCCCTTTTTGCTTTGACATAATTCGTCTTTATAGCATTATTTTGGGCTACTTTTAACAAATCCAGTTTCTCGTTTCAGGTTTTCCTTTCTTGGCCATATCCAATTCGTTCCATATGCTATTCCATTAGTTTCAGCTTGAATTATTGGTATAGTTGTTTTTCTTCCAATTGTTGTCTTCTAGATTTTTTACTGTTGTTTCTTCTGTCTGTTCTTAAGACATTTCTGTTGATATAACTGTAACTAGCTGCTGCAATCAGTCTTTCTTTTTCTTTTGTTGTATATTATTAAATTGTTTCATCTACGAAATCCGCAATAATGGCTTTCTCCTGCTTTTCTTAACATATAGATTCTGTCTATCTCATTTCTTGGATGTAAGGCCTTCAGCATATTCGAATCAGATTTATTGAATAGCCATTGTTACAAGACATTTAAGTTTTTTCAAATATTCATAATACAATAATGTTCCAGCCAAACTCTACTGATCTGTGATCAGAGTCTTTTAAATTCCTCTAGGAACTTCAAGTACGTCTTAGTTGTAAATACAGGTCTTTGAAAGTATTTCCAGCGCAATTAAAAGCACGGACTCTAATCATATATTTCATTCATATTTTGCAACGATCAGACATAACTTTTGAGTAAAACATTTGAAAATGAAGCTAATGAAATATTTCCAAGAAAATCAAAATGAGTACTACACAAGGATTTTTCATGGTATTTTGAACAAAACACCTAGAAAACAGCAGTTACACGGCCACTTTCCTCACATCTAAAAAACCATCCCAACAAAGTGAGCGAAACTGCAGGTGAAGTAAGGACGAATTCAAAGTGATAGTCTCCCATAAACACACCAGCGTTGACAGACCAGAAGAAAATCACATTTATCTGATCTATGCTGACACTGAGTGCCGTCAAGATGACTTACTCAGTATGCTAGTCGATGAGGACGGATGGCTTGAGAGAGAAAGAAAGAGAGAAAATCACGAAAAATCTGTGTTATCGGCACATCTTAATGACCAGAAATGATGAAGCTTTTTGATTGTTTCCAAACAGATTCATTTACCAAATTTGACCAGAAATAACTTATTATAAAAGTCAAGTTTTAAATTATTCAAGATAAATAGCAACTGAGAATAATTACCTTGTTCTCAAAATAAACTAAATTCGATAATACTTTTTCATTTCAGTCAATCTTTTTAAACCATAAATTATCATTCTATTAACCTTTTCAATGTTTGTTCATTCGTTTGGTTAGTTGGTTGGTTGGTTGGTTGGTTGGTTGGTTGTTTTTTATGGCATATCAATCCTTAATGGTTATTTGAAGCTAAATCCTCGTTTCAGTTTGTTGATATTTTATGACATATCAACCCCTGTCAGTTATTTAATGCCCAATCCTTTATATATATATTTTTTTTTTCATCATACAACGTGTGAAAGCACGTGCGATACCCTAGCCTCATCAGCCGCCAACCAGGGTGATAACACAGTTTCGGTAGCTCAAGGCGGCCGAAACTGTGTTATCACCCTGGTTGGCGGCTGATGAGGCTAGGGTATCGCACGTGCTTTCACACGTTGTATGATGAAAAAAATATATATATAAAGGATTGGGCATTAAATAACTGACATAAATATATTATATATATATATATATATACATCATATATATATATATAATTTGTAAGCGAATAGTTTGAAATAAATTATTTTCAAAAGAATCAGAACTCCGTTAAACGTGATAGTAATCGGCGGTGCCCTCGTGGTGTAAGGGTTAAAATGATAAACTGCAGAATCGTAGTATGTGAGTTCGAACTCCATTCACGTTATTACGTTCACTTTCGGACAAATATTCTTGGGAAAGGTATGAACCCCCATATCTTCCCAGCTATGGGTCAAATAGCACAATTACTGTTGTAGAAGGATGGAGTTGGTATTAAATAACCCAAGAAGGTTGATACGCCATTAAATAACTAACAAACTGAGAATAATCGTAAAGAAGGACAACTCAACATTCCTCAAATTCAGGACTGGAATTTTACTCTCAGACGAAGTTTAGTGCCATAAGTAGGACACTCCTTGGGTTGGGCTCAGTGTATTCTACAACCGAAGCCGATATGATGTTCAATGTTAACCAATGGATTGATAAATTATTCTTTGGTTTGGTTCCTTTGTTTCTTTGTTGGTTATTTAATACCAAAGCCATCCTTCTAGAAGAACAATAGTGATATTATTTAACCCATGGTTGGATTATAAGGGGGGTTCATACCTTTCCCAAGATTATTGGTCTTAAAGTGAACGCAATATCGCGAATGGAGTTTGAACTCGCTAACTACGATTCCGCGATCCATCGCTTTAACCATTTCACCCCCCAAATTATTCTTTGTATTTTGCGCAACATTGATTATATACAACCAGGTGAAGATTCGCAAGATAAAAAAAAAAGATATATTTTCAGTTAGTTGATTAAAATAAATATATTTTCAATGTGAATGGTAATTTCAGTAAAATGAGTTTCCAAATGAATGCAACATTACTTTTAAGATTTTATCTTGAAACTATTTGAACTTCTTTCTGGTCAAGAAAACAACCTCATCTGTGAAGATAATTTTCTAAAGGATTTTCTTGGGGGAGGGAATAAGAAGGTCTAAATTATCATTGTGAAGGGCAACACGGCCTCGTTGTATACTTTAAATCAATCAGTTTCACCAGATGTATCAATTAAGTACAATATAACCTACTTCTTGTCCAGTTTTTACAAAGGATATTTCTTATATATTTCAGCACTCAAATGTTTATATTAAAAATAGTTTTGCCCTTAAAAACCACAGTTGACACAAAGGAATAGATGCCCGAAGGAAGCCATCGCACAATGTCACTATTCTAACTACTAAATTATGTCGTTATTTTTTGAGTGTTTTCATGTGATTAACATTGTAAACTAGAATTTTTATGCGCATATATTCTACTTAGATGTTTATATGCAAATGATTTTCGTCCTAAAACCACGACTCCCTTAGCTTAAAGAAATGGATTCCCGAACAAATCTAGCTCATAATGCAATCATTTTAACTGATGAGTACTGTTGCTTTTTGTAAGCGCTTTCATGTGACAAATTTAAGAGATGAAATTTACATGCCTTAAGTTATATTCTCTTAATTTTTCTGTTGTGCATTTTAGGAAATACGAAACAGTAATGTCACGTGATATCCCACTGAGACGATGGAAGTGGGATGACTGCTGTTCGAATTAACAGTAACCTGACTTGGGTGATATCTAGTAGCTCTAACAAAATCGCCTGGCCAGGGGGGGGAGAAAGGTAGAAGCCAAACGATTGGCTGGGACCCTAAAACGGAAGTAAGGACTCTTTTCCGTCAGCGGAAATAGAAAATAAGAAAGTCAGTTTTTTGGGCAGGGTTCGTAGGGGGCAGAACCAAAAGCCAATTACTCCGGGTGAAGAAGACAAAAACATATCTTGGACACGAGGGACCCAAGTTCTTCAAGCCAGTGTTTAAAATAGCATAAAGTCTATTAGCCCGTGAAAGAAGAAAGATTCTCCAGTGGAACCCCGTCGAAAAATAAGATAAGTAACTTTGGGGCTATTTCTCCTTTATATCTAAATTTTATATACCACCCCCACTCTCTCTCTCAATTTGAAGAAACGAAAGAACAGAAAAGAAGAAAGACTTTTATGTCCATGGACTGTTCAATTCATTATTATATATTTGACACTTTGAAAGTGTATCTCTTTGTATAGTAAAGGATTCATGTATTTTAATGTTACCACGTGGTCGAAGTTGTTCTTTGCCGTATCTTCTACGAATTTGTTACTTCATATTTCCTTTTCAGCTTCTATTCGCCTTAGAATTGTCCTATTAATTCCTTTAAAATATCACACGGGAAGCCAGAGTTGCCGACTACTACAATATAATATTATAACGACTAAAACCTATAGGTCCATATCTTCTGTTGTCGAGGGGAGGAAGTTTAGTGGCCTTGGTGGGTGTGTGGATAGTGTGAAATTTGGAACCCCTTGGTAGCGGCGGTCAGTCTGGCCCTAAATTAATCCCTCATGTAATATGCCAGGTCTTATTGGCCTAGGGGTTAGAGTGTTCGCCAATGACCCGGGAAACCTGGGTTCAATCCCAGGTCGAGTCATACCAAAGACTCAAAAAATGGTACATGATGCCTCCTTGCTTAACACTCAGCATTATAAGGTACGGATCAAGGGTAAAGTAGAGCAATCCAGGGAAGGAGTAGCGCCCTCCCATACACCTTGGTGTAGTAGCTATCGAAAAGGGAGCCTTCGGGTTACCCTCGACTATGGTCGCCAACTTTACTTTTTTACTTTTATATGCCTGAGAGAAAAACTCTGAGCGAGGAGTTATTCTGTAGGGGATCAAGTGCCAACCTGCCCCGTCTTCACACGTGCGAAAATAAAACACCGTTCTGGGATAGAAGTAAACTTTTCACGTCACAGTAACAAGGAACTCATATGAGCACTTTAGAAATAGGATTTATTATGCAGGCAAATATATCATGGATGGTAACATTTTTCTCTGATCAGATAAAAGAGACTGTATATCCTCGAATATCGTGTTATCTTATAAGGCTTTAAATCTAAGATGTGAGAAATTACGATTGGTTATTCTCACTGAACTCAGACCAAATTGCTCACCTGCTTTTTGTCACTACAGTACAAAATTAACTCGTTTTCATCGATAAAAAAAACTTTTCATAAACTGGATTTTCCTTAGAAAATCTGCACCAATCGGCCTCCATAAGAACAAGATCAACATACAAGTCGCTTTCCTAAAAGACATATATACTGAATTGCACTCCCCAATCTAACAAGAACCAACTATGAGTAACCAGATAATATAAATATTGCTTTCTAGAAAATAAAGATAAAAAGAACAAAAATAAAAGTTCACGTGGACAACAAAACTAGCCAATTATTTTAAAGCTCCCCTCTAACTACCTAGTCTCCTACCATAGAATGCAAAAGTAGTCTTTATTGACTCACATAAAACACAAAACTAGATCCAATCTATCTTCTAAAGCAGTCAATCTACAAAAGCCCGGATTGGTTCAATAGGAAACAAATACAATATAGCATCGTCGATTTCCAAGGTTTATGCAACTAATATAATCTCAATTGGTTGTGATAGGAGAGAAAAGATAATCAATACTTGATAGAAAACAATGCACCTTCAGTTGCATCTCAATGCATATGCACATTGCAGGAACTGGTTACAGCTATACAGGAAAATAAACCAAAAGAAACATTATCTCGCCAAGATTGATTTAAGGAAATCTAAATACCCCCTCACTAAAAAACAACCAAACAAAAACAACTTAATCCCACCGTAGGAAATAAAAATAACAACGCATTTCTTTCAACAGAAAACAAAAGTATCCCCAACTGCCTTCCATAGAATACAAATTGTAACCAAATTAGATTTCCCATGATGCATTATTAAGATGGTTAGCTTCGAGAAAATACAAGAACCTCAACTGATTTCCATAGTGGAGAAAACTATCCCATATGGCGTCGACGAAATGCAAAATATCTTTCTATTGATGTACTCATAATACTGTCAAAAACCCCGACTGGTTTCCCGAAAGTATGGAACTAATCCCCTGACGTCTCAAGAGGAAACAAAAAATGCTATTTGTATTGCCTTCCATGTAGCACAGTAGGGAAAATTAGCTCAATTATCTTCCGTACAAAATCAAGCAAACCCCGACTGATTTCGACGATATAAAACTCACTCGATAAAATTCTCAAAGTTACACTTCTAGCTTTCTACAAATATCAGTTGTATATATATATATATATATATATATATATATATATATATATATATATATATATATATATATATATATATATATACTGGTATGTCATATATTGAGTTACAAATATGTATACTTTTCGAAATATCCTTATACGGAGGTGTACTTCTGCATAAGAAGTACAATATATATACATACATATATATATATATATATATATATATATATATATATATATATATATATGGGGGGGTGGACCTGTAAACATATATTCACTGACAAATAGGGAAAGAAATAATACGATAATTGTTAATATATTTTTGTTTCTATGGTCCTTCCTATTTCACCCTACATGGTGCACATATATATATATATATATATACACGTGCTGAATTAAATAAGTTTCCAGACTTTTTTGTACAGGCATTTAAAATTGTGGCAGACTCATGAAAATTCTGTATGTTATTGCTATACATCTTATGAGATGACTGACAAATTTTTATGATTTCAGGTCAAAGAGATTCCGTCGGAAGAGGCCAGCACTCTTCAAATCGGGTCAGTGGCATTCCCACTGGACAATGAACCAGTCCACGACTCCATCCATGTCACAGACTATTTGGCATAGATGGGCATCAAGACAGTTTCTCAACCTCCCTATAGTCCAGACCTTGCTCCCTGTGACTTTTGGTTATTCCCTAAGCTCAGAGGCTGTCGTTATGAGACAATTGAAGAGATGAAAGAGGTTGTGACGAAGGTCATTGACACGCTTACACAAGAGGACTTCCATGGGGTCTTCTAAAATTTGTTGGAACGGTACAACAAGTGCATTGCAGCCGGAGGAGAATACTTCGAAGGAGACTAGAGTTTCATGTGAGTAGTTTCAATAAAAGTACCCATACGAAAAAAGTCTGGAAACTTATTTAATAATCCTCGTATATATATATATATATATATATATATATATATATATATACATATACAAATTACGCTAGTATATTGACTTAGCTCACTGTATTTTTGTGTGTACGTAAATGCGAGTATATACGTTTTTATGCTTGTGGATTGACCATAGGTATATATATGCCTCTGTGTGTGTGTGTGTGTGTGTGTGTGTGTGTGTGTGTGTGCGTGTGTGTGTGTGTGTGTGTGTTGGGGCAGGGACATGTTTGCGTCGTAATCACTGATTCAGCCCTGCTAGTGACAAACGCTGATGCCAGATCAAATGGGATCAACCACTTGAAATGTTTATTATCATACTTTTAGGATTCCTGGATTCTGGTTGTTTGCCGCTTGTTTTTTGTGTCCAGTCTCGGTTGCAAATATACGGAAATGAATGTACCGATCCCGACTGGATCTATAATATTCAAGTGTTGTAGATCTTTTTGTATACTACGACTGTTCTCAACATTTCCATGAGTTAATAGCGTAGAATCATGTTAGGCTTCATGTTCTCTCAATCATTTAAGTCTCTTATTGATATATATATATATATATGTGTGTGTGTGTGTGTGTGTGTGTGTGTGTGTGTGTGTGTGTGTGTGTGTGTGTGTGTGTGTGTGTGTGTGTGTGTGTGTGTGTGTGTCTGTGCGTCTGTGTCTGTGTGTCTGTGTGTAAATATGATTTTATGCGTGTTGATAATAATAGTAATGATAATAATGAAATCTAACGCAAGAAGACATGTACGTGGCTAAGAAATTGAAACTTAAGTGAATGAATGCAGGAAACTACCACAAAAGAAGCACAAGACTTGACACGACAGAGTAGTGAAAAGTGATCCACATAAGATTGTGAAAGAAATTGAAATTTAACCATACTACAAGATTCTATATATATAAACAAGTATCTGTGCCGGTGAATAAGACGCACAAAATTCTCTAGAATTTTGAATACAAACAATTCACTTGATTCCGGCTAAAATACCAAATCTAGAAATAATCATAAAAAAGAGAACCTGCCGAATAGTGGACCTTGCCTTCCTGGTGAAGAGAGTGAAAATCAAAGAAAACGAAGTACTTATGTTATGCACCGGCAGAAGGAAAGTCAATACTTATCTATAAAATATAAACTCTTTTTATTTACAAAAGTTCGAAATGGTTACGTGAGAGAGAGAGGACGGGGAAAGTCAGGATAGACTGGGAACTACGAAGATACGATATTTTTTTTCGGGCTTCTTTTACAGGACACTGATACAGAGCCGCCTTACAACCCGAGGCAACCTGCCACCTGCCACCTGAAACTCTTTTATAACACACATTATTGTCAGTGTTTCATGATAAGTTACGTGACAGTCCCAAATTTTGATCATTATTAATGTCGGCATGGTTTTATTAGAGAATCAGAAATAATATATCCTTTATCCATAAATTCTTACTGAACATATTATATCTTTACTGTCACTAAGTATTTCACTTGAATGCGTTACTAAATTTCATTTTATAGGCTTATGTTCACATAATCTGAAAACCTATAAAATCCCAATGAGAAAGTATGATTACTTCGTATCGAAGCCGAATTTAAGAAAATGTATCGATCTCAGTTCAAATGACATCAAAAATAATATACAGAACCTGCAGACACAGACCAACATTTTACTTCCTGATGTAACTTTTGATTTACTGATCGATTGATATGAACGGTATGTAAATCTGTTAATGGTTATTCTATGCCTAGATTTAATGATATCTCATTTACTGTACGTTCACATTTACATCTTTGTGACGTTATTTCTTAAAAGTTTTTCATTGGAGAAAAGGAGTAATGAAAATTAAGCAGTGCTCCCCAGATTTCAGAAGTAAAGCCTCACCATTTGGTACAGTTTAGTTTCAAACTCTGGATACTCCTTTTTTTCTCTGTAGACGATACTGTGAGCGTATTCTAAGCCCCAGAGACCGGGTAACTGACGGTATTGTGGTATTTATATTGTGATACTATAGTATCACATTTTCGGATTGTTCTTTTATCAGTCTCTCTTACCGATATCCCAAAATTTTTTGCCTCTTCAACACATGGGTGCGAAGTCATAACTTTAACTCACACAGTAGTCTGCTCTCTTACCAATACCCCAAAATTTCTGACCCGAGTTTGAAGGGGAACCTCACAAAATGCTGCCAAAAAAGCGTCGATCCCGTCTTGGGAGACCTAAAAGAACCTTGTATGTCTTCTACCAGTACCCAAAAATTCTCGATCCCTTATAGGAAGACTGACCTGACCTTATCTGGCTTCTACCAGTACTGAAAAGTTCCCGACCCCACTATAGAGGAAGAGTTACAAAACACTCCCAAATTCCAACAATTCTTTTTAATTCATCGACGATCATATCACAATAAAACCTCGTCTGGCTTTACTAGTACCCGAAAATTCAACCATATTCTTAGGAGACGTCTGCAAAAATCTTTCCGATACAAATTTTTCATCTCAAATACCGACCCTTCACCTAACTAAGGATCCAAAGGTATATGCGTATAGTACTGACAACACACAGTGGTCGTCCAGAATTAACCCGATGTCGAGATTCGGACACAAACCAGAAAAAAAGAGATAACAATCAAATCACTACGCGTACAATAAGCGTTTACGATTTACAACAAAATGTCACTCATTAAAAAAAAAATTGTTTACGTTATTTAAAAACGTGCATTTTATGTCCCCTATTAAAATCTATACATAAAAATTTGTTTACTGTCTAAGTCCATTCATGAAAAGCCCAAAATTCTCATTGTCTCCCAATTCGATACTTATTTTTACAACCTGTCACTTTCTGGAATATCACAGAAACAATATTTTCTATTGTTCAAACGACAACTATCTGCTTGTCTTTCTCTTTTTCTTTTTCTTCCTTCTCTTCCCTTACTTTTGGTTACCCAAAATCTAGCAGTTTCTGTATCAAATCATATGTAAAATATACTGGTCTCTATATCCAATTTTCTTTTATATTTATTCAAATTCTATCTGACGTGACTCTTAAAACTTTGGAAGACAGAAAAAACCAAATATTCTTTTAATTAGCTAAATCTCATCTACGTGAATTCTTAGACATCTGAAAGACAGATATAACCAAAAATATAATTTTTTATTTTGCCTTTTTGTTTGTTTTTTTGTTTGTTTTCGAGAAATGAGCAATTGTACCTACCCTTTCGATTCTTTTTTCGTTTCATTTTCAATTTTCTAGATGTGTTGAATTATTTCTTTTGTCTTTCATATTTCATTTCTTGCTTAGAGTCAGTCAGCAAACTTTTTTTTTTCTTTTTCTTATTTCTTTTTTTTCTTCTTGCTTGGTGTCAGTCAGGAAACATAGTATATTTTTCATATTTCACTTTTCTTCTTTGTTGATTTTCCTTCGTTTGTCGAGTGGGGGGGGGCATACTCCTGTTTCTCTCGATGCTAGGGTAGGCTTTTGTTTTGCATGCTTGTTTTTTTGTTGTTGTAGTTGTTCGTTTGTTTTATTTTGTTTTTTGAGTTAAGCTATTTTTATATATTTTCTTTTCTTTGTTTTGCTTCGTTATTTCTTCCTTTTTCATTTTTTCTGTCTCGATCTTTGATTGTTTAGTGTTTAACCTTCAGGTTCGAAATCAGCCACGTCTTGCTGGCATATCTGTACTGTGGTCTTTATGGGTACTGTATTTTTTTTTAAATATTTCTGTGGAACTATTTATTTAGGGTCGTTTCCCGGCACGGAATGTGTTGCTGATATGCCGTGAAGATGTCTATGTTGAAATCTTGATGTGAATGTGCTGTGGGGATGTCTCTGGGTTGCATCCTTGGTCTTAAGGCACCAAATGTGATACTATAGAATCACATTTTCGGATAGTTCGTTTATCAATCCTGTCTGTGCCCACGCTGTGTTTGAAAGATCCACAGACAAGGAATAACACAATCCATCCGGAACATCTTCTTACAGTCAGGGGAATGCGTTGGACCAAGATTGCCTGGGTGTTGGCAATTCAAAAACAAGAAGAACTCTTCGTCAACAATTAACAATCATTTATTGTTCGATGTTGAGATTGTATACATTAGCACGAGAGAGATAATCTGTAAGGGTCTATAAACAGACGCAAAGAGACACGCACCCACCTCAGCGCCACAGGACTCTCTGAATGCAATCTTCTAACAGACAACTGACCAAATTCTTCAAAATTTGCAAATTTTTATATATTTGAATTCAGGATAACACCAACAATATACCACTACAACATTAGAAAGTTCCATATCCAACAAACAAATAAAATGTACCTCCTACCATACAGGGGACCAAAAATATTTACCAAATAACACGTCCCCCTACACTTTACTGTTTGTATTGTATTACGTATATTGCATTACATCATGAATCTCATTGCAATCTCTTTTTTATCAATTACCACCACCCTTATAAAATAGTAACAATAGTTTCTTGACTGGCTATTTGATCATGGCCGATAACCAGCAGAGTTCCCCTGCATCTGATGAAGGGCATCGTTGACCAGTCTTTGGATTCATCCACCTCACTTAGTAACCACAATTCTTCTTCCTATGATTTCTATTGCTATACGACTGTGTGACAAGAAAATATGGGTGCTCTTGTGTGGACCGACACCATCAGCTCTTGGCAGATACTGGATGCTATGTAAGGGACCTGTTGAAACCGATGAATAATCGGGACGAATAGAGAGACTGGGTTAGGTAATTCCATGCTGTCAGCGCGATTTGGTGACAATGTTTATGATGATGACATCTTTAAGGTAATATTCTTTTTCAAAGAATTTCATGTCATTTCTGAAATTTTTTAAAATTATATAATTTCTACTTAAGGAGATTTGCCAATTTAAACTTGTCTTGTTTTGGGATAGTTTTCCAACGACGTTATACTGTTGTTTAATCATTTTAGATATTTTTGTTGGGGGAAGTATCAATAATCTTAATAATCAATATTTAGATGAATGTGACTTCGAATTTAGTAAGATACAGTATGGCCAATAATTTAACCCCAAACATTTTTCAAATTACGTGTTAAGTTTCTACTAAATAAAAAAAACTCCAGGCTTTATAATTTCTAATGGAAAAACATAAATCAAAATAGTTATTATTTGATATTATTCATTTTCAAACTTTACAGCACTGATACTTTCTAATTATAAATATGAATTACTACAAATTCAGAAATAAGTACACCTCGAATATATATTGGGACGCCTTAACGCTCTGCTTTATGGATATTTCGTGTAAGTGGCGATTTGTTATGTTATTCGTGTGCATGCGCAGGTTCAACTCCTTAAATTTGCTATCGCTTATGAATATACATAAGTTATCGTGTACGTTAAAGACTCATCCAATGTGACAATTAATCATTTTTCAACGACCGTTGGAAGAGAAGCAGAATGAAATTGACACTTAGTGGAAGTATATAGAGCGGATATTCGAGAGTGCGGGAGAGAAAGGAGAAGAAACGGTTTCCATCTGTCGTTGGGAGGAAAATGATAGCAAGCTTTGATTTGGAATTACTGCTTTGACTACCGTCAGAAAAATGTGACTTGCGCTCGGAGAAGTAATAAGTCATTTGGTATTGCTCGTTACAGGTATTATGTATTTATGACATTTTTTTTTACTGTTGAAGCTCTATTTGTGGGCATCAAGGAAATGTGTAGTACTCCTTCATTACAGTTACTCCCAGGTCAACTCTGACCTAGAATGGTAGTACTTAGTGTCCCATCTAAGGGTCAAATACATCTGTTTAAACATTACGCATGTTTGATAGGAACACTTGGTGGCCTTTAACTGTAAATTATTAGTATTAAAAAGTTATTTGTGGTTATAATTGTTTACAAAGGATTGTTATAACTTTCTTGAAACCGTATAACTGTGAAAAAATGACTAATCAAACAGAAATAATTACTTGAAATAATATAACTAATATGAATACATGAAACAATGTGAAAATTGTCTGCAATTGGTGGGTTGGTTGGTTGGTTGGTTGGTTGGTTGGATCTTATGGCATATCAACCTTTGTAGGTTATTTAACGCCAAATTCATTTTTATGAAAATAGTTCTATTTGAAACAATACAGTTGAGGATAAGTACGCAGTTTAAATGTAAGTACAGTTTAATTGTAAAAAAACATTTTAATTTCAAGCTATTCAGTTTAGTCAAGCAGTTCTAATTCAGACAGTTTTTGTTTACACACAGTTAAATGTCAAAACATTTCTATTCTAATTCAATTTAAATACAGTTTCATTGTCAAAAAAAGTTCCATTTCAAATAATTCAGTTTAGCATAAGCTTTTCAGTTAGCTGGTAAGTTTAGTATAAGCAAGCAGTTTAAATGTAAGTACGGTTTAATTGTCAAAAACATTTCTATTTCATGCTATTCAGTCTAGTCAAACAATTCAGTTTAGCATAAGCATGCTGTTAGTTCTATTTAATACATATATAGGGCCCTCTCAGGTGCTACAGCATCACTGGAACCTCACAATCAGATTGTTTACTTTTATATCCAGGACACTCATTTGGGGGGGTACCCCTCTGTGTCGGTGGAGTCGGTGTAATTTACAGCCCCAGCCGACTTGGCAATGTTTGCATTTTATAACAATCCTTGATATTATATTACTGTGTGCAAACTATGTGTATTAAAGCGGGATACTCAAGATCTTATAATAATTTGCATTTTTCATATTAGATAGGAACAGTTGATATAATATTATTGTGAACAAAACTTCTTAAGAAATAGCAACACAAAAAATGTGAGTATAAATGCATAATGAACACAATTCTCAAACCTTTAGGCATAAAATTATTAATCGATTCTTATTTTACTATAGGTATTTTCTATGTTTAGCTGAGAATGACACAAGTTTAGAGCTGCCAATGTTTCAAAATAGAATGTAGAACTCGCTAATAGAAGTACATACTTTCAATGTTATAGATCTTATTTTTATTTGTTGAATATTTTTCGTTTGTTGAGTTCTATCGGATGTTACCTTCGATATCGATCAGTCTTCTATACTCAGAGAGATTTCTGGAGATCTATATCGATCTCTTAAAAGTTGTTGATATCTATTGTTACCTATTAAGGTTCGATCCAAAGAGAAAACAACACGGAGCGAGTTAAAGTTGTTTAAAGGAATTCACACCAAATATAAGAAGCAATTAATTGCACAATATTTTTGCACCGGATGACGCTCATGTTCATTAAAGGAAAAAAAGACGAATTAAATAGAATCACTAAAATTTACGGAGTGTTTTTTTTAATAAAAATACCAGTATACCATTACGTAAATTAAAACCATGATGTACTAAGGAACACACACAGAGAAAAAAGAAAGAGGGAGTTTATCTGGCTGCTTTAACGGAATGCTAACGCTTTTAAGGTTATTTAATGCCAAAACCCAGTCTTTTTACATGCAATTATATGCTGACAGGGAATAAAAAAGGGTAAACCTAAATATAGGTAAAAATGCGTGTTTTAATTATTTATTTTTAATACATATAATTTACACATGGCAATATGCTCTCTAGTATTCTTATCAAATACGAGCAATTAGCAAAAAGTATCAAGTATTCGTATCTTATCCTAATACTTTTCTAACTAATCGATTTGGCCAATAGATGTGTCACAGAAAGTTACGATCATGTCAATTTCTTTGTTACTTAATGGCATATCAACCAATTCTGTTTATTTAATGCCAAATCCATCCTTTTGTAATATTACGAACGGGTTCTGTCGTCAGAGAAGGTGTCACGAGACTAGCGCGTGCGGGCAGAATAACCTGCAAAGTTAGACGTGATTTCAAAATAATCACTGATGTATCATCATGTGTTTCACTAGTGACATCGAACATTCGAGGATCTTCGATTTGTTCCCCAAAATCTCTATATAAGAAAACAAGTAATGAGATTTTGGCAGAGTTGAGGGCATTTGTCAAAACGGGTGCGTTAAAGGTTCCGGATGCCCCGACCCGTCCTACCCCAATTTGCTGCCACCTATCTGCTGTGACAAGCGTGTGTCAAGCAGCCAGCTCTCATCCACACCCCGTCACCACCGAGAGGAAGAGAGAAGAAGGAACTTTTCGGGTTGCAGTGATCATGGCTAAATAAAAACGACTGCTATATTTTCTTCCCTTACCTTTGAGTAAGATTATTTCTTTTTCTGCGAACTTCTTTCTTTACAGCATAAAACGTTGGTCCTATTGTACACTTTTAGAAGAACAGTAGTGGTACTATTTAACCCATAACTGGGAATATTAGTGGGTTCATTACTTTCTCAAAAGTATTTATCCGAAAGTGAACGTAATAGCGCGATTGGAATTCAAAATTGCATACTATGATTCTGCGTGACGCTAGCCCCGTACCTCTTTATCATCTGTCTAGATTACGTGTTTAGAACATCGACTGATAAAATCAGAGAAAACAGCTTCGAGCTGACAAAAAAAAGAAGCAGAAGGTACCCCGCAAAAACAATTACCGACGCCGACTACGCCGATAACATAGCGATACTGGCAAATACACCCAACCAAGCCGAAACACTACTGCATAGTTTGGAACGAGCCGCCGAAGGCGTTGGCCTCCATGTCAATGCACACAACACGGAATATATGTACTATAATCAAACAGGCGACATCACCACAACAGATGGAACCCCTCTTAAACTAGTAGACAAATTCACCTACCTAGGAAGCAGCGTATCATCAACAGAAAATGACATCGACACGCGGCTAACAAAGGCGTGGACAGCTAATGATAGACTATCGATAATACGGAAATCAGACCTGACCGATAAAATGAAACGCAGTTTCTTCCCAGCAGCGGTCGTATCGATACTGCTGTATGGATGCACTACTTGAACGCTAACCAAACGGCTGGCGAAGAAGCTAGACGGCAACTACACAAGAATGCTGCGAGCAATATTGAACAAGTCCTGGCGGCAACACCCCACAAGACACCAACTAGACGGCCACCTGCCTCCTATCACGAAAACTATTCAAGTTAGACGAACCAGACATGCAGGGCACTGCTGGAGAAGCAGTGACGAACTCATAAGAGATGTACTCTTATGGACCCCCACACAAGGCCGTGCAAATGCAGGACGACCAGCACAAACATATATTCAGCAGCTATGTGAGGATACGGGATGTATTCCTGAAGACCTGCCTAGGGCGATGAAGGATTGGGAGGAGTGGCGAGAGAGGGTCAGTGATATCCGTGCTACCAGTACGACATGATGATGATGATATTCTAAAGTCATTTGATAAATACGATGAATTTGTCAGGGGAGTCGGTAATGGGAAATTGTTTACATTTGCATCTTTTTCAAGAAAATCAATATATATATATATATATATATATATATATACATATATATATATATATATATATATATATACTGCCATCCACAGTCAGACTGTTTCGTTGTATCACAACTCTTCAGTGTGACTAGACACGTAGTACGCTGGAAGCTAGGGTCGAAACCCACCCAACTTTATGTTAGACTTAGTATCTTACAGCTCAGCCAACAAGTGAACCACGTCAGCTCGGGAATTATAAAGCATTAAATAGTAGCTTTCGTTTTATACCTTATATATATATATATATATATATATATATATATATATATATATATGTGTGTGTGTGTGTGTGTGTGTGTGTATCAAGCTTTCCCCCTTTCTTTAAAAGCACTTCAACTTCATCAGGAAGGTCTAATTTGTTAAGAATGCAAACTAGATTTGCTTCCGCAGGTGTGCACCCTTTGCAGTGTAAACTGAAACTTTACAGAAGAAATAAGAAAAAGACTCATTCAAGGAAACAACTTCTTGGGTAATGAGAAAACTAAGACAGGCTAGAATATTTAAAATTTCGTGTCACCTTTATTAAATTTTTTATTGATCAAAAACTGCTGCCTAAATATGCAATACTTGGTTAATAAGACATTTTAATTTATAAATTTAAATTTTCTTTCTGTTAATTTTAGTTTACATCCCTTTCGAAGTGGCCTTTCAATGTTTCCGTTTAAAGTGTATCCTAAAGAAAGTGTGCATGCTTGGAAAGTATATCTTTCAAATCTCTGACAGAATATTTATTTATTCAATCAAATATGTTGTGCAATATAGCTTTTTACCCAGGAAATGGTGGGTATTTTTCTTAGTATATATATATATATATATATATATATATATATATATATATAGATAGATAGATATTGAGTGTGTGTCTGTGTGTGTTGGTTTGGTTGTGCGTATATTTTTTGAATTGTGGAAACATTTGGTATTTGATGATACAAAAATACATATTTTCAAAAAATTTTTTATCAACAGTCTTCTAAAATACTTTCCACACAGCGCATATATGTGCATTCGTTTCAGTACTTACATCTTAAGATATAAATAATTACATATATATCTATATATTACTGGAATTTTTATAGTCATATATATATGCAACTGCTTCAATCTTTATTTTTCCTGAACATTGACACATGTGACAAATCTTATTTTTAATAAAGTTATATATATATATATATATATATATATATATATATATATATATATATATATATATGTGTGTGTGTGTGTGTGTGTGTGTGTATGTGTGTGTGTGTGTGTGTGAACATATATATATATATAATGGCAAAAATCAAAAGTTTTACCTTATTCTCTAATTTAATTTGTTTACTTTGATTCCTGTTTTATTGCATATTTGTTTTATTTTGGTTTATATTTTTTTTAATTTTGGGGAGGTTGTTTTCACCTATTCCTGTCCTGTTTATCAAGTGCGCATGCGTATTTTCAAGCTTTCATTCGCTTCGATGCCTCATAGATTTTCTCATAATTGCCATCTTTTTTTTTTTTACCATAATCCTACTAATCCAGAACCTGCTGAACTACTTTATTTGTTGTTGTTTTTGTTCTTGTTGCTGTTACTAAACATTCGCAGTTTTCATCATTAGTTCACTCATGTTATTGTTCGGGTAAGAGACTATAAAAGATATTTGTTTTTCTTTTGAAACATAATGTTAGTCAACTTTATATTTTGTATAATCTACACTTATCTAATAGATGTGGCATTGTGTTTTAAAGAAAAGAATCCCTCGATAACGATTCTCAGATACTTATTTGCCCGAAGAAGAATAAATTCTTCGCACTGAATTATACGTATCCAACAAACACAGAACATTGTAAAAATATAAACACAGACAGACAGACAGACAGACAGACATGTACGCACCAGGAATCAGAATAAAAGGAGAATCATATTAGTGAAAAGTGAACATTCATTGCCTGTTGTACGTCCAGACAAATGTGACGTCATCTCACTTATCTGTGTACTAACCTTAGTTTCACAGCAAGAAAAGTTGCTTTAAAAGATCAATGTTCTTTGTTCATAATTTTCAGGAACTTTTGCAGACATTATATATATATATATACATATAACGTTCGTAATGAAACTGACATATGATAACAGTTATGTATAGAGAGAGATATAAGGCGTTCGTAGTGCAATATTCATCGTCGTTGGAAATAGATACGGGGACCAATGTTCAAACACAAGATGAGGCTATTTTATTTCACACAACACAAACACTCTTGCAAAAGATATATATTAAACTCTTCTCTCTCACACTATGGGTTAAGAGTATGATAGACTGACTCTTTAACCTTGGTATGGCAACTGGTCTTGGAGAACGAAAATTGTACTAAAACCTGTTAAACTCCTCTTAAAAACAGACTTTGTGTTAAATCCTGCTAGAGGTGGAGGGGTTGAGTATATATATTTATATTTATTTATGTGTATGTGTATGTGTGTGTGTGTGTGCTTCCGTACGTATATATGTATATATATATATATATATATATATATATATATATATAGAGAGAGAGAGAGAGGAGGGAGGATAAACAAGAAATTTTGATGAGAAAGATTTCTTTTTTCCTCACAAGAAAACGATTATATAGATTAAGCGCCTTTAGCAAAATTCCATCGTCGTTTTTTCTGAGTCACACCTCTTTGACAATTCTCTTCTCATTGTCAAGAAAATGAATACAACAGATGTAAATGAAAGACATTATAACGGGGACGTTGTACTCAATGAAACTGAAATTACAACACATACAATGAACTGTGAAACTAAAAACTTACTGTAGGCACCCAGACGGGGAGATGTGGTCACATCCGTCAGGGTGTACAACAGTTGATATATGTTAAATTTTCACAAATAAATATGATAGTTCAACATTCTAATTCTTGTTGCATGTCTGTCTGTCTTTATTTGCTTCAAATGTTACGTGTTTGTTTTATACATAAGGTTAAGTGTAAAGGATTAGAACTTTATCTTGCTCAACTAGCCAGTATTTGAGCACTTTCTAGATTTAAGTTAAACGTTTTTAAAACAATTTCTTCATTCCTACAGGCACAAGCACGCACCCACGCACACACATAAATCTTAGCCACTATGCCTCAGTGGTACTTGGCGATTTCGTGGATATGTATATATGTATATATAAAGGAAAACTCAGCTGATTTGCACGCGAAAATATTGTTAATTTTTATTATTTTTCTAATGGCATATCAACCTTCTTGGGTTATTTAATGGTAAATTAATACTTTTGGAAGTGGTACTATTTAAAACATAGCTGCTAGTGTTGTATACTCACATAATGAATATGCTTATACACACACACACACACACACACACATATATATATATATATATATGCTGGATACATACCGACACAATGAATAACGACGAGCGAAGCCTTCTTTAACAAAATATACCTCTCAATTTATTTACAAGGTTCGAAAGGGTTGTGTGGCGTTCTACTGTGAGAGGGAGTTGGAGATCGAACATAACTGCAACATTTTGACCCCCACTCTTATGGCCGTCAGCGTTGTGTCTTTATCGTTCTCCAGGGCTGCTCAACCGGAGGCCCAGGAGCCCAACTCTCTGCTGGGCGATGGCTTTCTTTACTGCATCTTATCAGCAACTTCTCTGGACCCCAACTAATCGGGGGCCCCGAGGGCCCCTTCGACCTGGCGTGGATTTCCCTACCACATTTTATCAGCAAATTTTCTCCAACTGATCTCTAACTGTCTTGACCGAGTTATATAATATTTCAACGCCCATTCAGTCGCCTACTCGACTTTTGGAATGGCATTTTTGATCGTCATCAAGCGGAAATAACAGTCATGCAGTTCACAGGTCACTCTCTTCAGGTGCATCAGTCTATGAGTGTACCATGGGAATTTTTGCTTGTCCCATTTTGTTAGCCAATTTCCGCCCACGCGATTTCCTCTCATAACTGCCATTAGAATGTGTCACTTCCTTTCGGTGCATCACTTTGAATGGCATTTTTGGCCAGGTCGCAGGTCAAAATGCAACAGTAGGAGAAGCAGGTTTATATCTTACCTTAGGGTATTTGTCCGAAAGTGAACGTAATAGTGCGACTGGAGTCTGAACTCATTTACTATAATTCCGCTGATCAACCATTACACCATAAGGGAACCCTCCTCAAGGAAATAGAGTTAAATTTTGTGCAAAAAATAGCCTTCGAAAGCTATGATTATTGTATCAGTATTTTTGCATTTATTAACCAAGGGGTGGATTCATGCGAGTTTTTAAATTTCGAGAATCTTCACAGACGACAATATTTGACTTGCTGCAAAAAAAAAAAAAAAGTGAAGGATCGAAATTCCAAAAAATATGAGAAATCTTTTTACTCCAAGAATATTAGAAATACTATTTTTAACCATTTAGACGCATAGATCAATCATCAACTTTTTTTTATTTAATTTCAAGCCAAGCTCAAAATTATAAATAAGCGAAGAAAAAGATATTTCTTCAGTATGGAATTATTACTTACTCACGCACCGTTCGGTTTATTTCTTTTGGGTGAAAATATACATTCTTTTCTTTCAAGAATACATCTTATTTTACATCACTTAACTATTTTAATATTGAATGGATATGTCAGTGTTTACATAGATTTATTAAAAACGATATTACAGCATAAGCTTGCTGATGAAAATACCAGCGGTAGCCGCGTAAAATGATTTTCTCTCACAAAAATGTTTTACACTTACATGAGTCCCTTTATTTTAAGCTAGCAATACCAGGTACATTTCTCTCTCTTAAAATTAGTTATTCTCTGACTAATATTATCTTTGCACACAAGTAAAGATAATTTCTGTTATCCAGCAAAATGTTCCCACAATTTAAAGAAATAAAATTGATGAATTTGTAGATTGGAGTTTTCAGTCGTTTTACCCCCCTCTTTTTGCAACGCACACACACACACACACACACACACACAAACACGCACACACAAACACACACACACACTCACACACACACACATATATATATATATATATATATATATATCAGTAAAAAAGGGTGATTTGGGAACCATGGTATGCAGTCCATTACGCAGGCTAATTGCCAAGACAGGGAGGGAAAAGTAGAGCCTTACACTGTGCGCTCGGAAATTTATTTGCCTCTTAACTCATCCGTGAATATGATGTGAACTAATTTTAAACTTGTCACAGCACGAGAGAATATGTAATGAGGGTGATACTTCGCACTCAAATATGAATAGGTGTAACATTTCGCAAAGTACAAAACGGACCAATGTTGTTTTCGATACGAAAATTTATTTCAGTCTGCAACATTCATTATAATCACACAACGAGAGAAATAAAAAGAATTACTTGTGTCTATTAGAAACACATGGATTTTCATTGGTAGTAGACGAAAAAAAAAATGCCGACTTCATTTCTTCATCCCGACCAGGCCTCACCCACAAATGGGCCAGCATGGAACTGCCCGACGCAAATTCACCGACCAACTCCTGACTAACTCAGACTCCCTCTCTGAATTCACTCCAAAATCTTATTTTTTATATTTTCTTCAAATATTTCTTTTGATAACTGCTTACTTAATTACTAAAAACTTTCCATAAACACTTTATCGCAAAATTGGCAGTCATCGCATTCAAAATGCTTATCTCCAATATCCTATCCCTCTTCACATTTCAAAAACAACCTGTTATTTCATATACATCGATTCGGTGCCACACGTGCACACATCTAAAATTAAAATGCGACTTACACTTCAAATCAAAATTTTTGACTAACTCACTAAACAAAATGATTAGCTAATATAGTTAATTACGTCCTTAATTATATTACAATATTAAGTAATATACTTCTACCAACGGTCACCGATTTAGACTTGATACTTATTTTCACTTGACTTGATGCCTCGCCTCATAAGTAATATTCTGGCGATGATGATGACCCCTATTGGTTACGAGATGAAATTATAAAATCTACAAATAATGAGTTATTAATATTTATCAATAAATCAATTCATTTCTTCGTTTCTATTTTTATTTTTATGAGTCGTTTTTTTTTGGCAACTTCATTGATCAATTTGTTGTTCACATAGTGCTTATATCCTTTATGCATTCAGCTATTCTTCCGCCATCTGTGAAGAGTAGGGGAAACTGAGCTCTTTAATTTTAGTACGGCAACTGCTCTTGGGGAAGGAAAAGTGTTAAATCAAAGATGCTTAAAATTTTATCTGTGTTACATTCTGCTCATGCGGAAGGGTTTAGTGCATAGATGTGTGTGTGAGTGTGTGTGTAGAGGCGTTGTAATGTTATCATCATGTAATGTTATCGTCGAAAAAACTTCATACGTGGCTCGAGTTGAAATCCTGTATGAGGTTGTTTGCATTTCACGTGTTTTCAATGATTTGGGGAAAGAAATGAATACAATTATTCTCCCTCCCGGGTAAATAGTAGCGTAGACTGGGTTTCTTAACATTGCTATGGCAATCTGTTTATAAGAAGGAAAACTCTGAATTCAAAATTTTAAAACTCCGCTTAAATATGGACCTTATGTCGCATCATGCTCGTTCAAAAAGGTTGGGTACACGCACAAAAACACACACACACACACACATATATATATATATATATATATATATATATGAGTGTGTGTGTGTGTGTGTGTGTGTGTGTGTGTGTGTGTTAGAGGTTGTGTTCACCCATGCAATATATGGTAAAAGTGGCCAAAAGTTCAGTTGAATATTCACCTGGGAATTGTTTATAATGGTGAATTCTTTTGTAAAGCTAACCCTTTTTTTTTCTGAACGAATTTATTACAGAGAAATGGTTCATTGGTAACTATAGATTTTCCTTACAACACCCCTCAGGTTTAGAAATTAGAGTTGTTTTTCTTTCCTAAACTAGTTGCCCGACCAAGCTTGCGGACTAAGTCAGCTGTTCAATCAAAACTATAGCTGGGTTTTGAGGAAGAAAAGATGTATACATGCCGTCTACAAGAAACGCAGTTAGCCTCGGGCAAGATTTGAATTCGGATCACCGAGTCAATTTTCTTTGAATGAATATGCATGCATATGCCGTTGACCCACATTTGTCTGTTTAATCTCAATCTAATATTTCACTTCCTTCTATTCTCCAAAATATTTATACTCATATACTTATTGCAACCTTATTTTTCCAAATACATTTCAAAGGCGCGCTTAGAGTAACGTTTATAGTCGTAAGAAATGAAATAGGTGACCCACGTTAAGATCTTCGAAGAGGCTGTTTGCTTTTCTCTTGGAAAGCTATCAGTTTTTTTTCCCACCTATTGGTAACTTGTAGGGCAAACTGGGTTCTTTATACTTGGTTACACAAACACTTTAAGTGAAGGAAAACTGTGAATTTACATCAGTTATAATCCAATTTGAAAAATTACTTCGGGTTGCATACAGCCAATAGTGGAGGAATTTTGTAAATATATGTATTTGAAACATAATGTAGTACATGTGCGAATATTTAATTTTAAAATCCGGTGCGATATTCGTAGGTAGCTTTAAAATGTTTAAAGACGATATCATTATTAGTGTATTACTATAACAAAAGTAAAGTTGGCAACCGTAGTCGAAGGTGACCCGAAGGCTCCCTTTTCAATAGCTACAATACCGAAGTGTAGGAGAGGGCGCAACTCCTTTTCCCGGATTGCTCCACTTTACTATTGATTCGTACCTTAAAATGCAGAGTGTTAAGCAAGGAGGCATCAAATACCATTTTTAAGTCATCGGTATGACATGAACAGGAAATGAACCCTGGTCTCCCGGGCCATTGGCGAACACTCTACTCACTAGGCACCGGCTCATTGGTCTAGTGGGTAGAGTGTTCACCAATGGTCCGGGAGACCTAGATCCAATCTCAGGTTGTGTCATACCAAAGACTTTAGAATGGTATTTGATACCTCTTTGCTTAACCCTCAGCATCATAAGGTACGTATCAAGGGTAAAGTGGAGCGATCCGGGGAAAAGAGTAGTGCCCTCCACTACACCTTCATTATACACTTAACTTGGACAGAATGAAACTAAATCCAATAAAACAGAGAAAAATTGATAAACAAGATAATCCAAGAAGAGAAGTGTAATGAGAAAAAAGGTCGACATTGTAACGTTTCGGTCCTAACGAACCATCCCCAGGACAAAGAAGGATGATATCTTGTGATGTTAAACATCCATCAGTTATCTAACATCAAAAGATATCATCCTTCCTAGACCTGATGATGGTTCGTTAGAACCAAAACGTTATAGCATCGACTTTCTTTCTCCTCACATTCTTCTTCTTCTTAGATTATCTTGTTTACCATTTTTTCTCTATAAATAACTTGGTTGATACAGGCCAAATTTTCAAACTAACTCTAAAGTAACATTATTTTGTGTTAGCTTTAATTTTAACTAAAAAATAAAACATAAATTTTTTAAAAATTGTTCGAAATGGCTTATTTTGAAGAGAGAGAATTAAAAAAAAATACATGCGTTTGACACCTCATATTCAGGCTACAATGGGAATAGGATATCTTTTACAGTAGCAGAATATCGCTTTATATAAGGTGACAAAAAAGATTACTGATTTTAAGATGCAAAGCCTCATATTGTATTCTGTTCGATGTCACATTATTATGTTATTTCATTATGTAAGTTCCGTCGCCTCGTCTGATTCTTCGTGTAGCATGTCCTGGGCAGGAACAGCCAGGTGGAGCCTATCTCTCTCCAGGTCTAACACAGCTGGTTTGAAGCCAGAGTTTTCTTTGTCTTTGGCTGGTTACCTAACCAGGGCTAAAGAAGTCTGTCAGTTCTACTTTTTACCCATTATTCAGAGGGACAACAGATGAATTCATATATTTCCCAAGGGTATTAGTGTGAAGGAAATGCAAATGTACACCTTCATTATACAAACTATCTTTGATACCTAACAAACTATAACGTTTCGGTCCTAACGAACCATCCCCAGGACAAGGAAGGATGATATCTTGTGATGTTAAACATCCATCAGTTATCTAACATCACAAGATATCATCCTTCCTAGTCCTGATGATGTTTCGTTAGAACCGAAACGTTATAGCATCGACTTTCTTTCAAACTATCTTTGATGCCTTATTGCAGGATTTGAACTCGGAACTCCGATTCCATTTCCCTCGACGATAACCGTTACCTCAAGAGCAATTGAACATTTATTACCTGTGGTAGTTTAATCTCCCAAAACTATTAAAACAATAAACTATAGGTTTTATTTCTTTCGTTCTTTCGTTTCTTTTTGGTCAATAAACTACAAGAAAGGAAATAAGACATTTGATAATGAATAAACAAAAAACAAATTGGGAGATGAAGTTAAATATTTTTTTTTTAAATTTGAGAGAGTATTAAGCATAAAACTTCAATCAGAATTTATTGGTATATATATATATATATATATATATATATATATATATATATATATATGCCTTTGTTTTCGAAATTCTTGGAAATATTTCAAAATAAGGCGACTAAATGTAGAAAAAATCATTTTCTTTTATACCAACAGTTTATCTTATGTTGTTTTCGCAATTTTCTTTCTGCATTGTTGTGCTTCTCAATCCGTTTCCGTCATTCCCATCGGCCTTAATATAATCTTTTTTTTTTTTTTCATTAGTGATGCTTTTATCTTCTTCGTTCCTTTTTGTGAGAATGAATTTAAATTAAAAAAACTTACATCCTGTTACCTCTCACATCTCTATCTTTTTAGTACGAGTAACAACAAATAAAATTGATCGAGGAAAGGAAATAAAGTTGACAGAAGGTATGAAATACAAAATTAAAAAAGAAACTAAAGGAAAATAAAATTACTTCTTCATTTTCTCCCCAACCTTACCTTTTTCTTACCCTTCACTTTTTTTAGTTTATACCAAAACTTTTTCTTTCTTTTCTTAGTTTTATTGACTTCCATTCTTTATATCTAAATTTAATCTTTTACACCTTACATTTATCCTTCTTTTCTTTATTTCGTTTTATACCCAACCCATCATTAGGATACCTTCTTTTTCTCTTTCTTTTGATACCATGTCTTCTTTTCTTTATCTTTCATTTTTACATTACCTTTCTTTCACTTGGATTTTTTTTCTTTTTTTCTCCCTTTTTTTAATTCTATGTCACCCTAGCCATTATTCTTCCTTCTTTTCATATCTTTTATTTCCTTTAATTTTTCTTGATGACCTCATATTCATATTTTTCTATTTTTTTCTTTTCATGGCTTGTTTTTTCTGTACTTCTTATACCTTACGTTTCTCTTTCATTTTCCCTTTTTTTATACCCCATATTTCCTTATTTTCCGTATTTGTATATTTTATAGTTCTATTTAATTTTTTAGGTCCTTTTTCAACTTCGATATTTTTCTTCCTGTTTTCTTCTTTCTTTTAAAACTTATAACGGTTGTATTTCTCATTCTCTCTTTTTATACTGTACTTACCAGTTTGTTAGTTTTTCTTTCTTTCTTTCTTTCTTTCTTTCTTCTTTTTTTTTTTTTTTTTGGCTCTGCATTTTTTATTCCGTCTTTTATCTCTCAAACGTTTCCTATATTTATTTATCATTAACTTCTTTGTAATGATTATCAGTATGGTTGTTATGTTTTGACCTTTTGACCCGCCCAAAAATGCCATTCAAGGTGACGCACCGGAAGGAAGGGACACATTCTAATGGCAGTTATGAGAGGAAATCGCTTGGACGGAAATTGGCTGATGAAATGGGACGAGGTAAAAAGAAAATCCCATTATACTCTCATAGACTGACGCACCGGAAGAAAGTGACCTCTGAACTGCATGACAGTTATTTCCGCTCGAAAACGATCACACAGGCCATTCCAAAGATAGCGGAAGTGACACATCCTGATCGCCAGATATCGGAAGAAATTGCGGAGGCATGGAGGCGTGTCCATATCACCACGTGGGAGTTTGAGGCTAATATAAGGCCGACGAATTGAACAGAAGGAGACGGTTGAGAGACAGGTGAGTAGAGTTGGAGACGTAGAGAGACGAGAGTAGTAAGGAAAGCCAGCACCCAGCAGAGTGGACTCCAGGGCTCCGGTTGAGCAGCTCTGGAGAACGAGAAAGACACAACGCTAACGGCCATAACTTCGGGGTCAAAATAGTTCAGTTATGTTCGGTCGCCAGCTCCCTCTCACATGCAAACCTTGAGTAACTCTTTTCGAACCCTTGCAATAAAGCGAGAGGTAAATATTTTTCCAAGAAGTCTTCCTGCGTCTTTATCATTGCGTCTGTTATTCCTGCGTGCGTCTTTATTACTGTGTCATTATGATACGGCACATGAGAATATAACACGGTAGACGTAATCAAGAAACCAAGATAATTTACATTTATCTTACTTGGAAACTAATCCACTTCTCTTTCACCAGACATCATGATAAAACAGATAGTCGCTACATTATAACAAACACCAACGAAAAAAAGTGTAGATGCCTAAACAGATTAAAAAACAACTCTCCAATGTTGGTCGAGTACCTGTGTCGTAATAGCTAAACTGCTGGACTATCGCCTTGAAAAAAGCGTGTTCGCACCCCAGTCACTCTATTACGTTCACTTTCAGACAAAAATCTAAATCCTCTTAAAACCTTTATTCCCCCCTCCTGTAATAGATTAAATAGTATCAATGCTGTTCTTTTACAAAGATGTCTTTGGCATTAAATAATCCATCAAGTTTGATAAGTCATTAAAACAAAGAAACTGAAGCCAAATTATTTTCCAATGTAAAGATAAGTAGCAAGAAACCCGTACTCAAAATGTCAACCTTTTGGTTTAAATCTTTCCGCTGTTTTTCTTGTTAATTCTTAAACCCTACTTTTATTATTTTCTTTAAGAGTTTTCATGTTCGTAAGAGCTGTTAGCCTCTAATAAAGTTTGAGAATTAGCAACACTTGTGTTTCATAGTATATTTAGATCTTTGAAAATGTTCTCTTATTTATCGGTTTTCTTTTAATTTCCTTATATAGTTTACTGTATCAGTGAAGTCTGCTAGTTTATAAGCTCTCTTCTGGTTATTCCTGTATCATGTTCCAAGTTTAATGTTTCAGTTATTCAGATTTTTTCATTCACACTTCGACTTTCATTTCACTGTTGTATTTGTTCTGGGACCATTTATTTCCTTCCATATTTCCTTCCTCCTTGAAACAAATCATTTTTTCTTTCTTTTTATCTGTTTTTTTAAATCTACTCTTCTTAATCCCCTCATTTCTTTTACTTTCCCTTCATTGAAATAATTCCATGTTTTCCTTGTGTTTTTTTATTGTAAAGTTTCTATGGGTTTTTACAAAAAATCTTCTCTTCATGTAACGTTTTATTCCATTTCTACTAATTTTTTTAATCTATTTCAATTAAATGTCTTCATTTATTTTTTTCGTTATCCTCTTCTTTCTCCATTCTTAATCGGACAGATGAGCAGCGTCAAAAATTTAAATAGATAGCCAATTATTCACAGCAAAAGACAAGACAAAAGAAAAACGAGCTACATAGAAATGCAAATCAAACAGCGTAAAAAGAAAAGAAAAAAAGATAAAAAAGAAACAACCAGAAAGGATAGAATTGTGATAAAGAAGCATAGACATTTCAAACAGGGAAAAAATTACCTCCTTTTTGTTTTATTTAACTCTAGCCCTTAAAAAATGGACATAAAATATAACAAAAAACGAATGCTAAAAACAAGACTACAAAAAACGATTCAAAGATGAAAGGTCGTAATTATGATATTTTTCTACTTCTCTAAATACGTACATATATATATATATATATATATATATATATATATATATATATATATATATATATGTGTGTGTGTGTGTGTGTGTGTGTGTGTGTGTGTGTGTGTGTGTGTGTGTGTGTGTGTAAAAGTAAAAACTTTTGGCACGATAACAACATAACAAGAACTGAGACATTCAGGCAGACATGTTTACTTCTTCAACTTTCGTAGTTTTTTTTTTATTATTTAAATACAGGCAAGTGTGCATGGCGTGACGAAAGTAAGAGAAGTTGATGTTTATTTGAAGCCATCACTCCAATAGTGTTAATCTATAACTGAAGATAACCCAATCATAACTATTTTAGCATCAACTTAAAAACGAAAAAGTTTCCATTTTTATATATCAAGGATCCTAAATATTACAGCATCTCTAAATAGCACTAAACATCTGTCGTTTTACTGATCAGGTTCCCTTGAGTTAAAATAAAGATGGTTCATATTTACAACACGGAAAAATATCTGATTTACCCGCATAACAATACCTTTATTTCAATCTTTTATCCAAAGGCTGGTATTGGCTTTATCCTATGTCAACCCTTATTGGGTTGCTTACTGTCCAGGCATATATATATATATATATGTATATATATATAGGCAGCAGCTGGCATTTGAGGACAGATTTTATGGATTAAAAAACAGTTATAAAACAAAAGAAGATAGCTAACGACTGATCAAATTTATTCAATAAAACCACCTCTAGCAACAACAAGTGTCTCTCTACGAGGTCGAAATTGGTTGCAAGATCTGATTAAGTGCTCCCTATTTATATCAAACATTACTCGACCTATAGTAGCTTTTAAAGAGTCTTTAATGTTATGGGAATGATCATTACCCTCCTACTCAACAATGCTCCACACATAATCCAGTGGATCATATTTACCAATCCCTCCGCTCGGGCAGGATATGACAAAAGGTCAATTTTTAAGCGAAGTTTAACAGGTTTTAATTCAGAGTTTTCCTTCTTCCAGACTAGTTGCCTCAGAGGCTGAAGAACCTAGTCTGCCCTACAAGCTGGAGGGAGAATAATTGGATTCATACCTTTCCCAAGGGTATTAGTGCTATGTGAAATGCAATCAGTCAGGTCCAGGGTTTGAACTCGTGTCGCCGTGTCCATATCCAGCGACGATAACCATTACACCACGGGCACCTCCATAATAATCCAGTGGATAGAGATCTGGAGAGTTAGGAGGCCAAATGTCGAGCGTAATGTAATCGTACAGATTATAAGCCATCCATTCTTCTTTTTACCAGATGTATGAATTTTTTTAAATGACCTTTCGATCTGTTTAAGCGATTTCTTTTGATTTTTCCAAAATAAATTAACCTCTCTTCATCACGTAGGATATGTATCGAATGTCTTCATGAACACTCCTTTTGATTATCTTTTCAGGTACATTCAATTTCTTTGCAATTGATTGACCTCGGTGTTCATCAATTGTTTGCTTAACTTTACTAGTAAATTCGGGTGTTCTCATTGAATCAGAACGTATGGAATTTTTTACGTTTTGATAACGACATTACGTTATCATTTTCTTTTTCTAACTCTTTACGTATCTTCCGGAAAAAACCCTCTTTTAACTCTGAGAAAATGTGAAATATCTAAATCCCCACGATCAGCCTTTAATACTACAAACACAGCATGCCTTTTCATTTCTTTTGTTTACATAGAGTCTGTCATTATTAATTTCTGAAAAATAAAAGCAGCAAAAGTTAATCGAAAGCAGTATTAATCTAAAATATATGTGTCCTCAAATACCAGCCACGCCCCGTATACATACATCATCATCATCATCATCATCAAGACGTGCCGCCAGCATGGATATCCTTGACCATCTCTCGCCACTTTTCCCTATCGTTCATCACATCCAGCACGTCTTCTGGGTTACATCCTGTGTCCTCACATAGCTGCTGTATGTAAGTTCGGGCTGGTCGTCCTGCTTTTGCTTGGCCATATGTGGGGGTCCATAGTAGTACGTCACTAACGAGCTCGTCTTTGCTTCTCCAGCAGTGTCCGGCGTGTCTGGCTCGTCTGACCTGTATAGTTTTCGTGATGGGAGGTAGGTGGCCGTACAGTTGGCGTCTCGTGGGGTGTTGTCGCCAGAACTTTTTCAATATTGCTCTCAACATTCTTGTGTAGTTGCCGTCAAGTTTCTTCTCCAGCCGTTTGGTTAGCGTCCATGTAGTGCATCCATATAGCAGTATCGATACAACTGCTGCCCGGAAGAAACTGCGCTTCATTTCATCGGTCAGGTCTGACTTCCATATTATTGAGAGCCTATCTATAGCCGTCCATGCTTTCGTCAGCCGTGTGTCGATGTCGTTTTCGGTTGATGACAGGATATATATACATATATAAACAGTACTAATTTCATAAAAATCATTGTTCACCCTGTCAGTGGGGCTTAGAATATTCGGGTTGTATTTCTTGCTGAGGGTTAGGACCACACTCACCCCATCCACCTCTAAAAAGCTTCCTGAGTATGACATTAACCTATATGAGATGATGAGGCACTAGTTCTGTTGAGGTGGAGTACCCCTTCATTGCTATCACTCTCATTTTTTTTTTTTTTTTACAATAAGGAGCAATACTTGTTGCGGTCACATCTATGAGTCTGTTTTTAAAATATTCATATTTGATTATAATTACTTCCGTGTGCAAAAACCCTTCTTAATATATACGAATAATATAAGTATAAACGTTCAATGAACGTGATTCGCTAACCTCTAGGCATATAATAAATTGAGAAAGGTTGACATAATGTTTAAATCAATTAGGCCATCATCTTTTTTTCACACTGTTATATCGTTTCAATTATTTCTGTCAAATGCAAATAATTTTTAAACAGATCTTTTTAACTTTTTTTTTTTTAGATAGAACTTTGACAGCTATTATCTAACCGGGTCAGAGTGGAATTTGGAGTAATGTTAACGAACAGATCTTTTTAACTTTTTTTTTTTTAGATAGAACTTTGACAGCTATTATCTAACCGGGTCAGAGTGGAATTTGAAGTAATGTTAACGAACAGATCTTTTTAACTTTTTTTTTTTTAGATAGAACTTTGATAGCTATTATCTAACCGGGTCAGAGTGGAATTTGGAGTAATGTTAACGAACAGATCTTTTTAACTTTTTTTTTTAGATAGAACTTTGATAGCTATTATCTAACCGGGTCAGAGTGGAATTTGGAGTAATGTTAACGAACAGATCTTTTTAACCTTTTTTTTTAGATAGAACTTTGACAGGCTATTATCTAACCGGGTCAGAGTGGAATTTGAAGTAATGTTAACGAAGAGGTTACTCATCCTCATCATCAGACTCAGTTTTGTGTTATAACCAGGATACACTTTTTTGTCAGGAGGTCATACACCTCTTCAGTGTGTGCAGCCAGTGTAAACTAAGCCTCACCGACTGAGAAGATTTTGTCTAGTGGTGACATATACTGACAGAAAATGAAATTGTCATCCATTAAAGGATAATTTATATGTTGAAATGGGTTGGTAGATGTAAGTATATATTCTAATAAAATCTTAAATGTTTTCGGCCATGTTCGTAAGTGGCATTATGTAATGTATATATATATATATATATATATATATATATATATATATATATTGTAAATAAATAGGTTCACGAATAGATCAGTATTTTTTATAATCTTTTTTTAAAATAAATCTTTATAAAACTTTGAACTTACAACGAAAATATTTTTACATATATATATATATATATATGTATGTATGTGTGTGTGTATGTATTTTTATATACACTGGTGAAGAGAATAGCTGTTTTAGCGCCCAAGGAATGAGATACAGTGCATTTATATGTTGTACAATTTTGTGGGATATTAATCTGGACATGTGTTTTTAATCATAATCGGGGTTTTGAAAATTTATGGAAAACTGGGGATATTCAAATATAAATCAAATTGAAATAATAATAATAATAATAATAATAATAATAATAATAATAATAATAATAATAGCCGCGGAAACGGAATCGACGACTAGAGTTCAAGTTTCGGCACACGCTGTTTGTATTAAACCCACACTTTGGGAAAGATAATAATCCTTTCCTTTCTACAATGAATAAGGCGGATGGCTCTGTAACTTCAATAGATAACAAGTTTTGGAAAAATACAATACTGATTTCAAACTAATGCCTGGAGGTCCTAAAGCAGTCCAAATCTTCTGTATCACAACTTCAGAGATGACACCGGTTCCTAGCTTTATCGGCTCTTGCTTCTTCCTGATTATTTGGAATTGTGTGGCGTGGTGTGGTCTGGCGAAAGGATATTTTCTTCATGAGTAACTGTAGATCTTACATACAACCTGCCCATGCATGTGATTATATCTTCGGAACTATCCCAAACACTTCAATAATGATGGCTACGACACTAGATTTGACCTTAGGTCATCATCAGGAGAAAAGATTTTGTGGAAAGAAAAGTTTTTTTAGAAAGTTTTTATGAGTTAATATGCTATAAGGAACGTGATGAAAAATGCACTGATGACATATATTTTATATCAAAATTTCATGCTTGATTAAAATTTATTCATTAATATAAGTTGCATTTTAGAATGCTTTTTCTTGATTAGAGTTTTATGTCTTATCAACCCTTGCGGATCATATGATTTGTCTGCAAATAGTTTGTTGGCAACTTTATTTTTACATGAGTCATTCAAGTTCATTTGTTTATCCACAGTTAAATAAATATAGTTTCAACTATTGCAATTTAACATTAATAATTCTATTTATCAAGTATTCTTATCTTACATAAATGATTTTTACATAGCTGTATGGTTTCAAACAACAATAATAATCCTTAGTAACTGATTAAACAGTTCTAGTTCACCCATAGTTGTGATCTTGACAGGTACTAAAAATCTTAGAGAAGACCTGGAAGTAATGGCAATGAAGGTTTACTCCACATTCCCCAAAGCCCCGCTATCAAATGCAGTTTAGTGTCATACACCAAATACTTTGTAAGGGGGGCTCTTCCTCTTCTTCAAAGGTGCTGTTGGCGTATTCAACAGATAGAGAGAATTATAGACTGAAAGCAATGGTTTCCATCAAATCACTAAACAACCCATTCAGTTTTTACACGAGTAACTACTTAGTAAGAGTGGGTACCATAAGCGACCCTTGGGAAAGGTATGAATCCAATTATTCTCCCTCCAGCTATGGGTAAATAGTAGGACAGACTAGGTTATTCTGCCTTGGTGAGACAACTAGTATAGGAGAAGGAAAACTCCGAATTAAAACCTGTTAAACTCCGCTTAAAAATTGACCTTGTGTCATATCCTGCCCGAGTGAGGGGTTGGTAAATATGACCATAAGCGACCTGAACTTAATTAATACCAATATAGATTTGATCATTATCACTCATTTCCTTCCAATGATTCAGAAGTTTTATGATACCATTTTTGTAAAATATTTTTGCCTGAAGGAAATGAATGTTGAGAGGGCAGTTTCCACATCTTCATGTATTTTAAGAAATCATCTTGGATATGCAAGAAATTATCAATCTAACAAGGATGTGGGGTGGTCTTTGCATATGTATGAACAACGCCTAGAATAACTCTAGTTCTCTGGACTATCCAACACTCTACCCACTTTGGCATAATGGGAGATGTGTTGAAGAAGATTTCATGTGTATGTCTCTGTGCACATGTAAAGATAAACACTAATTTTGGTTGACTTCATATAGCCTTCAAAAGTTCTTTTTTCAGTTTTTCCCTTTTATTTAACAGCTCTCTGTGATCTATTCGAACAACATCTAAAATAAAACTAATTTTCTTTTATATACTTGTTTACGATGTCTAAAGACAGTTTTTGACCTCCAGTAGTTGATCTATTTGATAACTAGAACCCAAGAAAAGGTTCAAATTGTTATTCTATATGACAAATTCTAGTCTGGGCATATTATTATTATTATTATTATTATTATTATTATTATTTACTCATTAGAGTTTTTCACATAAGCGTAGCCTGATAGTTTTTCACTGGAGTATGAGGGACAACAAGTCTCCTTAAGTCTCCAGGACTCTTCTCATTATTCTGGCCGTTCTCAATAATGTAGTAGTTTGGATGGTCTCTACCTGTCCGCCAACTTCCAAGTCCTTCAGTCCCTATAGTAATCCTTTAGTTAGTGTTCCAAACGCAGCAATTACAATTGGTATAATTGTCACCAGCATGTTTCACAGTTTTTTCAATTCCTTAGCAAGGTCGAGGTACTTATCCTTCTTTTCACATTCTTTCAGTTTTATTCTTCCTTTAGAAGTCTTCCAGTTACTGTACCAATCCTTTTAGGATTGTTCCACGAGCACCAATTAAAATAAATATCACCGTCACTTTCATGCTCCATATTTTTTTAATACACTAGCAGGGTCTAGGTACTTATCTCTCTGTTTGCGTTCTTTTAATTTTACTATATCATCTGCCGGTACGGCAAAATTCACTATTTGGCTCGTTCTATTCGTTTTATTTTTTTATTTTTTTATTTTTTATTTTTTTGCTTAACTATGACTGGGTCTGGTCGTCTGGTCGAGATTAGGTGATCTATTTGTATCTACAAATCACTTAGAATTTGGTGCATCTGATTCTCCAGGACGAATTCTGGGTTCTGCATATACCATTTGTTTGTATGGCATTATTATTATTATTATTATTATTATTATTCAATTTTCAACTTTTTCAATCCCTCACCGGGTCTTTTACCAAGACCTAGGTTAAGGGAATGTAGTGATTGTATACATTCTTTTATATTTCTTTTTTTTACTTCTTTTTTGGGTGTTATTCCTTTATTCCTATTGATAGTACGCTCTTAAGATTAGAAGTTTCAAAAAGAGCAATAATAATAATAATAAATAATAATAATATTATTATCATCATCCTATTTACCAACCCCTCCGCTCGGGCAGGATATGACACAAGGTCAATTTTTAAGCGGAGTTTAACAGGTTTTAATTCAGAGTTTTCCTTCTCCTAGACTAGTTGCCTAACCAAGGCTGAAGAACCTAGTCTGTCCTACTATTTACCCATAGCTGGAGGGAGAATAATTGGATTCATACCTTTCCCAAGGGTATTAGTGTTATGTGAAATGCAATCCGTCTCGTCCAGGATTTGAACTCGTGTCGCCGTGTTCATTTCCTACGACGATAACAATTACACCACAGGCACCTCCATATTATTATCATCATAATTATTATTATTGTAAGATCAAAAAAGATGATGATGTACCAAATTGTAAGCGTTCCAAAAATTACTATGTTCTTTGTCAATATCTTGCGTTTTTTGTGAGAACGGAGTAATCGTAGGGTAAGTGCCCACTTTCTCAGAGTTAATCGTGAGTCTCCACAGAATTTTTATATAACTGTTATGGCCTACCCTTTCCCTATCAATCTATTTTGTGCACATATTGATCTTACATTCCGATCAGTCTAATATGAAAATGAGCCTTCTTCTTTGATCGGTGAGTTACTAAATCCTCACCTCTCATCAGATTGTTCTTCTTTCACTTCGTCTCTTCTCCGATCGTCTCGACTTGTCTTCTCGGTCGCTCTGATGTCTTCGTGTTGCCATCCTTGATCTTATTCGTCGATAAGAAATGACAATGAAACTACCATCTGGTGTGTCCATTTTACTTATTTTTCGTCATCTTTTACTTTAAGTGCGCGCCCGGTCAAGAGAATAAGATAAAGCATTCGACCGTTCCGGTCGGATGCTTCTCACTAACTGACAAACATTTTAATTCAAGAAGCGTTTTGGTCACTGGACTGAAACAATCCAATGAGAGAAGTGGTCTCAGATTGACCCAGAGTTCAACGGCCATTAATCATAGTATGTAAGTAAAGTAAAGTTGGCGACCATTATCGAGGGGGAACCGAAGGATCTCTTTTCAATAGCTACTACACCAAGGGGTTGGGGAGGGCGCTACTCCTTCTCTGGATTGCTCCACTTTACCCTTGATCCGTACCTTATAATGCTGAGTGTTAAGCAAGAGGCATCAAGTACCATTTTTTGAGTCTTTGGTATGACTCGACCTGGGACTGAACCCAGGTCTCCCCGGGCCATTGGCGAACACTCTAGCCGCTTGGCCAATGTCCATTAATCATACCGCTGTAATTTTCAACTTTATTAATGGTTCAGCTCTTGATTTAATCGCTACACTACATGTCAAAGTTAGATATCTTCGATCTATTAAGTAACAACAGCAGAAACTTCGTGTTGCCGTGATTTTTCTTGGAAAATATTATTGAATGAATCCCCGCTTTCTTCTCCACTGTATGACTTCAGAAATGTTCTTTATTACCAGAGAACACAATTATCTCTGTAGTTTCATCAAAGTTGTCAGTTGTGACTAAGTCCCTGTTTTTGTTTGTTTTTAGTGCATATTGAACGTAAACAATCGCGGGTAGTATTTGAACGCAGCTCTTTTATTGGATTTTTTTCATAAGTAACCATTGTGCAAGCTGCGAGGTAAAAATCAGTTTACGAGGAATTTTAAAATGAGGAAAATGAGATCTTTGTAAGGTTTTTATCTGAAAACCATTTAAAAAGTTACACAGGATAGCAATCTGTTTAAGGTATTAGGAATTAGTTTCTTACACGGCGCTTTTCCACTTATCAAGAGAATTGGATTTTTTACCACCTTAAAACACGTGGTTTTATTGATAAGTAAGGTCTCCAATCCTATAAAACAAGTTTTACTCCTGATAGAATAATGTAGCTGGTATAAAAATTAAGTAAATCAATTTCTATTAAAAGTTATAAACTTATTCTTCTAACACAGTCACTATTTTCATCAACTTATTTTCTTAAATGTTCCGCACAAACGGCTGTGTTTAGAATATGCTGAATGTACCTCTCAAAAAAAGAGTAAGGGTTTCTTGGGTAAGACACTCAATTACATCTGATATTAAAGTTCGAATTTGAGATCAATGAAGGGTGGAGTAACCTGTCATTGCTATTACTCCAAGGTCAACTTGGAACCATAAAGGGAGTGTATGTTAGTGTTCCACCTTTTGTTCAACTATATGTTTAAGTTCTTATACTATATAACTATAATTTATTTGCATTAATAAAAGTTACTTGAAGCTCTAATTGTAAGGATAATAATCTAAGGATTATTATTTGTTATTTGAAATCATTTGGGTATAAATTATTTGTATTTAACAGAAATACTTGATATCATATAACTGTGAGTAAAGAAGCCTTAAACAACTACTCCAAAAATGTACAGTGTATATTCGTGTATCATGCAAATTTCTAAAACATAAATTTTAGCCGAATAGTAGGTAGTAACACTATACGTGAAATAAAATCGTTGTGTGCAAATAGTTGGCCTAGACCTAGGCCAATTGGCACGCCCACAATTTCAAACTCCTAAAGGTCTCAATTTAGGTCTCAAAAAGTCACGTGATACGCGAGTATATACAGTAAATATTAAAAAGATCGTGATTCCCTAGCTTCTCGGCATAAAAACCTGGTCCACTTTTTTACTAATTACGAACCACAACATCAACTTCTGCACAGGACCCATTTACTGAATGAAGAAGTTGTGTATTTTGTACTTGTATTTGCTATTATGCATAACTAGATAAGCTTCAGAATTTTATATAATGATTTTTATATCTTTTTTTGTACTTCATATATCAAACTATTTCGATCAGAGCAAGACTAGACAAATAAAAGATCTAAAAAAGACACGTGAATAAAAAGTCTACACGGTTTTCAACCTGAGAACCTTCAAATAAAGTACCGAATCTTGAACTAACGAGCAGCGTCCTAAGGGTCCCCAGACTTTGATACTAAATTGCATCCAACGGTAAGACTCCAATTTTCGTGCTCTGAGAAGAGTGCAGTCACTACTTTGCCATTACTCGTAGGTCCTCTCTGACCCACAGTGGCAGTAATTGTAAATTTGAATTATGAGTCAAATAGATTTATTTAAAAATGAGTTTCATTAGGTAAAAATATTTGAAAACATAAAACAGTCCGAAATTATTTGTAATAAGAATAATTACCTAAAGCTATAGTTTTTAAGAATCATTATCACCATTAATTGCTTGGTACTATTCAATTTATTTTAAAGGAAGCACATTTAACCGAACGGTTTTCGTCACCGAAAATAAAATCTGTGGCTCGTGTTCAAATCCTGGACAAAGCTTTTTGCTTTTCACTTTGCGCTAATGCCCTTTGAGAAAGGCATGAATCCATTTCTTCACCACCCTCCAGCAAAGAGTAAGTAATAAAGTTGATTGGATTCTTGATCCTTAGGCAACCAGTCTAGGAGAAGGAAAATTCTGACTCCAAACCTTTAAACTCCGCTAAAAAAATTGAGAAATTGAATAAAGATATACTCCTTCTCAGCTAGGGGTAAACAGTTGGAGAGATTGGGTACTTTAGCCTTGATAAGGCTATTAGTGTAGAAGAAAGAAAACCCTGAATTCACGAAATACTACTCTTTGAAATTATCTTTGTGTCACATTCTACTTGTAGCAGACGGATTGAGGAAACGCATACAATTGCTTACAAAAAATAAAATGCTGACTTAGGGTATAAATAACCCAAAAAGGGTTGAAATGCTGTCACTTCCATCTACTTGAATTCTTCTATATTCGCTGATTTTACGCTATTGACGGTAGGATATCGGGAAACTTCTTTTGTATATCGAATCCCTCATGGAAATTTTCTCCAAGATTTACCTATGCTGGTAAGATCTTGATTTAATAATAGAAGACTTTTGTCTCCCAAAAGTTGTATTGTTCATGGAAATGTCTGCGATTCAACGTGTGGAAGTGGGCGAGAGAAAAGTAAAGGGACAAGAACTTCTCAAAAAAGTCATCTATCCGCTGCTAATAGTAAAACAAAGAGACAGATGTATGTTGGCTTGAGAATTTGTCTGAATGAAATTCTTATTGAATTTCTCATGAAAGTGCATCATATTAAAAAGAAGCAAGGATGAAACTTAGTAGGAAGAATTTCTATCGATTTTGAACATAACTGTACCAAATATTAGACACACAGTTGTAAGCAAAATTCAATGACGCTTTTGAAATATACACAAATAAAATATACAGGGCCTCTATCTATTCATATATATATATATATATATATATATATATATATATATATATATATATATATATATAAATAATACCAGTTATAAATTGCAAAATAAGAAAAATATGTTCCTCGACAAATAGATTATATGGTAAGTGTAATTTATGCGTAGAAGAGAAAATATGTATGTTAAAATATTCTAATCGAAATTTACTTAACACTAGAAAAGAAATGATCACGGCTTGTAGACATCGAACGAACTTCTTAGTATAATCTAACTTTATATATTTCTAGAATCATCCCTTATTCTTTATATTAATATATTAATCCATAATTCTTTACAAAGAGAATATTGAATAAATCAATCTAGTAATTTTCCAATATATAATACAATTAAAATTAATAAATAAAGCATATAAACATTTTTCATTATAATATATAATAGAAAAAATAATAGAAAAGAAAATTTAATAATAGGACCTTTAACAAATTGAAACGATCCCATTAATACACTGATTTTTTAGTACACTTTTTTTTTTACTATATACAATCACAAGCTTAAGAATCGAACATTTAATTTTTTTTTAATGATTAGTTACCTTTACTAAATATCTTATACAGATAAATTCTTTACTAATTCTATCGTTAAATGTTAGTGATGTCAATTAAAAATTAATTCTGGGTTTATTACTATTGGCTTATTTTTGATTACTAAATTTCCTTATTATTAATAACTTGAATTCTTACAATACTCTGAATAAAAAAATTAGGTTTTGCAATTTAATTTATTTTCCTTACATATTTCTTAATGTTGCTAAAACAATAATCTCAATTAAAGCTTTATCTATAGAATCTTAAAGTGTCGCCTACTTGAAATCATTTATCCAGGGATTATTTTTTAATCTTTTAATGCTCTGTAGTATGTAAATTAGGAATAACTGTATTTTATATATATATATATATATGAAAAATGATAGATATAATATCTCCAATTTTTTCTTGTTTAACAAATGAATAAAATAATCATTTTCAAATTATAATTTTAAATATCTCAACCGAAGATGGTTTTTATAAAGCTTATAAGTTAAACTTAAAACTCATAAGAATCTGTTGGAGCCTGAAAGAAATTTATAATAATAACAAGAAAGTGTATTTTTTCTTTTGTCTTTATGAAATATATATATACATATATATGTGTGTGTGTGTGTGTGTGTGTGTGTGATAACAATAAAAACAGGATAAAAACTGAAATGACTCGGTTTTTCACGTTGACAATCCTCTTATTAGCCTCTATCGACATGTCTGAAGGTTGTTTAATTCAACCGAGTAAAAATAAGGATTCGATAATCGCTCACAAAAGTATCGGTGACGTAAAACTCAGTGCTGTGGGGTTTTATTTAGTTTCATTTTTATTCTATTTAATGTTGAATATTTTGTGATATTGCTGCGCATAGCTTGGCAAAGAGCACGTTAAAGATCTAATCATTAAAATAGTTGAAGCATCAAATTTTAACCATAATTCCATACACAGCCACGCCTTCCCCCATATATATATATATATATATATATATATATATATATATATATATATATATAAATTTGTGGGTTCGTGGCCGACCAAATGTACTATAATTTGGAAGTGCTCAATATTTATGATAGAGCTATTATATAAGACAATAATAAATAAATATATATTAGTTTTTATATATATTTAGTAGCATGGATGCTTATATGTGACCACTTGTTTCATGCGGTCTCTATTATAGACAATCATCGGGCAGAAAAAGAAAGATTTTGGAGAAAACAAAAATCGAAATATACAGTCAAAAGAATGTTTACGTTTTTCTGGCTAACTATTGTTGTATAAAGATGGCATGAAATCAGTGGTCAGAGAGAAGCATCCATGTCATTAAATATTGATAAAAACAATATGTATATATAAATATATATATATAAATATATATATATATATATATATAAAGATAGAGAGAGAGAGAGGGGGAGGGAAACAAATAAAGAAAGAAATTGAGATTGAGTAAAATGAAAATAAATGTATATTTGGAATATGTGGTAACAATACATTAAAAGGATGTGCTCATTTATAAATACATAATAAGCCAATCTTAAACATTTAGTTTCTTTTCGGGTTGAAGATGGTTTTAAAAACTGGCATATTATGTTTATGTAGATAAACACATCTGTTGCATATATTCTTTATATATTTTAACACACACACACACGCATATATATATATATATATATATATACACGAGGATCATTAAATAAGGTTACAGACTTTTTTCGTATGGGCAATTTTATTGAGAGTACACAAATGAAACTCTTGTCTCCTTCGAAGTAATCTCCTCCGGCTGCAATGCACTTGTTCTACCGTTCCAACAACTTCTAGAAGTCCCCATGGGAGTCCTATTGTGTAAGCGTGTCAATGACCTTCGTCACAGCCTCTTTCATCTCCTCAATTGTCTCATAACGGCAGCCTCTGAGCTTAGGGAATAACCAAAAGTCAAGGGAGCAAGGTCTGGGCCCTCTGTGGAGGGTGAGGAACTGTTTTGATGTCAATCTTGGTCAAATAGTCTGTGACAAGGATTGAGTTGTCGACTGGTGTATTGTCCTAGTGGAAATTCCACTGACCCGATTTGAAGAGTGCTGGCCTCTTCCGACAGAATCTTTTCCTGAACTCCCTTAAAACCTCAACATAGTAACCCTAGCCCTAACCCTAACCCTTTGGCCAATCAACTCTGGTGTATTGACTTCCTTATTTCTTCAACGCCTCTTATCATCCCTCACAGACTCGTTGCCTTCTTTGAATCTCTTATTCCACTCAAAAACTGATGCTCGATTCATGCAAGATGTTCCAAAAGCAGCCTGAAGCATTCTATATGTTTCTGTCGCATTTTTTTCAAGTTTAAAACATAATTTTATAGTATATCGTTCTACTAAAGTCCAGATTGCATTTTTGAAATTCACCAGCTGTGAGAATCAGGCTTTAGTAGGGTGTATTCCAATTGCTGCTGTAGCTGTTCATTTGAAGCTGAAATCATAAAAACTGGTCAGTCATCTTATAAGATGGATAGCAATAGCATACTGAATTTTCAAGAGTCTACGACAATTTCAAATGCGTGTACACAAACGTCTGAAAATTTTATTGAATGCACCACGTATATATATATGTACAAATCATTTTACAAACGTGGGTATATATTGGCAAGAAGGAAAGGGTAAAACCTAAAATGACTTATTTTTCCACATTGTCGTTGTCATCTTCGTCAATTAAAGATTCGTATCATCAAATGAAATATGCACACACACACACACACACACACACATACATATATATATATATATATATATATATATATATATACTGAAGTAATTGTTAGCCTACAGCCTTTTACTTGGGTTAAAACATACACAATGATCAGATAGGAGTATGTAGGAGAATATATATATATGTATATATATATATATATATATATATATATATATATATATATGTGTGTGTGTGTGTGTGTGTGTGTGTGTGTGTGTGTGTGCGTGTGTGTGTATATATATATATATATATATATATATATATATATATATATATATATTTCTGTGTAACACTTTTCATGGACTGCACAGATTCTGTACTCTGATCTAATGGAGAATTGTTAGTGGAGTGATGCGTTAATCCTGGAGAGAATGAACAGATCGTACACTCTAATCCAAGGCGGACGTAAATAATGCCATCATATTTTATGGGTGCTATCGTAGTCTGCTTTTGGGGGGGTCTTTTTATTCTGTTTGTTTGTTTTCTATTTTATTTTATGTTTGTTTATTGGTTTGTTGCATTTTTTTTTTTTTTGTTACACCACCGAAAATTTACAAACATGTTTAAAATACTTTTACATTGATTCAATGTTTTGATTCATTCATCTTTTGAATCAGTTTTGGCCGGCCTTAGGCGTCCATTTTCTTCTGGTTTTCAATTTCTATATTTGTGTATTGCTTTGTTCTCTTTTTTCTTTAGTTAGTTTCCTTGTTTCATTTTTACATTCCATATTCCTAATATTTTAATGCGAGCCATCATTACGATTTGCACACTTACTGAAAGGGGTGAATTGACTAACATCTAATAACAGTCAACAAAATGTGTCAAATGAAAAGTAGCATGTATTTCTAGAGTAGTAGATACGTGCAAAATATGTTATGAATGTACTCCCCCTCCCCTTTCTCTCTCTCTCTCTCTCTCTCTCTCTCTCTCTCTCTTTCTCTCTCTCTCAAGAAATAACTACACAAAATTGCAAATAGGAACATAAAATGAACGCGATTCCCTCACCTCCATGCACAAAATAATCCTAGACGAGTAGACTTGCCGTTAAAATCAATTAATCAGTTTGTCTGTCTGTCTGTCTCTCTCTCTCTCTCTCTCTATTTTATTCTCTCTATCTATTTCTATCTTCTCTCACTATCTCTGTTCTAATTATATGGCAGTCTTTCTTCTCTTCTGTATAAATATCGCCGATTTCAAGAGTTGATTTTCAAGGGAGACGCATATTCCATTGCTTTACTGTTATTATCATAGGAAATGAAGTCAGCAACCAGAGTTCAAATCCCGAATAACACTGTTTGCGTTCGCTTTACGTCAATGCTCATAATTTCTTCTGTTGTTCTCCGAGCTATGTTCTTTAGCATTTGTAATGCAACCAGCAAATGAAAAGGAAAAATCTGGATTCAAACCAGCTATACTCTGCTACAAATTGACCTTGAGTCACATCCCTGCCGAGTTGAGGTGTTTTATAAATACATACTTCAGAAATTGACGTAATATAAACTTGTAACTACCACTTATTTTATTTTATTTTATTTTATATTCTATTATTTACTTTTTGATATTTTTTCTGAAGATGTTGCTGAGGCAGACCTTACATTAAAAAATCTGCTGAATCTAGAAGAAAGATATTGTCAGTTATCTACGTCGACATATTGAATTTGATAAGAGATAATTTCTATATCTATTCTTTCATTCCCTCTTCAATTCTGTTCATTTATTGTCTCATTCAATTTCTTGGCATTTTTTCAAATAAAATTTCCTTATTTATTGCATTTTCTATTTCAACTAAATTAAAAAACCATTTCTTGGACAACGATTAGACCCGACATCAGGATGCATGCTGTTTAATACGGTAATTCTTCCAAGCTGTTTCCGTCTCAGTACTACTGTATAGTTGGATTACTGGCACTTCAACGAAATGTTTTGGGGAAAAACTATATGGGAACTACAAAAGGGTATTGCATGCCTTTTCAAGTAAATCCAGGAAGCAGCACCCAATAAAATGGCAGCTGTACAGCCACATACCTCCTCTATGGCAAAATAATTAAGACGTGCAAAACATACTGGACACTGCTGATGAAGAGGAGAACACATAAATGATGTTCGCTTGAGGAGATACATGGTCATATTAGTGTTGACTGACTTGTAAAAAAACTTATATTCATCAGGTTTGTACGGACACTCAATAACGTCTAGACGATGTTTGATAGGGATAGATGACGAGGGAGAGAGAAAGAGAGAGAGAGAGGGTCAAGGGAATCAATGTTATCAGCACAAGTTGATGATCATCATCATCATTTGATACCAGCAAAACCTGTGCAAATTCGACGAAACAAAAAATCAAGACGAGCTATTTAAGCGAGAAAAGATGATTTGCATCAGATCAAATTCTATGTTCAACTCCATGAAATTTCTCTCAGCTAACTTTATTGTATTTGCTGATGATATGATTAGATGAGGATCCGATGAGCACTGATAAGCTCCAACAACTTGCTGTCGAAGGTTGAAAAGGAAAAGAAAAAGTTCCTCGAATATACCACCAATACCAATATCCACAAAATAGAATATGCAATTTTATATTTAACTAGTCATTTCGATAGAATCAAATACTAACAATTTGATATGCATATCAAGTATTATATAGATTGTTATTATAAATTTTTGTTTTTTTTTTTTTATTACAAAGGCAGCAAGAGGATTTATCGGTAATAAAATTGAAAATCATCCTTTTTCAATTAAGTAGCTCCTCTAGAGTTTTGTTTATTCCGTGGAATTTCCGCGATTCTTTCTTAGCGTAATTATTACCGTATATAATCGAGTAACGAACAACTTTGTGTACTGAACAACACCTAATTTCTCAACACAAAAAGGTATTTTATCGGCAGTCAGGCCAAAAAGCAAGGTAAGCTTCTACGTTTAAGTATGCCCCAGTTGACTGAGTGGGAGGTAAGGAGAATACCTCACTTGGTTGATGGGAGGGTGTGTGAATGAGGCATGAGATGCAAAAGAACAAGTATCAATATAGATTAGGTTTTCATGCCGAAAAGACCGGTTATTGTAAGATCACCGAAGTTAAGCATTGATGAGCTTGTACAGTAGTTATATAGGTGCTACTGTTGGTACAGTAAGCAACCCAACGCCTGTGTGCTTCACTAAGGAAATCTTAGTGAGTATTTTTGCTCACCAAAGTTAAGCAGTGCAGAAACTGGTCAGTAAATAAAAGGTGACTATCTACTGACTGTAGGTACCACAACAGGAGATTTTTGTATCATACAAACTGAGGGACACTTTTCGTGGTATGATAGAATGAAGTTCACTAGTAGACCATGGTAAAATGAGTTCGATTCTCTTTTGTGACTAGATATTTCTAGCCTTGTGTCAAACTAGGTAAAGCTTTGTGAATGACCATCTCATTCGTTTTATTTTTTCTGGCGTCGTTAAAATTTCCTATCTTAGTGAATTCTTACAGTTAGCTTTATTTCTTCTTTTTTAACCTTTTTTTTAAGTTTCTCCCGATCATATATATTTTCGACGGTACCATTCACTTGCATAAATAGTAAATCAGAGAGTTTATCTGGCAAAAATATTGTGTTTAAAAAATTTGATATCATGCCCGATTTAGTTTGATCCAACAAAAATCAATATTGTCCATTTCTACCTGGATTTCTCAGACGAGATTCCGTTGACCATCAATAATTCATTCTAACAACCAGATCTCTGTTGTTTTCATTAAAACAGTCTTGTTGGCAAAGAATATTCAGCCAGGAATAAGATAAAAGAGTCTTTTCAAAATTCTCTGAGAATTACTAAATGCGACATCCTCTCTAGGAAGGCAGGAGAGAATGTTTCATTTTTCAAAAAATAAAAATTAGAATGTCAACTCAAAAATCATTGAAAAATGATTTGCCCTTTTTATAGTGCTCTTATCTTGGTTTCCTTTTTTGCTTTACCATTCTTATTTTATTCTGAAGTTTAATATCTATCTGTCTGTCTGTCTATCTATCTATGTTTATTTATGATACTATATATCTTTTTGTGCTCTCTCTATTTCATGCTGTGCTATCTTTCTTCTTTCTTTCTTCTTTTTTTTTTTTTCTTTCTCCCCATCGATATCTTTACCTGCTTATATGTTTATTTATGATACTATATATCTTTTTGTGCTCTCTCTATTTCATGCTGTGCTATCTTTCTTCTTTCTTTCTTCTTTTTTTTTTTTTCTTTCTCCCCATCGATATCTTTACCTGCTTATATGTTTATTTATGATACTATATATCTTTTTGTGCTCTCTCTATTTCATGCTGTGCTATCTTTCTTCTTTCTTTCTTCTTTTTTTTTTTTTCTTTCTCCCCATCGATATCTTTACCTGCTTATATGTTTATTTATGATACTATATATCTTTTTGTGCTCTCTCTATTTCATGCTGTGCTATCTTTCTTCTTTCTTTCTTCTTTTTTTTTTTTTCTTTCTCCCCATCGATATCTTTACCTGCTTATATGTTTATTTATGATACTATATATCTTTTTGTGCTCTCTCTATTTCATGCTGTGCTATCTTTCTTCTTTCTTTATTCTTTTTTTTTTCTTTCTCCCCATCGATATCTTTACCTGCTTGGATATACGTGGTGTATTCAATAAGTTTCCAGACTTTTTTGTACAGGGATTTAAAATTGTTGTAGACTCTTGAGTATTCAATATGTTATTGCAATACATCTTATGAGATGTTCGACCAATTTTTATGGTTTCAGCTTCAAATAAACAGCTACAGCAGCAATTGCAATACACCCTACTAAAGCCTGATTGTCACAGCTGGTGAATTTCAAAATGCAATCTGGACGTGAAAACACTTTAGAAGAACGATATGCAATACAATTCAGTTTTAAACTTGGAAAAATGCCACAGAAACGTATGGAATGCTTCAGACTGCTTTTCGACCATCTTGCATGAATCAAGTATCCGTTTTTGAGAAGCATAAGAGATTCAAGGAAGGCAGGGAGTCTGTGAGGGATGATTGGAGGTGTGGGAAAAGTAAGGAAGTCAATACACCAGAGTTGATTGGCCAAAGGGTTAGGGTTAGGCCAGCACTCTTGAAATCGGGTCAGTGGCATTTCCCCGCGGACTTTCTCGAAACCTATGTATGGCACTAGACCTTGGTGTCTAGTTCAAACCATAACCCGGCAGACGTGCCCGGACCCAGATTTGGGTTCGTGAAACTGCTTGCCTTATCAGGCTCACATTGCACCAAGTTAGCCGATGAGCAGCATAGACCAGCAGGGTTCGAGTCTCGGCTTGTTCCCGACCTTCCCCTCCCCTTTATCCCCACTTTAATCGGCCTTTGTGCTTTTGACCATGTGTCAAGTCGTGTCTGGTGGGAGGCAGCGACAAATAAACAGTGGCATTTCTACCAGGACAATGCACCAGTCCAAAACTCAATCCTTGTCACAGACTATTTGACCAAGATGGACATCAAGACAGTTCTTCCCCCTCTCTATAGTGCAGACCTTGCTCCCTGTGACTTTTGGTTATTCCCTAAGCTCAGAGGTTGTCCTTATGAGACAATTGAGGAGATGAAAGAGACTGTAACGAAGGTCATTGACACGCTCACACAAGAGGACTTCCATGGGGCTTTCCAGAAGTTGTTGGAACGGTACAACAAGTGCATTGCAGCTGGAGGAGATTACTTCGAAGGGGACTAGAGTTTCATGCGTGTACTCTCAATAAAATCGCCTATACGAAAAATATCTGGAACCTTATTTAAATATCCCCGTATGTCAGTCTGTCAGTTCCTCTATCCCTCCCCCCCCTCTCTCTCTCTCTCTCTCTCTCTCTCTCTCTGTATATATATATATATATATATTAAAATAGGTAGGTCCACGAAAAGATTTGTATTTTTGAATTTATTTATTTTGTTCTTACATCCGTATTAAATTTGTATATGTTTCCAACTTGGATCTTTCTTCAGAGAACATATCTGGCATAAGCCTTTGGTAATGGGGTACTCAATTAGACTTGAACTCTTCTTGGCAGTTTGAATGTTTTTCCTTTCGGTTGTGGATTTTATATACAGGTTATTGTCCCTTTTTCTTATGTTGTGCTTACTTTAGTATGCTTTACCCTTCTTTAAATGGAATATATATATATATATATACATATATATATATATATATATATATATATATATATATTCCATTCATCCACTTTCTCTATTTTCTCTCTTTCTTTTGGTTTTTTTATCTTTCTGTCCTCTCTCAGTGTCTCATACACATACACACACACACACACACACACACACACACACACACATATATATATATATATATATATAAATATATCTGTGTGTGTGTGTGTGTGAGTGTGTGTGTTTTTGTGTGTGTGTGTGTGTGTATAAGTGTGTGTGTGTGTCTTTCTGTTCCTATTTTTGTCATCTCTGTTTTCTTTTTTTATGTTTTTAATCAGTAGATTTCCCTGTTTCTATTTTGCTCTGTCTATTTCACTGTTTCTGTTTCCCTTTTACTCTCTGTCTCTGTCTCTGTCTCTCTCTCTCTCACACACACACACACACACACACACACACACACACACACACACACACACACACACACACACACACACAATACACTCCAACACACACACTTACATAATTTGATGCTATGATCTATGCCAATTATCCTCATAATATTTTATCACTTTATTTGGACATAGCTCAAGAATGGCTTAAATCCATTAGAGATATGAGGATTTTTCTCTCCCCACCTTATTTCATTTTCATAATCCTCTTTCCTATTTACTCTCAAATAATAAATACCATTCAGCATTTCTGAGTCTGTCATGCCGCACCTTGAAGACAACATTATTTTCAAATAGATTCAGATTCAAATAAAAAAGCATCTATTATGCTACATAAATTATATTGTTCTAGGCGTTGGGTACAAACCATAGATTTAGCCGGATTTTTCCTCTTTATTTCCCTTTCAAACTACTTTTAGCAAGACCTTGTGCCTAACAAATAAGGATAACGAATATCTATTGGAACTCGCTATACATCCATGGGGAACAGGTCAGTTATGCAATCAATTATTTATGGATTATCTTGACATGTTGCCTCGGAGGCTAAGTGCAATTGTTATCGTCGTGGAAAAGAGAATCGACCAGAATTCCGTCTGTCTGTGTTCGTTTCGAACTAAGACCCGAGAGTTGTTATAGGCAAACTGCAACCCGCGAGCCACATGCAACCCACACAAGTAAAATAAGATCTATTAATTTATGCATCTATAATTTAAAGATATGTTTTTAAAAAAATTTGAATTCACGGATAATGAAAATATTCAATTTTTCTTCAATGCACAGATCATATTCTTATTGAGTACATTGATTTTTCAAGTATTCATTATTTCTTTTTACTATTCATGGCATCAGCATGTATTAATAATATTGATGTCATTGATAATATTATACATATTTATCGAAGAGATCTTTAACCGAAGAGAAAAAAATCAAACTATTCCTATTTCTAAGACAGAAATTCGCGCATATGATATTCTATAATGTGAATAGGTTCTGCTCGCTTCAACGTAAAATTACTTTGAACTTTTAAGTAGTTCGGCTCGCCTGATGATCTGCCAGGTGTACTCCAGACTACTTCTCAAAAATGGTTGCAAATACCTGCACTAGAAAAACACAAGAAAGTATCTCTTGACCTCTAGATATGAACAATGAAATATGGTAGAGCCAGCTTTCTAGACCTAAGAGAAGGACATCTCTGAATTCAAAAGTAGGAGCTGTTAGATAATAAGATGTTTTTAAATTCGCTGTGACGGTGCTTGTAATGATACTGCTATTGAGATACACCATCCTTTGTCTTTTTCTTGTACAATTATCAGTTGTGATGATGAAAACTTGAGGCTTAGACAACCGCTAGTCTTTAATAGAACCTGGAAGGCTAGGCTTATACTCATGCTGCCAATTGACTAAAGGATTTCACCAGTCACATTTATTTTATATAGAAGTCGATTATATTTGTACTTCATTCAAACGCAATATTTTTATTTGTATATCTCAACATATTTTTCTAATTCCATTCTCACTAATCATAAAGTTTTATAAAGAATGCTGCGTGCAATCCTGAACAAGTCCTGGCAGCAACACCCCACAAGACACCAACTGTACGGCCACCTACCCCCTATCACGAAAACTATTCAAGTTAGACGAGCCAGACATGCGGGACACTGCTGGAGAAGCAGAGATGAACTCATAAGGGATGTACTCTTATGGATCCCCACACATGGCCGCGCAAAAGCAGGACGACCAGCTCGAACGTACATTCAGCAGCTATGTGAGGATACAGGTTGTTGTCCCGAAGACCTACCTAGGGCGATGAACGATAGGGAGGAGTGGCGAGAGAGGGTCAGGGATATCCGTGCTGCCAGCACGATATGATGATGATGATGATGATGATGATGATGATGATGATGATGATGATGATGATTGCTTATTTGTTCCTTTTAAAATTATTTATCTATTATTCTTACGCTTCAATTACCTGTTATAATTCAGCAGACATCGTGTCCTGAATATCCTATTAAACTATATCAAGTGGTGATACTGAGGTACTGCAATTCTGAGAAGTGCAGAGTAACACCTTCATTGACAATGTCAGGTCAAATTTCTGTGTCAAATCGACCTATGAGATTATTCTGAAAAGGATTTTTTACTACATCACTTACGCATTTGCTCCCAAGATATTAATATTGCGATTTAATATGAAATGTTTACCTCTTTAAAATGAGTTTTGACTAAATAATTACTCTTAAAACATTGATATATTAACTAAATATCAACTGTGGAATGATCACGTCTTCTACCAGTCATAGTTTATGTATTGAATCAATCTGCCAATATCATGGACAATAAAAGATAAGTTGCCAGAAGAATCTAAATGTAATTTTTCTTGTTATTCCGTATATTGGTCATAAAGATTTGTTTGATATAATGAAGTGTTTGCCTGTTTAAAATGATTGCAAATATATATTTTTACCGCAAGGAATTATAATCTTTAAAATGACTACGTGATGACATGGTGTAAAACAAACAAACCAATCAACAGCAGTTATCACCCATTTTTTGTCTTTTTGATAGCATCGTTTTTTGCTTATAAAACCTTTTTTCTTATATTTCCGAATGTTATTACTCATTTTACAGATTCTCAAATTCAGAAGGTGAATTATAGCTTGTAAAAAGATCAATACTCTAAAGTCCTAATCTCTCAAACAGTCATCCCACGCTCCACTTGAAATCCTAAAAGTAGAATCATCCTTCCGTCTTTGGTTGAATGGTAAGAAATTGCATTCATTGTTACATTATTCGTGTTTATATGAATATTTTTATCCAACATCTACACCAAGAACACGATGAAGCACAAGTCAATTTTCAAGTAGATAACAAGTGACGTGAATTCAAAGTTTTCTTTCTCTTTGAACAATTGATACAACAAGGTTACATAGTCCTATTTATAGAGGGGTGGCCGTAAAACTCTTCTGGGGATTCAGTCAGCGTATTCTAAACGCCCGTTATGCAGGGTGGAATAACGAAGTTCCTTGTCCATAATTTCCTTTCTCCATTTAAACGTCCACTTTATTTTTTTAATTTTCCATTTCCGTAGACATATTTATCCTTATCATAGTTTGCTGTAGTTTCTTTGTTTAATGGCATATCAATCTCCCAGAGTTACATAATGCTAAAGCCGTCCTTGTAGGAGAACAGCAGTGATACAGTTTAACCAATAGCTAGGGACTTAAGAGACTTCATACCTTTCCCAATGGCATAACTCCTAAAGTGAACTTTACAGCGAAACTGGCGTTCGAACTCGCTTACTTCAAGATCGCAGTCCAGCACTTTAACCATTACACTACGGGGAATTCTGTTTTGGAATGGTAGTTAGTCATGTAATCTTGACATTCGAGATTAAGTGTATTTCACACACATACATGCGCACACACATACGCAAGAAAATAGATTAGTAGGTCATCTGCCAATTTGTAAACGTGACTTGAAAGCGACTGACAACTGAAAGTGTAAACATGGATGTTTATTAAAATGTTATCAGACCATATTATCAATACACCATCTCTGTGTGACGTTTCATTTAAATGTTATATGCATTAAGTGTGTTAAAAATATCGAGACTGATACTGAATTGACTAAGACAAGAATGACTGAAGCGTAATTTTCTTTTTTCAAAATCGTCTTCACGTCATTCAACGAAATTATTCTAACAAGTTTTCCATTTTACTGAGCATCACAGAAATTCTTTATACGGTGTGACATCTCGGTGTTGAATTGTTTAATGTCGTACACATCCTCAAACTTAACTCATAAGAAGAATTTTCAGTTTGGAAAGCTAGAAAAAGTCAGTCTTAGAGTAGATAGAGGTTGCTACACTTTCACAATTCTGATTTTCGCAAAAAACCGCTGTTCAAAGTTATCGATTTGGTTTGGTTTGGTTTAGTTTTAATTATTGCATATAAACCATTGTTGGTTATTAAATGCCAAATCCGGTTTAATCATTTATATAAGTAAAAGTAAAGTTGGCGACCGTAGTCGAAGGTGACCCGAAGACTCGCCTTTCAATAGCTAATACACCTAGGTGTAGGGGAGGGCGCCACTCCATTCCCTGGATTGTTTCACTTTACCCTTGATCCCTACCTTGTAATGCTGAGTGTTAAGCAAGGTGACATCAAGTACCATTTTTTGAGTCTTTGGTATGACTCGACCTGAGATTGAATCTCGGTCAACTGGACCATAGACGAACACTCTAATCATAATGCCAATGGCTCGGAAACGTAAGTCAACAAAGTTGAATAATTCCAAGTCCAAGTTTTTTATTCTATTAAACACCAAAAATTTGTTTACACACAGTTCAATTATCAAACAGTACTATTTCAAACAACTAAAATTAACATAAGTTGAAGTTAAATGGTTGCAAGTACACGAACAATCCAATTAAACATCATTCATTTGTTTGCACAGAGTTAAATGATCAAACAGTTCATTTTCAAACAATTCAATTTAGCATAAGTCATTTATTTACTCTCTATTTAAATGTCAAACAGTTCTACTTGACCCATACGTAGGATCCTGTCAGGTGCTACCACTCCAGTCGCGCTATTACGTTCACTTTCGGGCAAATACCCTTCAGAAAGGTATGAACCCCCTTATTCTCCCTCCAGCTATGGGTAAATAGTAGGACGGACTAGGTTCTTCAGCCAAGGAGAAGGAAAACTCTGATTTCAAACCTGTTAAACTCCACTTAAAAATTGACCTTGTGTCATATCCTGCCCGAGCGGAGGGGTTAGTAAATAGTACCACTCCAGGTCAGAGTGGATCTGGGAGTGATGACAATGAAAAGGTATTCTGCATTCCCAAAGCCTCCAGAATTACTGGAGCTTCACCATCAAATGGTTTAATGTCATATCAGGACACTCGTTGGAGGGTCTTACCTCTCTACGGAGGAGCAGCTGGTGTATTCTACAGCACCATCCGTCTGGGCAACAGAATTATCGAGATTTCTGATCAAGAAACACCAAGAATTTCCAGTAACTCGTTTAGATGAAGTCTAGCCATTAACTAAACACTTTAGACGCCTAAACAGCATCATTTTATTGTATTTGTTGCTCAGCTACACTCATCAATTTTCAAAAGTTTTGCCTTTTCTTCTTAATTGCATTCTTTTTTACGCAGCCTTTAAACTCCTCTTTAACCCTAAGATCCTCTCGTGGTTTAATTGTGAGCATGCTAGGTTAGCAGGTTAATCGTGGTGTGTTCGGTTTTTACTGAATGCTCCATATCTCTGTCCTTGTGCTAAGTCAAGCTAATCTAAGTTAGATAACAATTCATTCTAACTCATCATTTCTTCTTGCTTTTTATCATTTCTTAAAAGTTTTAGTTTTTTTTTTCATTCAGTCCGAATGCCGTAAAAGACAAAAAAGCTCATAAGATACGTCTTAATTTGAACAGACAGTAAAAAAATAGATTAACTGGTTTAAACAAAGAATTTCTGCCGAAGGCTTTTCACTTGACTTTTGTAGCCCTCTCGACTATCAGTTCATTTTTAAAGTTCTGTGTAGTAAATCTCAATATTTTATCCTTAAAAATCTCAATGGCATTCAACCCAGTTAGCTAGGACTATAAAGTAGACCTATTGCATCTCTGAAGAGGAGTAAGACCCCCTCCAATAAATATCCTTGATATAACACTAAGCCATCTGATGGTGAGTCTCCAGTTCTGGAATTTTGGAGAATGGAAAGTGTCTCTTCATTGCTCTTACTCTCAGGTTCACTTTGACCCGGACCGGTCGTACATGTTAAGGGTCCTATCTTTAGATCAAATACAAGAATTTAATCACTAAACTTGAAATTATTTCTCTGTATGCAAACAAATGACTTATGTTAAATTGAATTAGTATTTTGTAGAAACACATGAAACCATTTAACCACGTGCAAACGAATGAATAAGGTTGAATCAAATTATTAGTATTTAACAGCAATACTAGAAATCATTTAACTGTGTGCAAATAAATGAAAAAACTATTCGTTTACAAATCGTATGTATATATATATATATATATATATGTGTGTGTGTGTGTGTGTGTGTGTGTGTGTGTGTGTTAACAAGATCTGACTGTAGATAACCTACAAGGGTTGATGTGCCATATAACACAACCAACTTAATAGTGTTTTAAGGTCTATGCATGTTTTAATGTTATAGCTTTATCTTCTCCCTGACTAGTGTTATTTTTTATGATGTACTGGTAAGTAATATTATTATACATAGTTGCCTCTGAAAAGTGTTGCCGTTGTTGGTGTCGAAGCGATCGTCAACTTTTTTACATTTGGAGAAATATTAGCAACTGGTCATAAAACTCCACTAGCTCTTAACGCAGAGTTATTTTCTTGGACATTTTTGTGGAGAAAGAGTGTCTTAAAAATCGACAAATACGGTATATCCGGTGAATCAGAAGATTAGATTCGTACAGCATTGGGCACATTGAGAGAGAAAGACCTTGTTTCACCGACTTAAAAAACAGAAAAAGACAAAATTGCGATAAAAATAAGTATTCTAACATCTTAGGTCTTTTTGTTTTCTTAAACTCGATCACTGGTATAAAAACCTGGTTAAAAACATGTATCCGAATTATACCAGTTATGCTTTACTTGCTCTTAGGTGCTAGGGGGCATATTTAATTGTTCCCATCTCACCAGGTTCCAATATGAGTATTATTATATCTATTGATACTCTAATACTAAATAAACGGAAAGGAAAGCCGAAATAATCTTTTATGCATATATAATACATTTAATAAGCACATATGAAATATATTACTTTTGCCATTACGCCACCTGTGTTTTCATCTCACCAGGAACGTGAAATAAAATACCATACAGGAATTTGAGTCAAAACTGCTATTCAATAAACAGTTTTTAACATATGTCTTCTCACTACTCAGCCTGACCCCAAATCGAAAAAGAGGAAGATTAAGGGGTTTTAATTGTCACGCGATTACGGACATGAAATATGAGAAGACACGCCCGCAATCCAACCGAAGACAATCATTTTTATCTCCCTACACATTAATCTTCAGAATCCATTACAGGCGTAATCAATTTAGGAATAGCTAAAATACTGTACTGTGGCCTCAAAGTAAACACGTTCGAACCTCAGTCATGCCATTACGTTCACTTTTAGACTAATATTCTTTCATATGGCATGAACCTCTATCTTTACAACTATAAGTTGGCGACTTTAGTCGAGGGTGACCCGAGGGCTCCCTTTTCAATAGCTAGAACACCGAAGTGTAGGGGGGGCGCTACGCCATTCCCAGGATTGCTCCACTTTACCCTCGATACTCATCTCATAATGCTGAGTGCTAAGCAAGGCGGCATCAAGTACCATTTTTGAGTCTTTAGTATGACTCGACGATGGATTGAAACCCGGTCTTTCAATGGTATTTGTACTGCTCTCTACAAAGATTGCTTTGTATTAACTACCCCACAAAGGTTGATATGCCATTAAACGAACAAACTAAACTGAAACCAGACCAAATAAGATTGATATTTTCTTGCATGCTCGTTTTCGATTGTTTGTTTTGTTTGTTTTGTTTGTTTTTTTACTATTGATTTCTGTTTTTCTTTCTTGTCCATTACATTACAGCTATAATGTCTTCATTTTATTAATTTTTTTTTTATTTTTCGCTTTAATCCACCGCAGTCGTTTTTTTTTTTTATTCTCTTTATTTCATTTCTGATAATGGCTTTGTCCCGTTTATTTCATTTGTCTTTTACACCATTACGCTAGGTTATATTCTTTTCAGTCATCGTTATCTCTTCTTCATTCTTTGCTTCAAAGCTTCTCATAGGTAAACTTTTTTCTTTTCTTAATTCTATCTACGTATGCATTTGGGCTCTTTTTCTTAAGCTTAACTTCTATTTCTAGCTTTGCTTTCATTTCGAGAATCACGTTCATTTCTAGCCTCACTTTCATTTGCAGCATTGTTTTTCTTTCTAGATTGACTTTGATTTGAAGCAACTTTTTCCTTTCTTGACTTACTTTCATTTGTTACTAAATTTTCTTTTTTTTAGTCTCATTTACAGTTGTAGACCAATTTTTTTAAGTTTCGCTTTTATTCATAGTTTCATTATCTTTTCTAAATTACCTTTAATTTGTAGCCTCGTTTCCTTTCTAACCTCACTTTCATTTGTAGCCTCACTTTCATATGTAGCTTCCTTTTCCTTTCTAAATTCCCTTTTATTTATAGCCTTGTTTTCCTTTCTAGCCTCACTTTCATCTGTAGCCTCGTTTTTTTCTACCCTCAGTTTCATATGTAGCTTCCTTTTCCTATCTAAATTCCCTTTCATTTATTGCCTTGTTTTCCTTTCTAGCCTCACTTTCATTTATAGCCTCACTTTCATTTATAGCTCATTTTCATATATAACTTCCTTTTCTCTTCTAAATTCCCTTTCATCAATAGCCTCGTTCTTTTTTCTAGCCTCACTTTCATATGTAGCTTCCTTTTCCTTTCTAAACTCACTTTCATTTATAGCATTGTTTTCTTTTCATCAGTAGAGTAGTTTTACTTTCTAGACTTACATTCATTTCTTCTCGTCACCTGTTTCCAATATAAATCACTTTACCTTGCTTTCCTTTCCACTCCAAAAGACCTGTCTTTCTTTTTTCTTTCTTTCCTTCTTTCTTTCTTTTTTCTTCCTTTCTTTCTTTTTTCTTTCTATCCCTGATTTACTTCAAAAAGACTTATCATGACATTTAAACGACATACTCAAAACCGTTCGTCATGACACTGATAAGGTCGTATATAAATGCTTATGTCTTCTTAGCCGTCCACGCTATGCATGGATTTATCTTTGAATAGAAAGAAACGTGTGGAATGGATAATTAAATACCGGACAGTCATCTTAACGCGATAGGCACCGTTCCTTACTGATAATCAACAATGTCTTAATATCCTTCCTCTTTTTTTTTTTTTGTCATAATTATATTTGAGGATCTTTGCTTCTCTCTTACGTCGAAGATTAATATATTTCTTATAACGTTATTCATAATAATAAGGATTGGAATGATGAAGTTAGTTATACTCTTGATGATCATGAAGCTGCTCAAGTATCCGATTACTGTAACTATGGCAACATTACTGATGTTAATGGAGATGGTGACTATGAACGTCCTGGATTTCATGTTAATATTCTCGGATATAATATGTGAATTCAAGGAGACGCTGAAGAAGGAATGGTGAAAACAATGACGGTAGTAGCTTAGCCTAAAAAAAGTTCACAGTAATGAAACACCCGTATAGATCAAATTCACAAACTATAATTTGCAAGATGATTGACTGGTTTTAATGGCACATGAACTCATCACGGGTTATTTTGTGCATAGAGTTTAGAGAATTGTGTTCATTGTATGGCAATGAATAGGTGCTTTATATTCCCCAGATCTCAAGAAGTGGAGTCTTACCATCATACGCAATTGGTGGGGTCTTACTCCACTGCATCAGTTTCATTGCTTCTTTGCTTGAATTTAATCTTTGTTGTTTATGTTGTGGGTTTAAAGATCCAGAAATGAATAACAAAAAGAGATGTCAGGTTTACAGCTGTATATATTTACGGAAATATAGACTGTGACGGTTACTGGTTACTGACTAAACTCGCTTGATTCGTTTATCGAGTCAGTCACTATTCATAGTGTCGGAGTGTATCTATGCATTGTTGTATATCATCATAACAGTTTAATAGAATTATTTAAAAGTGACTCTTGTTCAACAGGACCGATTTCAAAAAGAACTTTTAATAAACAACAGCACAAAAACTATAAATACGAAAATACAATGAATGGGTTTACCTAAATTCGAAATGAACTAATGAGGTAGTAGTAATTGTCGAAGCTTTTTATTTTACTTCGGTGTGCCACAAGGCTGAATGAATGGGATACCATATGAGTCTCAAACTCATTCGTGACGATTTGCTAGTCTAGCTTGCTAACCATTACACCAACCGAAGTGCCCAACAGGTGACGTAGTATATCCATTACCTGAATGAAAATTATTTTTTGGTGTCCATATTTCCAAATGATTTACTTTACATACGGGAAAAATGATTACAAGAAAATGTTTAGAGTTTTCATGAAAAATCTTATCCATGACAAGTGTTGTATAGTGGCTCGTACCACGTGACTTCCGGTATCTTGGAGGAATGAAAGACGTCGTGCATCTTTAGGATGTCGGTACCAAAGATCATGGTCAGTAGTAAGACCAACTTCGGACTTTACACCAACAGCGAGAGAGTTATATTTGTTTGACTGTATCACGTCAGTTGATAAATTATAACTATGTTTCACTGTGTATCTCTTCCTCGTCACGTTACAACAAGGAAAAATGGAAAAAAATTGAATCTCAGCACTGTTTGAATTATTGCTGTCCCCTTCATAAGTGTCTGTTTCAACAAGCTTCAGAATGTGAGTAAAATTTGATAAAAAGACAAAGTTAAGCAAATTTTCTTCTGTATTGTTGCGAAATTATCATTCATTTCGGGACAATTATATTTGCAAACAGAAATAATGGCGGAAAGAAGATAATAGTTTGACATGGGATTCCACGTAAATCTTATATCCGACCACATCTCCTAACATGAACAATAGGGCATGTTAGTTTAAGATGATGAACAGGAAAGGAGAGCTAAAAAAAACTCTAACTTTCTTTGCTGTATGCATTGTATGCTGTTTCATCTAAAAGCGTCTGTTGCTAATTATCATCATGTCGAACGAAAAGAATGAGTGCTTTTGTTATACACACATGCGCACACACACACACACACACACACACACACAACTCACTATCTATCTATCTATCTATCTATCTCGCCATGAGTTCTTATACGCTATCGCTCTTAGCAAGTCTTCAATACGATATCTAGTATCAGCACAGAGCTGATGAATGTAAGTTTTTGCTGCTCGGCCAACGGCCAACACTAGTATTTTCATGTGTAGGAGTCCATAGAAAAAACGTTGCTCATGATTTTATCCTTATTTCTCCATTAATGCCCAGGATATTTTATTCGTATCACTTGGATGTAACTCGAGATTGGAGCAAAGAGGTCGTAAAACTATTGTACCGTCCCGCTTCTAAACAGCACTAGCCTCGAATTTTTAATAGAATATATATATATATATATATATAGTCATCCACAGACAGAGCTGTTTCGTTCTATCAGAACTCATCAGTGTGGCTAGACAGTATCTTCCCCTAGCTGGGATTGAAACCCGGTTGACTCAAACGTCAAACCAAAGCTTCTAACCATTCAACCACGCACGCTCGTGTGTGTGTGTGTGTGTGTGCGTGTGTGTGTGTGTGTGTGTGTGCCTGCGCGCGTGCTCATCGGCATCATGATAGATACCGTTTTCAATGCATTTCGTTTTATTAATCTTATTTTCATCTACGGTGATCCGTTTTAATTATCTTAAATATCATCTCGCTTCTAAAATCCAGTGATTTTTCGAATAATTTTCCTATAAATTCAATACCTAGAAAATTACTTCATAAGAAGCCGAGAGGCTGCTTATACAGTATTTAAGCGAGTATGAACTAAAAACAAATGTGCGTCATATTTCATTTCATAATGGAATGTATCAATATGAAAAAGAAAGTTTGGTTTTGATTCAGCAATGAATCACAGAAAATGTAATTGCTATAAAACATAATGATAAATAAAGTAAGTCCCTAAGTGGCTAGAATGACAGAAGTGACTAAAGGTGAAAAGTAAGATTACAACAATAATAAAAAAAATATTTAAAACGAAAACATGCTAGCAACAACCAGTAAGTAAAAAGTAGTAAAGTAGGCGACCATAGTCGAGGGTAACCCGAAGGCTCCCTTTTCGATAGCTTACTACACCAAGGTGTAGGGGAGGGCGCTACTCCTTTAAGTGTAATAATATAAATAAAAGCGTAGAGCCTCCACTTGTTATAAAAGGGATAACACTTTTTGTGTTATATTATCCAAATTTGTAATAATCGATAACATTTTATTTTTTTCAATACTTAATGATAACTACTTACATATATTGCTCCTTATAATATGTGATGTTTTTACGCCACGTTAAACGGGTGAGGGACAGCAAGTTTCCTCAGGTCTCGAGCACTTTTCTACGTATTCTGAATGATTTTAACAGTGCTTCGGTCTGGATGGTTATGATTTTTCCTTTGATCTCCAGTCTCTTTTTTCGGACACAGGAAACAGTTAAAATAACACCAACAACAATTGGAGTCCTCGTCACTTTCATATTCCCCAACCTTTTTAGCTCTCAGACAAGGTCAAAGTAATTTGTCTTTCATTTTCCTTTCTTTTATTTTCACTCGATAATCTACTGTACCGGTAAAATCCGCTAAATGACAAGTTACTTTCTTCTTATTAATTAATCCTTGGTCTGGTCTTCTGACCAGGATTGGGTGTTCCATAAGTCCCACAGAATTTCATGTCTTATTTTCTAGGACACATTTTGGTTTGTGCATATACCATTCGTCAGCATAATCATATTCTAACGCCTTGCACGATTCCCAGAGGATCAAATTCCCTGCCCAGTCGTGCCTAGATTTGTATTCTTTTTTTGTGTCAGATGGCAGCAGTCACTTATTTATTTCCTCTTGTATTTTTAGCCACACGGTCACCAATCTCCTATCTCTAAAACCACAGAAATCAGATGAACAACGCATGCTGGACACTACTGGAGAAATGAGGGCTAGCTCATAAGCAACGTTCTTCTGAGGATTTCTTCACACAGACGAGCAGGTGTTGGGCGTCTGCGTAGAACCTACCTGCAACAGCTCTGTACAGACACAGGATGTTATCTAGAGGACCTACCCAATGCAATCGACGGTGGAGATTAATGGAGACAGAGAGAGAGAGTCAGGGAAATCCGCGCTCACGGCACGACATGATGATTTTTTTTATTATCTCTTAACAGATTTCTTTACCATTATTTACCTGTTGCTTTCACAGAAGTCCGAATAACTGAAAGTTGCTCAAAGACTCCAGGACTCTTGTAAGTTTTCAAACCGACCTCAATATTGCTGTAATCAGGACGATCTCTTTTAGTGTTCGCCGATGACTCGGGAGACCTGGATTCAATCCCAGGTCGAGTCATACCGAAGAATCAAAAATGGTACTTGATGCCTCCTTGCTTAACACTCACCATTATAAGGTATGGATCAAGGATAAAGTGGGGCAATCCAGGTAAAGGAGTAGCGCCCTTCCCAACACCTTGGTGTCGTAGCTATCGAAATGGGAGCCTTCGGGTTCCCCTCGACAACGGTTGCCAACTTTACCTACTTTACTTAGGATTGATCTGATGTCTAAAACTATTATTGTTATCACTGTCACTTTTATCTTTCCTTACCTGGCCCAGTCGGCTGGAGAAGTAGAATACATCACCCGAATCTCTTCAGAGGTTTAATACCGCCCCAACGAGTGTCCTGATATGACACTAAACAATCTGATTGTGAGACTCCAGTAATGCTGGAGACTTGGGAAATGCAGAGTACCCATTTATTGCCATCGCTCCCAGGTCCACTCTGATTCGGAGTGGTAGCACCAGAGAGGTTCCTCTTTATGGGTTAAACAGAGCTAAACTGTGTACTTATGCTAAACGAAATTGTTTGAAATTGAACTGTTTTTGTATGCTCAACTTAATCGTTTGAAATAGAACTGTGTATATGTATAAAAATGGATTTGGCATTGAATAGCCTACAATGATTGATATGCTATACAACCAAACCAAAACCAAACCAATACTTCCTAAACAATTTTAGCGCTCTGGCAATGACCAGATATATTACCAGGTTTTTGCTTTTACTCTTTTGGAGACAGCAAAGTCTACTAAGTGATAACTTTAATCCTTTATAATGAATAAAACTGTGAGGTGCCCGTGGTGTAATGGTTATCGTCGTAGGAAATGGACACGGCGACACGAGTTCAAATCCTGGACGTGACTGATTGCATTTCACATAGCACTAATACCCTTGGGAAAGGTATGAATCTAATTATTCTCCCTCCAGCTATGGGTAAATAGTAGGGCAGACTAGGTTCTTCAGCCTTGGTGAGGCAACTAGTCTAGGAGAAGGAAAACTCTGAATTCAAACCTGTTAAACTCCGCTTCAAAATTGACCTTGTGTCATATCCTGCTCGAGCGGAGGGGTTGGTAAATATGATAATGAATAAAACTATTAAAATTACTATTTTATTACTCACAAGTTTTCCATACCAGTTTTACCTCTAAAGTTTCCTAAATTCTAAGTGAGAGTAATTCCTCTTTGGTCTCTAGGACTCCTCTACGTATTCTAGCAGATCATGACAGTTCTTGGATCTGGATCGTCACTATTCTTCCTCTGATCATCAGTTTCCCTCCTCTCTTTACCAAAAGTTGGGGGACCGTTCCAATGTCTCTAACTGCAATTGCTGTTACCATCATCTTCGTGTTCCACTGATTTTTCAGCTTTCGGGCAAGATCTCAACATTTTTCTATCTTTTATGTTTCCTTTATTCTCAATCTATGGTTCGAAGGGACAGAAAAATTATTTTCTTGTTAATTAACGCTAGTTCTGGTCTTCTGGCGGAGATTGAGTTATCCGTTTGTATCTCAAAGTCCCAGAGAATTTTATTCGTCTCATTTTCTTAGATATATTCAACTTGGTGCATTTACCTTTTGTCAGCACGATCAAATTTTAATCTGTTGCAATTCCTTGAGGAAAACATTTCCAAACTAGTCGTGCCTAGTCTTGAATTATTTTTGTACCTGTTTATTGTATTCGCTTATTATGTAATTTGCCGTTTTACCACTGTCACCACATTATTATTTTACTCGTTTGACAGTTTTTCACACTAGGGTTAGCTGATGGTTTTCTAGTAGAGTCTGAATGATTTCGAAATCTTCCAGTATCTTTACCAATCCTTTGGCGGTTTTAAAGCGCGCAAATTACAGCTGTTTTTACCGTCACCTTCATGTCCTTTAGTTATTTTTTTAATTCTCTAGCAAGGTCTAGGTACTTATCTTACTTTTTGCTTTCTTTTAAACTTACTCTGCGGTCTGCCAGGACGGCAAAGTCAACCATTCTATAAGTTCCGCTTTTTTCTTTTTTTTTTTTCTTTTTTTTTTGTTGACTATCATTTGGTCTGGTATTCTAGCCGAGATTAGGTGAGCTGTTTGTACCTCAAAATCACAGATAATTTTGTGTCTCATTCTCCTTGACGGATTCTTGTTTGTGAATATACCCCTTTTTTCGTATGGTCAAAATTTATATGTCTTGCACAATTCACATTTGATTACCTTCCCTACCGATTCGTATCAAGTCTTATACTCTTTTTTCTATAATTTGCTACATTCACTCATTATCTGATTAATTGTTTCGTCTTTATCACTACATAACCCACGTTTGCTGTTTTGTTATCATTTTACTAATTTGAAATTTTTCCCCCAAAAGTGAGTTGATGGTTTTGGAAAAGAATTTCAGTGAGAGTAATTCTCCTCAATTCTCCAGGACTTTTCTCAGTACTCTGGCCGATCTTAGTAATGCTGATGTCTTGATAGTCTCTACTTGTTTTCTGATTTCTATGTCTACCAGTCCCTTTACCTTTCCTTTCGAGATCGTTCCAAGTGCACCAATTACAATTGTTTTCAACGTCATCTTAGATTTTTAGCTCTCTAGCAAGGTTCTGGTATTTATCCTTCTTTTCACCTTTGTTCACTTTTACTCAGTGATCTGCAAAGACAAGTATTCCTTAGGCTCTTTTTTTTTTCTTTTCTTTTTTTTTTTTTTTGACTATTATTAGGTCTGGATGCTGGTTGTCTGGCCGAGATTAGGTGATCCATTTGTTTCTCAAAATCCCAGAGAATTGTGTGCGTCTTATTCTCCAGCATGGATTCTAAGTTATACGTATACCACTTGTTCGTGTGGTCAAATTTCAATTTCTTGTACAATTCCCAGGAGATCACTTTCTCCACCCAATCGAATCTAGTATTATACTTTTTGAGCTAATTTCATACATTAGCTTATTTTATGATTGATTGTTTCGTCTCAATCACCGCATACCCTACACTTACTATTTTGTTGCATCTTATCTATTTTTGCTTTCACGTAGTTTGTCCTTATGGCAGTGTATTGTTCTGCTATCAGCAGATATTCGATTTCTCTATTAAAGTTTGCTTTCTTAGCCATGTCTAAGTTTTCTCAAGTGATATCTGGCTTGTTTGTAGCTTGAAAAATCCATACGATTGCTTTTCTTCCAATTTTTATTTTCTAGTCGTTGTTGTTCTGTTGATCCTTGTGTTGTTTCTAGTCACTGTAATTAGCTTTTCGTTTTTTTTTTCTTTTTTATGCTGTTTTCGATTCGTCTTATCCATGTGTCAACGCCATCGTCAATGCTGCTGGATCCTCTTCCTTCTTTTTTTTTTTTTTTTGATACATACAGCCTGTCTATGTCATCTCTAAGATTTAAGGCCTTATACATCGTCATGAGTTTTCTTGTTATTTGCTGCATATTATTTACTCTTTTGAGAGTTTTTCGCACCAGCGTTAGATTAGGGTTTCTCACTGGAGTTTAAGAGACAGCTGGTCTCTTCAATTGTCCAGGACTCTTCTCAATACTCTGGCCGATCTTAATAATGCGGTAGTTTGGATAGTCTCTACTTGTTCTCTTATTTATTATTATTGCGAGTTTTTTCTCACCAACCTAAGCTGGTTGTCTTTCACTAGAGTTTAAGTGTCATCAAGACTCTTCAGGTCTCCAGGACTCTTCTAAGTTTTCTGGTTGATAATAAAAAATGCTGTGGTTTGGATGGTCTCGTTTCTCCGTCTGATTTTCAATTCCTTCTGTTGTCTTATTAATTTTTTGGGAACTGTTCCAATTGCACCAAATACAATAGGTATCACCGTCACCCTCATGTGCAAGTTGCTTTTTTTTAGGCAAGTTGTTTATATTATATGTTTTATCGTTTCATCTTTGTTTCCACATAATTTAGATTTACTATTCTGTTTCGTGTTATCAATTTTTGCTTTAATATAATTGGTCTCTTTAGCCTTGTTGTGTGATGCTATAAAAAATGAAGTTTCTCTCTCGAGATCTCCCTTTCTTTTTGATGTCCAGGCTTTCTCGTTTGCAGTTTATCGCTTGAAGTATCGAGACAGTTGTTTCTCTTCTCATTTTTGTTTTCTAGATTTTGTTGTTTTCCTGCGTATTCTTATGTTGCCAATGCAGTTCTTGGCTGTTGTAATTAGTTTTTCTTTGCTCTTTTTGTGCATATCAAGTATCCGTGAATTGATGCATTAACGCCTTAATTAATTCTTGCGGGTCCTCTTCCTTCATTTTTTTTACACATATATTCTGTATCATTTCTCAGATGTAAGCTATTGTCCATCGTAATTAATTTTCTTGTCCTTTGGTGTTTTTGACTGAGTTCCTCCTTTGTTAATTTTAAGGATAGGTCAGAGTATCTTACAAGGAAGTCTGCCAAAGTGTTTCTTCTGTCGAGCTTCGTTTCAAGGAGTTTTCTTCTTCGTCTGAGTTACACTTTTCTTACTTTTTCTTTTATCGGTGTTTGTTTGGTGGTGTCTGCTTCTATTAATCACTTGTACTCATTAGTTTCTTTTTTCTTCAACTGTTCTGGATCTTTCCTGACTTGGCAGTTCAGTTCCTTCCAAAGTTTCTCTCTTCCAACATTTCATTATCAGCAAGGTATATTTTTCAATGCCAAATTCTATTTTCAGTTTAAAGAACTACCAGTGATCCTAATTAGTTATTTTTATTATTAAATGTGAATAGTAAGTGCAATTAAACAGGAATAGCTAGTGTAATTAAATGTGAATGATTAGTGTAATTAAGTGTGAATAATTAGTGTAATTAAATATGAACAATTATTTTAGAAAGACAAATAGTTCGTTAAAAGTTTTTTTCTAATGGTGATCATTCAACTTCCGCGTGTTTCCAATGTCTTGCAACAATACTCTTTCTCGATAATTATTGTTAATTTTTAGATACCATCATTTGATGAGAGCTAACGGTAAACATTTTTTAAAGCTAAATAAATTCCAACTCTTTGGCCGTTTATATAGGACACACAAACACGTTTCAAATATTCATGTAAAGATTCTACTAAAACTTATTCTCTGTACTTTGGTTGCCATTTTTGTTCTGGACATATTTTTTGTCTTCCTTTCAATTTATGAAATTTGAAATAACTCACTTCTTGTTGTCAGATCTACCAATAATAATTTTCATAAGAAGAATTTTATGGATCACTACTTCTCTAGTGGCCTAATCCCTACAGAAAATACGAGTGGTATTTTCACTCGCGTCAGAAACACAGATCCAATCATTCACATTAACTGTCTCATGATTATACTCAAACACACACACACACACAAACACATATATATATATATCTATATGAAGGTTAAAAAATATGCATAGATAGACTCACGCCGTCTACCCACTACCTTAGTTTTCAAGGGCCTACCTGGTGCTCGGGCCGGATGGGTGTTGTTTTCACCGCCTGATCCGTGACGACCTTCCCTCCAGACAATACCTGCTTGTTCATCACATGGCGACCCCCCTCTCTCTCTCTCTCTCTCTCTCTCTCTCTCTCTCTCTCTCTTATATATACACCCTCTCACTCACACACTTTCGGTGTTTCATTTATTAACTTTGCTCATTTTATTAAAAAATGCTGAAATATTATCATTGGTACAAAAATATTTTTCATCACCTAGTTATCGCAGGTATTCTGTACAGACTTGTGAGGGCAAACTGAAGGTAATGTTTTATAGTTCTAAGTAAGATATGAAATAATAATGTTACTCAGCATTTTCTTGTTTATGCTCTGTGCATTTTACTCAATAAACAAGAAGCTTAACTAAGACGGTAATTAATCATATGCTGGCATGAAAGAAAGATAACATAATAAATGAAACGACATTGTAGCTGGAATCTTTCAAGGAGATGCATTAGAACCATATATGTTTATAATCTGCCTATATTACGTATTACGAATGTCAATAGATCTAATAAAAGAAAACGATTTCATATTGAAAATACAAGAAGCAGTCAATATCCTGCAAAAAATGTATGACCGACGAAGACCACACAGATGATGTTGTGTTTCTCACAAATACACCTGCGCAAATTGAATCCCAGCTCCATAATCTGAGGCAAAAGGCAAGACGCATTGCCTTCTATATGAACGAAAACAAGAAAGAGTTCCTGTTTTTTTTGAATAAGTCATTTGTTTGCACACAGTCAAATAGTCAACAGTTCGATTTGACCCAGGTACTAACTTTCTGGGCCAGAGTAAACCTGGAAGTAATGGCAGGGAAGGAGTACTCCACCTTCTCCAAAACTTTGGGACTGAAACATCACCATTAAATACAGTTTAGTGTCATATCCAGGGTAGTTGTTGGGAAGTATTACACCTCTCCAGAGATGTAGTCGGCGTATTCTACAGCCTCAGCCAACGAAACTTGATTTTAGTTGCACAAAAGTTCTAATAAAATAATATAATTCACGGTTTCCGAGGATAAAATTAGATTTCTCTAATCAATATTTCGCCACACGAGTGTTGTTATATCTTTTGACTGCTGGTTCTTATTCATTGTCTACTCAGATCTAATAATATCATAAAAACAATTGCACTATCTTTTTTGTATTTCTAAGCAATATATTAGGAGATTAGTTGGTTTGTTTTATTGAATTTTCTTTTCTATCAAGAAGTATTGCTTGTGACACTTATTTTACGACGGAAAATAGGTGAAAATGTAAGAAAATTATTTGCAATAATGACTTGAAAAGCGAGCAAAGAAGATAAAACAAGTCTGACGACAGAGGCAGGGAAACTCTCCGTAGCGTAGTCAATAACGTATTGGACAGCGAGTTCAAACTCCATTCAGGCTATTACATTCACTTTAGGACATAAACCATTGGAAAGATATGAACCCCCACTTATCCTCCCCAGCAATGGGCTAAATAATACCACTACTTTTTAACTGAAAGGATAGCATTAGCATTAGCTTACACATGAAGGTTCATATGCCATTAAACAAAGATATCATAAACCAGAAACTTGTGACAATATGCCCCCTGGCCGGTTCACACTATCTCAACTCCGTAAACTAGCTCATGACCATCACATTGTCCAGCGATTTCCCTCATCTCCGGCCAGGGGCATTTTACATTGCTTTTCAAATACACAAGTCACAATATACACAACCGAGAGGGTGGAAGAAAAGAAGAACAAACAATCACGGACTTGGGTTAGCTCCAAGCGCAAGAAGGGAGAAGTTTGGGTATTTTCCTAGCATTCTGTGCTTCTGTGTCTGTCACGAGCGTGTACTCGAAAATTCGCACACAGTTGCCAGGAACCCTGACTCATCCTGTCGCGTTAGCCTACCCGGCCTCAGGGTCCACATGTCATAGCTCCTTGTTAAGTAGCCGCCTTTCTCTAACCGTCGCCTTTCCCCGACTTCTGTTGACTGCCTTCTCCTGTTGACTGCCCTGGGACCTTGTCCTTTCTCGTCTTCTTCCGGAGTCGTTAGAAATCTCGCGCGCAGGTCCTTTGTGTGGGTTTCACGCCAAAACAGACAAAGGAATCCTCTGACTGGCATTCACCCACACCCATACCCACAGAACGAATGCACCCACATCGTGTTACAAACGACTGGAGCCAGAGTTACAATTAAGTTTTGCGAATGGATTTATATGACATCTCACCATATCAGATTTCGCACGGAACCGT
>OY757906.1:83680309-83707809 GCA_963585895.1 Sepioteuthis lessoniana | reverse complement strand
ACCGTTTCTTGATTTTGTGTAATTACACGGGGTGGTTCCGCGTGTATAACCTTCATGTTGAAATCCTTTCTATATCCGTTATCTATTCGGTTCGTTTTCTTTCATTTATGCGTTACTGCCCACAAGCACTCGAGACAAACGCCATATATAATTCTACTGAAAGATTTTATTTGTTGATCAATAGGCCCACAAGATGGGTGGTGAGTAAAAAGAAAGCTCCTGGTCTAAGTTTGTCCAGGTAGCTATCTGATTACCCTTGGGCCAATAAATTCTTGGCTTGCAAGATATGTCTCCAGGACGCTGATGGTCAGCAATGGGCTCGTGAATACTGTGGGGGTAAACCAGATTCATAGGCCCATCATTCGATTTACATTCTCCGGCAGGAGAATTACGTTCTTCGCACCAGCAAGCTGTTGAATTTTCTGCCGCAATCACACGTTGTAGCCGGGTACATATCCAGATCGTTACCGTATGAGCAAGTAAGATGGGTGATATATTCTCCCTTCCCGCTACAGACACCCTGAGGGCATTTTTCTTTCATTGTATTATCCATATTTGTTAAAATTCCTGTCTTTCCAGGATGTCAATCCAACTTTTTGAAGAGTCACTTTGTCTTTCCAAAGAGTCATCTTGCTTTCCAGAGTGTCTTAGTGTTCAAATTTTCCATTATACAATGTGTGAAAGCACGTGCGATAACCTAACCTCATCAGCCGCCAACCAGGGTGATAACACAGTTTCGGTAGCTCAAGGCGGTGCTGCCACTCCTGGCGCTACCGAGCAGCTTTTGCCACCGGATAGGGTATTTAAAAGAAATATATATCTATGTATACACAAGATCAACTAAACGCAGACATTACATTTCAAAGGGCAATGAGTGGAATTAATCAATGCGAGAATTTATCTATTCTCTTTCATAGATATGTTTTAGGTAATTGCTATGTGTATGTGTGCGCACAGACATGTAGTTCTGCTTTAGATGATGGTCTATATTTATGATATCTTTTTTTATTTGAAGTAATGAGTAATCATTAGATGGACATTATTTTAAAGTTTTCATTGCTATATTCATAAAAAAACATTTCGACACATGATGTTTTCTGTTATCTGATAGTTCAATGTTATTTTTATGTAGAGATACTCTATTGTTCAGTCCTTTGGTGCATTCCACGTAAATTTGGTAGCATCTAGTTCATTGGGTCATCTAAACTATATTTTTTGGAATGGCCGGAGATTTCTATCAATAATAAATGTTGTTTTGGGTTTTTCGAAGGTACTGGATTTTCCTTCAATGAATATATTGCATACACGACTTCTTTCATTTTATCCTTTTGAGACTCAATGAGTTGTGTGTTCCTACATTTAGATGAACTGTTAGTGCGTGTTTCATTTGGATGTCGTTCACTTTTAATTATGTTACTATTTTGTTTTTAGTTCTATCCTTGTTTTTAGCTGTTAAACTATATAACTATTGGGAACCATTAAAAGTGAAACAATTTTATGAGAAGTTCTTAAAAATAAATTTCATCTAAAATATGAGCGACATTCAATAAAACCGATTTCACTAAAAGGCAAATTTGTACAACTTTAGCATAACAATTCAGATTCGACTTCCTAAACCTTTAAATTAAACAAAATTTTAAATTTCTCTTGGAACGCGTATATTGAATATTTATTATTGGCTACGCATCTAAAGTGAAACAAAAAATGTCAACGCATAGAACATAAAATTTTAACAAATCTTATTACTGTATAATATAGAAAGAACGGCATTAAATATCTTCAAGTCTTTCTCTTTCACTTTCCACGTGTGACAATTTAAAGTTGTCTCAGTTTGATTCACTCTTTCCTGTAATTAGATATTTTATTTCTTCTGGTCTACTTTACTTTTTTGATCCAAGTAAGTTAACAAAAGAATTGCATTGAATTGTGTTACGTAGTGAATCTGCGGTTCAAAAAAGCATTAGTTGTTTGGTTATTGAGAATGTAATAGGTGTGCTTAGTATAACTTAACGCCATAGGAAATGAAGACGTTGACTCGATATCAAATCCAGCGCGATGCTCTTTGTGTTGCACTTCATGCCAAAACCCTTTGGAAAAGCATTAATCCATTTGTTCACCCTCGGCTATTGGTAAATAGTATGGCAGATTAAGTTCTTAAGCCTTACTAAAGTAACCAGTCTCGGAGACGAATAATTAACACTAGCTGTACTCTTCTTAAGAACTGACTTTGTGTCACATCCTGCTCATGGTGGTAATTTACTAAGTTTTTTTGCTTAGATGTGGCACAAGGCCATATGAAAGGGGCACCCAATGAGACTCGAACTCACTCGTGTAGGTTTGCTAATCGAGCTTGCTAACCATTACACCACCAGAGGCGCCTCACATCCTGCTCATGGTGGTAATTTACTAAGTTTTTTTGCTTAGATGTAGCACAAGGCCATATGAAAGGGGCACCCAATGCATCCTGCTCATGGTGGGCAGGTTGGATAAATGCATACCGAGAATGAGTCCTCTTGTCTTAAACGTACATATATAGATATGCATGTTTGAAGGAGGTGAAAACCCAAGCCGGTGGTTCAAATTCAAATTACATGTAAGGGTATTAATCTTCATTTGTCCTTATTTCTCTTGATAAAGACATAAATCATCAATGGACGGAACTATTTACTGACATGTCATAAGGGTTGGAATAGAAGAGAGTGGGTTTGTGAGTATTTGAGGAAACTACGTTGTCTATCCAGGTAGTATGATAAAAACTGTTTTATCCGAATGAAAAATTACAGATTCCAGTTAACATTTGCCCAGTTGGCTGGGGCTGTAGAATATACCGATTACATCTCTGCGGAGGGGTTAGACCCCTCCCCCAAAACGAGTGTCCTGATATGACACAAAACAAATTGATGGTGAAGTTCCAGTGATGTTGGAGCTTTGGGGATATGGCGTATCTCTTCATTGCCATCTCTCTCAGTTCCACTCAGGGCTTGAGTGGAAGCACCTGATAGGGTCCTATCTATAGGTCAAATAGAACTAAACTATGTACTTATGCTAAACTGAACTACTTGAAATAGAACTGTTTTGATATTAAAACTGCGTACTTATGCAAAAATGCATCGTTCGAATAAGAACTTTCGACTAAACTAAATAGATTGAAATAGAAATGTTTTTGACAATTAAACTGAGTACTCATGCTGAATTGTTTGAAATAGAACTGATTATTTGTATAAAAATGAATTTGGCATTAAATAACCTACAAATGTTGATATGCCTTAAAACTTAAACTACCAACAACAACCAGTTAACAAAGAGTTTGATATTTAAAGCTCAAAAATGACTCATCGTAATTTTAATGATCCATTTCAAAATAAAATATGATGCAGACTGATAAGAAGAGTGTAGCGATAGAAATTACCTACCTCAGAATTCGAAGTGAGCGCGAATGGGATTTGCATACAGGGTGCCGACAGAAAGAAACATGGCCGTTCTTGGAGGTGCGATTTGTAAAATACCTGCCTCGCCTCTGGCAAGACGAGATTTATAATATAGGCAAATTTAGGATGGCCGGAACTGGCATAAAAGGAGGAATGTCTGTAGCAGAGTTGTTGTGGTTTTATGCAATTGTACCAATCTAGTATATGGGACACACTTCGGCCGGCTGTGGCGCAGCTGTGCGAATCTTATCTGGTACGTAATATCTCTGGATACGGTAGTCGGTAGAGGCTGCTTTAAACTGAGACATATTTCTTGAACCTAGAAGGCCGTCCTCCAAGGTTTTAATTTAAGTTTATTGCCAGACGCCTGAAGCGCCCGCTTTTAAAGGAATGCCAACCGGGCTCGAGGTATTTTGGGGATTGCCGAGCGTGTCTGGGAAACGATCCTACGCCAGGACCCACCTTAAAAATGCCTTGTGCTACACTTGATCGTTTGGTGAAGTGCGTGACAAATACCTGTTGCAGTTTTGCGCAATTATACCAATCTAATAGATAGGATTCACTTCTGCCGGTCGTGGCACAACAGTGTTGATCTGGTTTAGTATTTCATGTTTCTGAATAGTGTAGTCGATCGAAGCCGCCTCGTGCGAATGCCAGAGTGGCCAATTATGCACGTCTCGCAGCTGAGACTGACGTATTCCTCAAGCTTCAGGAAGCCGTCTCCCAGGCTCTAATTTTCTACGAAGGCGCTAGGTTTATCGCCTGACGCTTAAGACGATCCTTTTTAAGGGTATGCTCACAGGACTAGAGACGTTTTTGTGAAGGAAGGCGTGTCTGGCCAAAGGACCTGTGCCTGGGCCTACCTTTAAAAAATCCTTGAGCCAATCTTGCTTGTTTGGTGGGGCTCGCGACAAATAACTATGGCTGTTTTCTGGACTGCTAGTTTGACAGTCAGACCGAGCGGATGAGTGACGCTGCAAGTGAAGAGGAAGTGGGGTTTCCTGTTGTGACAGTTGGGAAAGTGGACACCGGAATTCATTTTATTCAATCATACAAAAATAATGAAAATTGAAGTTTTGTTTTAACTGTAGAATCTAAAATTCAAATGTAGACATCTACACAGCTGAGCATTTCAAATGATAAAGTATTGGTGTAAAGTCTAAATAAGTTAGTATCATATTTGAAAAAAAAATAGCAAAATATTTTATCCGTGAAACATCAGATTATGTAAATGCAACCCTCTAAATAAGCTTCATGCGATTTCTTTCTTGTTTCTTAAACTGAAAATACATCCCAAGGTTAATATCTGAGGAAATGGAAGACTTTGAAATAAATAAGACTCCACTGCTTCATGTCATATCAAAATTGATGTTCCAGTGATTCTTTGATTCATGAAGAACTCACTGGAATAAGAGTACTGAATGATGAGGGAATCAAATAGTAACATGGTATTCATTGCTAATTTCTGTGTCGTTAAATATCGATTCAGTCCTGATAATGTTTTAACAAACAGACTCAATTTCAAACTTTTACAAAGCTAAGCTTTAGGAACCAGATGCATTCACTATCGAAGCACAATACAAGTCTAAATATAAAAGATTACAATAAAAACACCGAAATTAAATTATATGTATAAGTGCGAATAACTGAAAATAAAATTTAGAGTTAGAATGAATATTAATAACCAGTTTAAAAAGTGGTGCCAATAGCAACACAAAATAGATATTGCCTTGAAATTTTCGGAAATTAGACTGGCGTCCACTCCACAATATTTAAGATTATTTTATCCTTTCCAATAAGATTTAATTACTACAAATTGTTCAATTTACTAGTTACTTTCTGAAAGAACAATTGATAAAATTCTTATTTTTTACCCTTGACATAATGCTTTGCTTATTAAAAAGGCATAGGCAAAAATTTGCCATCCAGTTTAACCATCATTAATTGGTTTGTTGGTTGGTTGGTTGGTTGGTTGGTTGGTTTGTGTTTGATCTCTCAACTCTTGTTGGGTTTTTCCACACTAATTACTTCAGATGATTAATTACAAAAATGAGTAAAATGAAACGAAGATTAACAATTTTAAATGAATATAGCAATGAGGTAATTCATAGAAAGAAAGAAAGAAAGAAAGAAAGAAAGAAAGAAAGAAAGAAAACTAAATGGTAGACATGAAATGAAAAAAGAAATGAAGAATGCAAGGTAAGAAATGGAATATGTAGCAGTAAAATAAAAAAAGAAAATGTGAAAATGAAATAAAATAGAAAGAAAGAAAGAAAGAAAGAAAGAAAGAAAGAACGAAAATGAAAACATAAAAGAAGAAAAAAAGAAGAAAACGTTAAGATCTAAAGGAAAAATAAAAAAATAAAAACCAAAACGGAACAAAACGAGGAAAAACTCCACGAAGTCAGGAAAACCGGAGAAAATGAAAGAAGGGAAATAAGAAAGGACCGGGGAAGTGGATGAGGTCATGTGTGAGTGAGATATGGATAATGTCTTAGGAATCAGCCAAGAATTCAAGAATGCTTGAGCATAGACTGCCTCGCAGGAGGCACTTTCAAGTAGCAATTGAATACGGTACAATGGCTCCTTTATCAGTGAATTGGTGGGCATGTTTATACGGAACTTATCTTAAAGATGACAACTTTACAACGCAACACCTTTACCATATCTCGTAATAGTGTGATCAATTAATTGCAAGGAGATGCAAAGTGGTATAAGTGTTGTAGTTACATTATATATATATATATATATATATATATATATATATATATGCCATCTAATATTTTAATTGGCTTGAAAGTAACAAGAGCATATTATGCAATTCATAGCTCTATAGACGTTTCTTATAACTTGTTACGTCATCTTGGAACCATATCAAATAATGGTAATATCTAATTCAGCAAAATTATTGGGCAGTACCAAACTCGTCTCTAATAAATATTTAAAAGGTTTTTCAGGGTAACATAGTTCTGACAGCAAATTATGATTGCTTATTATACCAATTATTAAACATCTAAAATCGATTTCCTTTTTACAAGAAAAAAGGGATTAAACAGTCATGGAATAAAACAGTAGCTTGGGGATAGTTGCAGTCATACCTTTCGCAAGGATTTTGCTGATTTATCTAGAGGCACATCAATTCCTACTGAGTTATCTAATGTCAAAATTTGATTAATTTCTAAATGATTGATTGCAATTCTAATTATGTTTTCAATGTACCATTGAATTTTTAATTATACATTTTATTTGTCGATAATCATTTGTTTTCAGAAAATTGTATGGTTTCAAGTATTCTTGTTTAATAATGATAATTTTTATACAATTATGTGGTTTGATATTTATTTTACAGATTAATCTATGCAGCCCTTGACCCAACTTCAAAATTTCTTCTTCGCCTTTGGGAAGAAATACCATTACAAAAGCAGATCCAACTCAGTATTCGGAAGATTTTACATCCATGTTTCTTGCTTACCACATACTCGATTTCTGTAAGAACCACGTATTCTTTCTTAATGATTCCCCAATCCTATCACATATACCCACCAAGTAGTGAGCACGTTTTACACTAAAAACCGTTATAAACAGTTGTTCTCGAAGATGAAATATGCAAAGTGTACACTGCGTCCACCACTGTGAGATCCTGACTCGTTTTATATTATCCTTCACAAAACTTCTTCATTTAACCTTTTTATTACATCTTTTTGTGGTTGCACATAACACCAGATCTCTCATCAATAAATCACAATGGCTACTTCGTGAATTTTGCTGCGTTCTTTTTTTCAGTCCTTTGATGATCGAGGTGTTAGGAAATCCTAAGTTAAACTTTCTGCCCTTCGGGTTGAAAAATTTGAAGATCCTTAGTTTAGTTCATCGTGCAGATCAAGTTAGCAGACTGCTGAATCAAATCTCCCTAGGACATCCATTCCAGCTAAACTAAGGTACACGATATAATTTTCTTCCTCGTGAAGTAATGCTTAAGAAAAGTTCAGGTAGACGATAATTACCATAGTGAATTGGATATTTACCAGATTATCTAAATTTGTGACTGAACTAAGCAAAGCTTTAATAAAGTATATATATATATATATATATATATATCAGATATCCGCTATAAAACATAAATGATTATTGAGTAAACTTAGATTTGTTACCGTATTGAGGCACCTTAATGAGAAATGACACTCTATATCAATTTACTGCAATTTAAAAGTCGCAACAATAGATGGCAAAGTTTAACTAACTTTAATATATGTGTTGTTCTACTAAACGTAAGAATTAATAATTCACAATTATTTTTCCGATCATTTGATTATGTTCCTTGTATATAATTCACAAGCAAAGGATGATGAAGAAATTGGATGATGATGATGATGATTAATGGCAAGACACTGATATAACAATTAGAACAACGAGCATCATCGAGTATAAAATACCTTTTCCCAGCCCTACATTCGTTAATATACATATATATATATATATATATATATATATATATATATATATATATATATATATATATATATATATGGCGAATTCAATAAGTTTCCAGACTTTTTTTTTGTACAGGCATTTAGAATTGTCGTAGACTCTTGAAAATTCAGCAAGTTATTGGTAGACATCATTTGAGATGACTGAACAAATTTTATGATTTCAGGTTCAAATGAACATCTACAGCAGCAATTGGAATACATCCTACTAAAGCTTGATTGTCACAGCTGGTGATTTTCTAAAATGCAATCTGGACGTCAGGACACTTTAGAAGAAAGATATGCAATAAAATTCTGTTTTAAACTTGGAAAAAATGCCATAAAAACGTATGGTAAGCTTCAGATTGCTTATCGACCATATTGCATAAATCGAGCATCAGTTTTTGAGTGGCATAAGAGATTCAAGGAAGACAGGAAGTCTATGAGGGATGATGAGAGGTGTCAGAGGAGTAAGTAAGTCAATACACCTGAGTTGATTGGCCAAAGGGTTAGGGCTAGGGTTACTATATTGAGGTTTTAAGGGAGTTCAGAAAGAGATTCCGTCGGAAGAGGCTAGCACTCTTCAAATCGATTCAGTGGGATTTCCACTGGGACAATGCACCAGTCGACAACTCCATTCTTGTCACAGACTATTTGACCAAGATAGGCATCAAGACAGTTCCTCACCCTCCCTATTGTCCAGACCTTACTCCCTGTGACTTATGGTTATTCCCTAAGCTCAGAGGCTGTCGTTATAAGACAACTGAGGAGATGAAAGAGGCTATGACGAAGGTCATTGACACGCTCACACAAGAGGATTTCCATAGGGCCTTCAAGAAGTTGTAGGAACGGTACAACAAGTGCATTGCAGCCGGAGGAGATTACTTCGAACGGGACTAGAGTTTCATGAGTGTACTATCAATAAAAGTGCCCATACGAAAAAAGTCTGGAAACTTATTCAATGATCCTCGTATAAGTAAAGTTGGCGACTGCTGTTGAGGGTGATCCGAAGGCTCCCTTTTAGATGGCTACTACACCAAGGAGTAGCGGAAGGCGCTACTCCTTTACCTGAATTGCTCCACTTTACCCTTGATCCTTACCATATAATGCTGAGTTACGCAAGGCAGCATCAAGTACCATTTTTTGAGTCTTTGGTATGACTCGACCAGGAATTGAACCCAGGCCTCTCGGGCCACTGGCGAACACTCTAACCATTACGTCCGGTATTAATATATATATATATATATATATATATATATATATAAATTGTTTATGCATATATGTAAGTATATATTTACAAACCTCTCTACCCAGCCAGGATGTGATAATAGGTGAATTTTTTAGCTGTCACAATAAAACATGAGTAAACGCATGCCGGTTCCTTTCACCTGCCTGAGCTAAATCCGAACTCCCTGGCCAAGTTTAATCGCGATTGCATAGCCTAGTACAAGCATCAGGAGGCATTGATATCCAAATGACAAATGTTGCTTACGTAAGTCGGCCAACTCTATTTCTCTCTGTAACCAAATATCTCTTATCTTATATGTGAGTCGACTTTTACAACTCACGACACAACATTCTGACGACGAGGAAACGAACGTAGAAACTTTTCGGCGAAATACCAATGACGAACATTCGAATCTTAAAGTAGAACCAACTTCTACTCATGAAAGATACCAATGTGAGAAAATTTTCAGTGGAACTATACAAACATTCAGTAATTACAAATCTACATAATAAGGTCGCCCTTGTTTAAAACAAGTAATTTTTTTTTATTTGCAATACTTGTTTACAAAAAAAAAAAAATTAATACATCAATTGAATTCCATTTCTGTAAGTTTTCAATATATAAAAATCCAGAAGAGCAGCGATATTTAGACCAAGAATGCTATGAAAAACAAAATGAACAGTTAAAAAATGTTCGAGCTATTAATCTTGAAAAAAGAACAAGCTAGTGAAAACTCTTTTCCGTAGAATTCAGTAATAAATTCAATTGGCAAATTTAAGTACGAGCCCGGACAAAGTAACACTTGCGGCGTATTGTCGCCGTTATGAGAGAGTCTTTCAAAAAGATTGTGCAACATGGTCGGACGATAAGAAAATACGTCTGTTACTTGGGAAATTTGGTCAAAGTGAACGTTAAAAGTATGCTAACAACATACTTCCGAGAAATCTTGGAGAGATATTATTTGAGGTGACTGTCTTAATTCTGACAAAACATTTTGGGAGAAGAGCTCTCAATTCAACACAAGATGGCAATGCTTTCAAAAAATGTTTTGCTGGGATTTTCAAAAGAGAGTGTGTAAAGTTCAAATTAAAAGAACTTACCCCCAATATGTTTAAATGCTTGATTTTCATACAAGGTCTGACAACAGGAGAAGATGACAAAATTAGAACCAGAATTAAGTCTAAATAAAGAAAAAGTATCCGAAAATAAGTCTGCAAATGGTCGTAGAAAAATGCAAACGATTAAAAAATCTTCGACACAACACAGCAAAGACTGAATAACATGACATGTTAAAGAAATCGTTGAAAAAATAAAACAATATTACTTGAAACTTAGTTTAGATAGATGTGATTTTTTAAACCTAAAATTAAGTTCTTGCAATATATGATAGATGCAAAAAGCAGAAAGTCAGACCCATCGAAGTCGAGTACTATATAGAACACACTTGCATCAACAAATGTGCCAGCTCTACAAGCATTCCTGGGATTTGCAAACTAATACGGTGATTTTATCCCAAATATGCACATTTTAAGATCGCCTCTTAATAAATCTTTGAAAAAAAAGATTTAAAAAGGACCTGGAGTTCCGAATGTCAAAGTGCCTTTGAGGAAATAAAAAAAGTTTATTAAAGTCAGATTTGAATCTGATGCATTACGATCCAAAGAAGGGTATAATTGTTGCAAGTGGCGCTAGTAATTTGGGTTTAGGAGCCGCAGTATTGCGCAAAGAAAGCAAGTAAAAGCGATTGTGCACGCATCGAGAACCTTATTACCAGCTGAAAAGGGGTATAACCAAATCGAAAAAGAGGCTTTATGAATAATCTTTGCTGTAAAAAAGTTCCATAGATTCATTCATGGATGAATTTTTAGGCTCCAAATGGACAAACGACCGTTACTGTCTATTTTTGCTTCCAAAAAAGGATTCCTACACTTACTGCATATCGACTGCAGAGATTCGATACATAGATCTTATGATTCTCTTTGGTGTCTACTTATGAATGGAAGTGGAGAAAATAAATACTTCTTTGGAATTCCCAGACAATATCAGGCATCCTTCCAATTTAATGTCTGAAGGTAAAAAAGCAGTTTTAAAAGCTTTAAGGATACACACGTATGTAGAGATAGAAAGCAACTTCCAGAAGGAAGAGGTTAATTAAAAAAAGAGGAATGTTGTGGAGTGACTGGAACCCTCCACAGAATGGACTGGTCTGAAGACTATATTTGAGTGGTGCTCGCAGTAACTAGGTATGACGGACTGTTTGTCTGTCTTTCCGACTACGAACGACAAAGTTTGCTTACATTAGTTGTCGAACTGTATTTCTCTCCGTAACCAAATATCTCTTATCTTACGTATGTGCTGACTCATACAACCTATGACATAAAATATCTAATAACGGCATTAATATATATATATATTGACTGTAAGAAATTGATACTTTTGCACCCTACAAAACAGCAGTTTTACGCCCGCTTATTTCCCATCTTTAAACCCATCTAATAAGGATTGAGCAAGAAATTTCGGCGGAGAAAGCAAGGACGAATTCATAATTGATGTTTTCAAAGTGCATGAACACACTATCGGTCATCGGTTTTTCAAGTCCTCTTACCAGCATCCAGTATCTGCACAGAGCAGATTTATGTAAGTTTTTGCTAGTCACCCAGAATAAGTGTGTCTATGCGTAGTCGTCCAACGAATAACATTGTGTATGTGTTAGTCTTTGGTACACCACCAGAGTCCAGCATGTCTTGTTCATCTCATTTGGATGCTTTGGAAGATGAGAGGTGTAACTAAAGGGGAATATAATATAAAAGTTAGCTAAAGATAAGGTGTTATCGTTTGTTTTCTTTAACTTTCAGTACGTGAGAATTTTCTCTTAGCTTCAACGATAGAATATTTCCTAAAACAATTGCCAGTAAAATCTGTGCTCCCACTGCTGTGCAATATCAACATTGTAGTAACTCGAAATCGTCAACAAACTTCTTGGAAATCTACCATTGGTATGTCAAGAGGGTTTTAAAGAAAATATCATCTCTCTCACTTTACGTGTGCAAAGTGCTAACGAAAAACCTGAGAATTAAAGTTTATCTGCTGCCTACAAAGAAAAAAACAATATTTTCGCGAAGAAGAGATCTGGATTATGATAAAATATTCAGTTTATTTTTCCTTTGAGAGCCAATACTAAATATTCAAAAGTTATTCTCTAGGTATGAAAATCTCGAAATAGAATGTTATTCTAAGCTTTTCACGTTCAAGTGTTAATTTATAGATTAAAATCTTTCGACACTCGACAGTGGTGACATTCAACAACGTAGTTATATATATATATATATATATATATATATATATATATATATATATATATAAATGAACTAGATAGATCAGGAAATATATACCTACATAAAATATCGCCCATAAATAAGTATACATCACTTATTTTTAAAAAGCGTTTTCTTTTAAACCAAAGCTTACAGGATTTTCTTATACATCTACAGGAGTATTATATAATAAAAGCAAGTATCACTAGGTGTTGTTTATTACCATCCAATCTTGATACACTATTTGATAATGAATAACACACACACACACATATATATATATATATATATATATATATGGAAGTAAATTATGGCGTGTGATCCGACAATATATAGAAAAAATTGATAACATGGCGATCCAAGTAGAAGGAGAGATTTATTGAGACTCAAAGACGACACTCTGGCGTCTCGGTTCAAATGAACCATCATCAGGACTGTGAGGGATGTATTAGTGATGTTAAATCAAGGATAAATGTTTAAAAGTACAAAATATAAAAACCTAGAGAAAATTTGTATAACGATAAAAAGTTGACCGTCTAATTAGTGAATCAGTGTTTGTTTATTTTTTTAAATTTCGTCATTTGACTTATTAGGAATATTGTATAGGATCTCTGTTCCGTTTGTTTATCGAGAAAGATTTCGAATCAAAAAGAGGAAGAAAAAGAAAGACAAAAAGAAAAATAGAAAGTATAAAATTATGATATAAGTGGAATATATGAACAAAAGATGGAATATATTGTAGCTACTTAAAATGGATTTGCTCATGTAAGGAGAAATACTATAAAAGCCTGGACGAGTATTTACGGAAGTACAGAGTGAAATAGCACTAACCTCTAAAATTCATCTTAGTATTTTATTGTGAATGTAAATGAGCACCTTTGCAGGATTGAAATCGAAGTTATGATTAGATTAAGAAATGTGTTGAAGAAGTTCATTGTTCAAGTTACTAATTCTTATATCTCTTTTGTGTTCTATCAAACGAACGTGAAGGTGTCGAAATGTTTCACCAATATATTTTAATTTACAATTCTTACACTGGATACAATAAACACTGACGTCTGAAAATATTTTGCTTTGAGGGCTAGAGTGTACAAAGTCGCAGATCGTTTAAGGGGGTAAAGAAGTAGTTTTAATAGCGATTTTATTTAAGTTGTTTATTATGCTGTTTGGAGAAGAATTGTTCTGCAAAGTTATGAATCGATGAGTGGGGAGACTACATTTATAAAATAGGGAGTTTAAATTAGTTCGAGGTTGATTCTTATTGTGGATTTTGAGGGATTTAGATTTAGCAAAAAGTATAAAAAATTTGGGGTACAGAAGATTAAGAAAGGAGTTTTCTGTGTGGTTGAATTCATCATTTATAATCGTTGTATAGTGGCTCGTACTAGGTGACTTCCGGTGTCGCGGAAGTGTAAAAGATGCTGTATTTCTCGAGTACGACAGGCAGACAGAAGGAAGCAGAAAAAGAAGCAGAGAGAAAGAGAGAGAGAGAGAGAGAGAGATAGAAAGAAAGAAAAGAAAGAGGTCTGAAGGAAGTCGGTCAGTAGAAAGATCAACTTCGGACGTAACACCAACAGTGCGAGACTTATAATACTAGTCATACTGTAACACTTGAGTTAATAAACAATTGACTTTATTTTACGATGTATCTTTTCCTTACCACGATACAACAATAATATATATGTAATGGGAGTTTTTCTAACCAGTACTGACATGTGGTTTTTCTCTGAATAAAGTCTGAATGACAGCAAGTCTCATTATTTCTCCTGCTTATTTAAAAAGCGTTGTGGCCAGAATGGTCTTGATTCTTCCTCTGAACAGTGGTTCCCCTAGTCTCTTTTAAAGATACTTTAATGATTACCGTCATTTTCATGTTATATAAATTTTACAGCTCTCTGACTAAAGTAGACTAAGACGACGTGCCTATGTTTAAAAAACCCTTTCAGAAAATATATGTAACATTATTAAATCAGAAAATCACAGCATTTCAAATATTAATTATTTCTTGCAATAAGTTTTCAAAATTCTTAACTTTGATTTGCTCGCTATCAAATTCTGACCAATAAAAAAAAAGAAAAAAGAAAAAATTCATTTCTTCTCTTAACTCGAATTTTTAAAGATAATATAGAGATTACGAAGATATTTATCAAATGAAACTAGTGAAGAAAGAAATCACTCTCAGTTGCAGGTGATCCTGTTTAGTTAGTCACAAAGCGCCCTGACATTTGGCCTCTGAAAAAAATTGACAGCAAGCTTTCTAGTGATATATTTAATAACTTTCCGAAAAGAAATTCATCACAGTGAAATATAATAAACGCATACTCAATTTTCTGGCATTGTCTCATGGTTTGAATATATCTTTATTCATAAAGTATAAAGAATAAATGGAATCAGATCAATTATTTTCTGAAGAGAAGAAATGCTTTTCTTCATTTACACCTTCTTTTTCTTTTTCTTTTTCGTTGTTGTCCTCGACAGTATTCAATTTCATCATCCCCATTTCCTTCGCAATCGCATTTCCTTCCCAATCGTTCATTCTTCCATTTTTTTCATTATCATCTTCGATTTTATTTATCATCATTACCATTATATAAACTACACACACACACACACACACACACACACGCACACACACACACACATATATATATATATATATAATCTGATTATCATGCCCACAAAATCCGGTAAGCAAAGCGTGTGACATACGGAACCAACGTACAGATGTTTCGATCTTATTAGGTTTCATCTCCACCACTATAGGTCGAACTAGCGACCACAGAATGCAGAGCCGAACTCTACCACTGAGCCATTGGTTCACATCGAACTCAAGATATTTACCATGACTTGTTAATTCGGTCCCGCTTGTGTGCGATGTGGAACAATATCTGTTTTAGAGTTTCGATTCTGAATTCTGTGGTCGCCGGTTCGATCTCCCGTGTGGAAGATTATGGTACTAATAAGGTCGAAACAGCTATCCAGTAGTTCTGTACCCCTCACACTTTTCTTGCCGGATGTTCTGGTCATGGTAATTCAGTTTATAATATATAATTCCTCAAGTTAAAATATATATGTTTATATACATAATGGATAAATATATCATCTTAATTCACAGCATGATCATTGTCACTTACTCGCAATCATTTTTTGTTGCTTGTTATATATTTCATCTTTATTCATTTTATTTATTCTTGCTTTTATCCTTTACTTCACAATCATATTTTCTTTTTATCAAGATTCTAATTTTACTCTTCGACCTCCTCTTCGTCTTCTTCATCATAATCATTATTTATATCAGCATCATCTTATCCTTTTCTTCTTTATCCTTTTTCTTTATCCTTTTCTTCTTTCTGTTCTTCTTCATCCCTTTTTTGTTGTTGTCTTTTATATTTGCTTTTATCTTCTTCAATATATTTATTTTCATTGCAGCTTTATGGTTTTCATTTCTTCTTTATCATTATAATTGTCTTCTAATTATTTCATCATTTTTACGATATTCGCTAATGTTATCGTCTTATCATCTTCCTTGTCATCAGTATTATCGTCATCTCTGCAATGTTTTCTTCGTTAAACTATGATTTCCTTCTCTAAATCCATTTATTTTCTTTTTCTTCTTCTTTCTGTATTTTTACGTCTTCCGCATCATAAAAAATTCATGCTTTTGTTTCTAGCTCCTCGTTAAGGAGGTGCCGAAAAATTTTGGACCCACTCAAGAAGAGAAATACTAGTTTTTATCGATTGATTGATTTCAACGACATATCAAACAGTATTGAGTAATTTTATACCAAGTGATTTGGAAATCATGTTCTTTGTACATTTATATTGACTTTTTGAGGAACATACCTATTTAAACTATAGACGGGATCCTAACATGTACAACCACTCCAGGTCAGAGTGGAGTGTGAAGAAATTACAAAGAAGGGGTACTTAACATTTTGCAAGGTTCTAGAACTGGAGCATTAGTATCTAATGTATTTTAGTGTCATATCCAGGACACCCCTTTTTTTTTAGTAAGGTGTATCTAACCCTACTGCAGGAGATACAGTCAGTATACTCTAAGCCGCACCGACAGGGTGGTTTTATTTTCTTTTTATACAAACTTCATTAGTTTTTTTTGTGTCTAATGAAAGTACTCGTTGTGTAACGGTAATCATCATTGGAAATAAACCAAGTGAGCCGAGTTCAAATCCTGAATGAGGTTGTTCACATTTCACGAAGACTTTGAAAAGGTATGAATCAAGCAATTCACCCTTCAACTTGTATAAATGGGTAAGCAGACTAGCATCTTTAATCTTGGTATTGAAACTTGTTTAGAAAGAAGGAATTCAATCTATTACTCCACTAAAATTGACCTTGTGTCGTATCCTGCTTATAACGTATAGTTTGGATAAATACCACCTTCTTTTATGTTAAACTAAGAAGACTTCTCTGAGCAAATCTACAAAACATTTTGTTACTGATTTCTCTTTCGACTTCCAATTTGCTACCTTTTCCTACATTTCTTTCATTTTTTTTTTTTAATCCGTCGTTCCATCTTATTTCTGCATATTCATTATCATTTGTGTTCCATCTTATAATTTTGGAGAATCAGATATCGAAACAAAAATGCAGACAAAAACATATCCTTTAAGTATAAAGTATAAGCAAATTAAATTCATCCTGTTAATTTACACCAATGAAACTAATAAGAATTGATGGTGACACGTTGCACGCTCGCTGCTTTTTTTTTTTAACTATTTTTCTTTTTTCTTCTTCCTAATTTGCGGCATAAATGCTAGCACATTCAACAATCATTGATATCCAACATTTTGACTAAAATGAAGTCGTCGTTAGTCCTTATTAGATTTGGCGACTAGCTATACTCAGTCCGTTATAATTTATTTCTGAATTAGAGACGACATTTTTATACAAAAAAAAAGTCATGCTATCAGACGAAAGCATTCATCTTTATTAGTGAAGTTTCCTGTTGATTATGCTTATATTTGTATGGATGTCTCAGTGAATTTATTAGGAAAATTATGTGTGTGTTCATTCTAAAAGATTCGCACGGATATCTACAGCTGACAAATCTTCAAAAACTATATATCCGTGGGGGTACTTAAAAAAAGTTCTAAACACAACTCTTTTTAAAAAATTGTAATCGATATTTTTGTTTATTTTTATCTATTTTTTTCTTTCTTTTAGTTAGAGTATAAGATACATGAGAAACGAAGCTAATATATTCTTGAAATCCGAGTTTTAATATGATGAATAGTGTGTAGGTTTCCATAGAGACAATCCAAGCTGTATCCCTGATAGATGCGCAATTAGTCTGACTATTATCATCGAAGAAAATGGAACCAGCGAACCGGATTTAAGTCCTGGACGAAACTACTTGTTTTTCACACGGGCTAATACCCTTGGCCTCGGTAGAGTAACCAGTCTTGGGGAAAGAAAACTCTGACTTCAGATCTGCTGGACTCCACTTAAAAATTGACCTCGTATCACATACTTCCTATAGTAGAGGGGTTGGGTAAATATATGTATGTTTCCCGACTCTAAGGTGTGATTTTTTTTTTTACTGGTGTCTAGATGACAGCAAGTCTCCTCAGGTATTTGGGACTTTTCTAAATATTCTTGTTGATTCTAACAGTGCTATGGTATCGATTCTTCTTCTGTTTTTCACCTGCCAGATTTTTTCCAGGTGTTTGGGGATCAATCCAAAAGCACCAACTACAATTTTTATCAATGTCCCCTTCATGGGCTGCAGTTTTCTCTGCTCTGTAACAATATCAAAATATTTGTCTATCATATCTATTTCCTTTACTTTCAATCAAAAAAAACACTAAAAAAAAAACAAAATCAACATAATAACTAAGTATTTTCTTCTTTTTGATAAACATTAGGTCTGGTCTTCTGGTGTTATGTTTGTAGCTTAAAATCCCAGAGATTTTGATTTGTTTTATTTTCTAGGACAAATTCTGCTTTGACGATATACAATTTGTCTACACGGCCAAATTTTAATCACTTGAATAATTCACAGCTTTCTTATCCAGTCGTGCTTAGTCTGATATTCATTGATTGCTACAGCGCAGTCGACTGAGACTGTAGAATACACGAACTGCATCTCTGCAGAGGGGTAACACCCCAACCCAATGACGATAAACATTTTAATGGGGAGGCTCCAGTAATGCTGGAGCTTTGTGGAATACGAAGTACCCCTTCATTGCCATTGATCCCAGGTCCACTCTGTCCCGGAGTGGTAGCACCTGGTAGGGTCCTATCAATAAGTCAAATCGAACTGTTTGACATTAAAACTAAGTCCTAACAAATGACTTATGAAATGAAATTGTTAGAAATAGAACTGAAAACTGAATTGTGGGAAAAGGAATCGTTAGAAATAGAAGTGTTCATTTAATTATGTATTAAAAAATGACTGATGTTTAATTGAATTGTTAGTTATGTATAGCAAAAGTTGGAACAATTTAACTAAGTTGACTTATGCTAGATTAAAATGTTAGAAATAGAACTGTTTAATCATTTAACTATGTGTATCTACAAAGTGTGTTTACAAATGATATATCTATGTAAAAACAGGATTTGGCATTAAATAACCAAAAATGATTGATATGCCTTAAAACCGTGGTGTAATTGTTATCGTCATAGGAAACAGACACGGCGATAATCGTAGACTATATCATAGGCTTTCTTGTTGTCAACCCAAGGTATAACAATATTTTTCCGCCTTATTTTGCTCTAGACGAGGATGTTCAGATCAATGTACAGTAAATCAACTGTTCCTCTTTTCCCTTGTGGCATCCTTTCTATTCTTCAAGAAACAATCCATGGCTTACTGGCGAGTAAAAGATATCCTTACAACTCTGAGTAGTTATGATTTTTCACATCAGAGATTGACAACTTATCGGGCTATTAAAGTTGATGTTCCCTATTCGGGGGGGGGGCAGGATCAGAGGAGTTTTCCCCTTTCCATTCGGATACTCTTGCTTTTATAGATATTATTATTATTATTATTCAGTTATTCTCTCTCTCTCTCTCTCTCTTTCTCTCTCTCTCTCACACACACACACACACACACACACAAACACACGCACACAGCCTCACATGCACAAATACACACGTATATATATATATATGTATACATATATTAAGGGGAAAAACGTTGGTAAGGAAAAAACAACCCTGAAAATACTTGTGGATACGGGTGTGAGAGTATATTGGTTTAATTGCATGTATACGTGTGTACATGCTCATACACATACACACACACAGAATAAATGCTGATAGATAGATAGATAGATAGATAGATAGATAGATCTCCAGCAATTTGTAAAGTCTGAAACACGTGTAGAGAACAAGTATATGATATGATAAAAACCTCAATACCAACTTAAGAACAATTTACAGACCGATTCATTGGAATACATATATACATACATATATACATACATACATACATATATATATATATATATATATATATATATATATATATATATATATATATATATATATACAAGGCCCATTAAATAAGTTCCCAGACTTTTTTCGTATGGGCACTTTTATTGATAGTACACACATGAAACGCTAGTCCCCTCCGAAGTCGTCTCCTCCAACTGCAATGCACTTGTTGTACCGTTCCATCTACTTCTGGAAGGCCCCATGGAAGTCCCCTTGTGTGAGCGTGTCAATGACCTTCGTTACAGCCTCTTTCATCTCCTCAATTCTCTCATAACGACAGCCTCTGAGCTTGGGGAATTACCAAAAGTCCCAAGGAGCAAGTTCTGGACTGTAGGGAGGGTGGGGAACTGTCTTCATGCTCATCATTTTCAAATAGTCTGTGACTAGGATGGAGTTGTCCCGGTGGAAATGCCACTTACCCAATTTTAAGACTGCTGGGCTCTTCCGACGGAATCTCTTTCTGAACTCCCTTAAAACCCCAACAAAGTATTTCTTGTTTACTTTCTCTCCAGTGGGAACCCAATGCATGTACATCATGCCAGTGCTATCAAAAAAGTCATCATCAAATTTTGTGGGTGGATTTGCTCTGTCTGGCCTTCTTTGGTCTGGGAGAGCCAGCATGCTTCCACTGGAAACTCTCTCTCTCTCTCTCTCTCTCTCTCTCTCTCTCTCTCTCTCTCTCTCTCTCTCTCTCTCTCTCTTGGTCTCAGGGTCATAGCAGTAGATCCAGCTGTCATCATTGGTCACCAGAGCATCAAGAACTGCGGAATCTGAATTGATCAGCTCGACCGTCTCCCTGTTGTCATGACATCGTCTTTCTTTTTGATCTTCTCTGAGATCCATTGGGGCAAACTTCGCGCAAATCTTCCACATTTTCCGTTCCTCGCGAATAATTGCTTGTACAGTTCTCACACTGACATAAAAGAAACTGTGCACAATTTGTCTCTATAGACACACGACAGTCCTTATCCATGAAAATCTTTATTTGGCCAATCAACTCTGGTGTTCTGATTTCTTTACTCCTCCCACACCTCTCATCATCCCTCACAGAGTCCCTGCCTTCCTTGAATCTCTGATGCCACTCAAAAAACGATGCTCAATTCATGCAAGATGGTCTAAAAGCAGTCTGAAGCATTCCACACGCTTCTGTGGCTTTTTTCCGAGTTTAAAACATAATTTTATTGCATATCGTTCTTCTAAAGTGTCCTCACGTCCAGATTGCATTTTTGAAATTCACTAGTTGTCACAAATCGGCTTTAGTAGTGTGTATTCCAATTGCTGCTGTAGCTATTCATTTGAAGCTGAAATCATAAATATTGACCAGTCATCTCAGAAGATGTATAGCAATAACATACTGAACTTTCATGCGTCTAAATCAATTTTAAATGCCTGTACAACACAGTCTGGAAACTTATGGAAGGCACCTCGTATATATATGTATATATATATATATATATATATATATATATATTTCAAAATGAATCACTGTCTTTTGGGATCAGAGTAGCTTTTCCCTTCTACATCCTTTCGAGTAGTCTTACTTTTTCTCGACATTATTATTATTATTATTATTATTATTATTATTATTATTATTATTTTCAGTATCTATCTATCTATCTATCTATCTATCTCTTTCATGCACACAAACAGACAAATATATATATTGATGGAGAGAAAATGAGAGAGGAAAAAACAGCAACCCTGAAAATACTTGTATTAGAAATAGTAAAAACCTTAATACCAAATACGGAAGCGATTCATTTTAATATATATATATATATACTTTTCAAAAGTATTTGAATAAACAGCAAATTTGGTTATAATTGTTTGCTCCTGAGAATTAAAAACAAAAATATCACGGAAAAAAACAAATTTTATCGCAATGTACAAATAAAGGAACGCAGGTAGCCATGAAGTGAGCTAATTAAAATCTTTCCCAAAAAGTATACCAAGATCTTTGAAGATAACTTTATACTCTTAAGAGGTTTTCTGTTTGGTGGTAATATCATTTCTGATGTTTTTAGACAGATCTCGTCATGAAAAAGAACAGAGAATAACAAGTGACACTAAAATTGTCATTGACTGTCTAATTCAATAATGTAGACACTGAAAACTCATCACAGGTGAGTCTTACTTCTAATATATCGTAGATAAGTCAAATGTAATTATTTTTCAAACTGATATGAACGATGCCAATACTATTTGCATGACAATCTCCAAGCTTTAAATTCTTACTTTATATTTGCTTCTTTTAAGTTGTTATTTCGTCATAAGTTCTTGTTTCTTTTTTACCAAGCATAAGCGTCCATTTACCTAAATCCTCTGTCACCAGTAGGATGTGAATCCGAAGAAAGCGTTGGTCTCTGTGAATTCAAATGAAACAGGGCTCACGCGTTTAAACCAGAATAAGCTATAACCATTTTAAGTTGGTTGGTTCGGTTTTATGGCATATCAACCTTTGCAGGTTATTTGATGCCAAATCCATTTTTATACAAATTATCAGTTCTATTTCGAACAATTCAGTTTACTTGTTATAAATATTTCTATTTCAAGCTATTCGGTTTATTCAAACAGTTCTAATTCAAACAATTCAGTTTAGTGTAAGTACATTTTCAATGGTAAAAACAGTTCTCGTAAGTACAGTCACAATGGCAAAAACTGTTCTCTATCAAACGATTCATTTTAGAATGAGTACGCAATTTAAATAAAAAAACAGGTCTATTTCAAGTAATTTATTTTCGCACAAGTACGCACATTAGTTCTATTTAACCCATAGATGGTCCCTATCAGGTGCTACCACTCTAGGCCAGAGGGGATCTGGGAGCGATGGTAATGAAAGAGTGCTCCACATTCCCCCAATTTCCAGCATCACTGAAACCTTACCATCAAATTGTTTAGTGTTATATCCAGGAAACTCGTTAGGGGGGAAGTCTTACCTCTCAGCAGAGGTGCAGTCGATATATTCTACAGCCCCAGCCGATTGGGCAATACACAGAGTTAGAGGTAAAAACAGTTGTATCTCTGATAATTACGTTTAGCATAATTACGCTGTTTAGATGTCAAAACAGTTCTATTTCAAGTAATTTATTTTAGCATAAGTACACAGTTTACATGTCAAAAAAGTTCTATTTTCTACAACTTTGTTTACGATAAGTAGGCAGATTAAATGCAAAAACAGTAAACTCTCGAAACCACGGTTTAGTTCTATTTGACCTTTAGATAGGACCCTTATCAGGTGCTACCATTCCAGGCCAGAGTAGACCTGGGAGCGATGGCAATAAAGGGATACTTCGCATTCCCTGAAGATCCAGCATTACTGGGACCATATCATTAGATTGTTAATGTCATATCTAGGCGGGTCTTACCCCTTTGCAAAGAAGCAGTCAGTGTATTCTACAGCCCCAGCTGACTGAGCGACATTTTAGGTGGAAAGCCTCTGAAATTACAAGACTAATTCAAATACCTCGGATGGAATCAATATATCCATAGAAAAGACGTAAACTGCTATTGATACTTTGCGATCATATAAAAATCGTTTCTCTTTAATAAGATTAAATTAGATTCCTTCCAAAATGTGACTGTGTCGATACAACTGTATTTATACACCGCGTGGTCTCTAATAAGACGTATAGAGAAAAAGGAAGAAGGAAAATTCACAAAAACACAACATACTTTTTGAACAAATACTGGAAGCAGCACCCTACAAAAAAACAGCTACACGGCCATTTACTTCACTTCTCACAAGCTATTCAAATAAAACGAACAAAACATGCTGGATACTTTTTGTGAAGTCTAGAGGAACACATAAGTGACTTTTTCTTACCCATGAACGTGCCAGTATATGGCCGACCAAGAAGGACTTACATACAACAACTCTGTTTGGACACCTAATACAGTCTAGAGACTTGTTCGAAGTGATGAAAAATATGAATAGATGGTGGGAGAGTGAGTTAGAGAACTCAATGCAATCAGCATAACATGCAGATGAAAATGATGATGATGATGATGACCATTAGGCCTCGGACTTCCAGAATGTCTCAATAAATCAAAGCTGTTTCAGTCTTTAATTTGAATCATTTTGTGATGAGGCTTCTTAAACTGAGAATTATTTTTTTTATTTTATTGCAGACTTTTTGTCCTCATCTTGGTAGTTTTTATGTTGTTTCTTCTTTCACAACGTTTCAGCCAAATTTCACCTCGGGCCTTCTTCAGGTGATTAACCGTGACCTCAGATAGGAATGCTGAGTCTTGTAACCGTATCCCCAGTAATTACTGCCTTCCATAGTTGTTGTCTATCCCACCACGTTTTTGACCAAGTAAACCTCTGGCCGGCTTGGGTAGGATTTGAAACTGCTATCTTCTGACAAGGCTCACCTGCAACCGAAGAGACTCAACGCCTCTCTCCGCTGCGCCACGGGCCCCGAAAAAAAATTAATTCTCAAAGCTGTTTCAGTATTCAAATTATCAGTAATACCATCGTATTAGACGAATCAAATCCTTAAATTACCCAAACAAGTGATCTACACGTAAATACTATTTTTTATACTGAGGTGATAAAGCAGCTTATGCATGAAAGTTATAAAAATCTTAAACCGACAAAGAAAACGATAAAACCATATTATTCTAACAAAAGTTTAATACTTATGCAAAAGTTTACAACAAACCCCGAGGTCAAACAACTGTGGAAATAACGATTGTCATGTTGGGACTGAATAATTTTAGCATGGGAATCTAAGGGAGCAAGATGAAATCGGTTTTGTAGGAAGCTATACTTGTATTGGATTTGAAATATCCCGCGTTAATAGAGAGAGAGTCTGCGAAGATTCTCAAAATGAATCGGTTTGAGATTCTAAGAAAACCTGTTGCATGACTGAGGCTTATTAGCATTTAGGATCCTTTGGGGGGAGTTTTCTGTGTTTTCATGATTGAATTACTAAATCGATGATGGTTTTACTGCTTTAAAAAGTCACATGTTCTACTATTTTTCTCACGATGGTAATGGCGATAGATCCGTCTGAAAACATCACAAGTAGTATTATCTCAAAGAAAAAGACCTCTTAACGGTATAGGGTTATCTCAAACGATCTTGATATACATTTTGAGTTAGATATTAAAAGGATAAAAAAATAGGATTTCTTTTTCATTTTACAATTTGATTCGATAAAAATAATTGGAGAAAATTAATATTAGTAAGAACCCAATATTACTAACTGCTGCAATGCAGTTGTTGTACCGTTCCATCAACTTCTGGAAGCCCCCATGGAAGTCCTCTTGTTAGCGTGTCAATGACCTTCGTCACAGGCTCTTTCATCTCCTCAATTGTCTCATAACGACAGCCTCTGAGCTTAGGGAATAACCAAAAGTCACAGGGAGCAAAGTCTGGACTATAGGGAGGGTGAGGAACTGTCTTGATGCCCATCTTGGTCAAATAGTCTGTGACAAGGATGGAGTTGTAGACTGGTGCATTGTCCTGGTGAAAATGCCACTGACCCGATTTGAAGAGTGCTGGCCTCTTCCCAAGGAATCTTCTCCTGAATTCCCTTAAAACCTCAACATAGTAACACTAACCCTAACCGTTTGGCCAATCAACTTTGGTGTATTGACTTCCTTACTCCTCCTACACCTCTCATTATTCCTCACAGACTCCCTGCCTTCTTTGAATCTCGATTCATGCAAGATGCTCCAAAAGCAGTCTGAAGCATTCCGAACGTTTCTGTGGCATTTTTCCAAGTTTAAAGCAGAATTTTATTGCATATCGTTCTTCTAAAGTTTCAGATTGCATTTTTGAAATTCACCAGCTGTGACAATGAGGCTTTAGTAGGGTGTATTCCAATTGCTGCTGTAGTTGTTCATTTGAACCTGAAATCATAAAAACTGGTCAGTCATCTCATAAGATCTACTGCAATAACATACTGAATTTTTTTGAGTCTACGACAATTTTAAATGCCTGTACAAAATAAGTCTAGAAATATATATATATATATATATATATATATATATAATGTAGTTTAGTATATCGATAAATAAAAGTGTTCATATCATTGATTGATTATAATTAATATTTATATTTATACATTCATGCATATGCACTAAGTGAAGGAATGTATGTATATGAGAATTATATATACATAATTTAGGATAGGGTAGACACAGAATAATTGGTGCTTAGTAATTGTCAGTTTCTCAAATTTGCGATAATCTGTTAGGATGAGCAGATAGGCAATCACTGTTGATTGTGCATCTACGCAATCCTAACTTTGAACACACATATATACATAAATATACCTGTGTGAATGAGTATATATATATATATAATCATCATCATCACGTCGTGCGTGTATCGGTACGAATATCCCTGACCCTTTCTCGCCACCTCTCCAGAACGTTCATCGCTTCCGGCAGGTCCTCAGGGCTACACTCCGTATCCTCACAGAGCTGCTGTATGTAGTTTCGAGCTGGTCGCCCTGCTTTCGCTCGGCCATGTGAAGAGGTTCACAGGAATACATCACTTATGAGCTCGTCCCTACTTCTCCAGCTGTGTCCTGCATGTCTAGTTCGTGTAATATGGATAGTTTTCGTGATGGGTTGTAGGTAGGTGGCTGCTGCTGCTTTGTAGGGTGTTGCCTTCAGGACCTGTTCAATATTTACCACTGCATTCTTGTGTAGCTGTCGTCAAGCTTTTTCAGTAGCCGTTTAGTTAGCGTATATGTAGTGCATCCATATAGCAGTATCGACACGATCACTGCTTGGAAGAAACTGCGTTTCATTTTATCGGTCAGGCCTATTGATAGCTGTCCATGCCTTTGTTAGTCACGTATCGATGTCGGCCTCTTTCGATGAGACACCGCTTCCTAAGTAAGTGAACTTGTCTACTAGTTTCAGAGAGCTACCATTTAGTGTGGAAATGTCCCTGTTTGATTATTACTCATATATTCCGTTTTGTGTGGATTGACACGGAGGCCAATGCCTGCGACAGCTCGTTCCAGACTATGTTGTAGGGTTTTGGCGTGGGTGGGTGAATTTGCCAGAAGCACTATGTCGTCGGCGTCGGTAATTGCTTTTGCAGGTTACCTTCTGCTTCTTTTCTTTGTCAGCTCGAAACCGTTTTCTTTGATTTTTTCCATCGATGTTCTAAGCACGTAGTCGAGACAGATGATAAAGAGGTGTGGGGCCAGGGTGTCTCTTTGCAGTACCCCCGCTACAATGTCGTGGTGTTTCTGTAGAGAATCATTATGGCTGCGGTGGTTTCTTTTGGTAAACCGGATGCGAGTAGAATTTGCTCCATCTTCCCTCTGTGTATGGAATCAAAGGCCTTTGCAAAGTCGACAAATAATATAGCAGCCTGTAGATTTTTGCCGTACTCCTATGATTCTACGGATAGTCAATATTTGTGAGATCGTGGATCTATTTCTCCGGAAACAATTTTCGTTCTTCCTGAGAATGTTGTCAACCTTGGGTTCTATGCAGTTGCATAGTAGGGCATTGTATATTTTGGCTTCTATGGATGTAAGTATTATACCTCGGTAGTTCATGGCTAACTCGAGGTCACCCTTTTTAGAGAAAGGGAGGATGCATCCCTTCATCCATCTTTCAATCGGATTTTGAT
>OY757906.1:83665309-83675309 GCA_963585895.1 Sepioteuthis lessoniana | reverse complement strand
ACAAGAAATCCTTGACTGAGAGCTCTATCAAAGGTCAATATGCAAGATGATGGCAAATGATATATGCATAAAGCAGAATTTTTTTGAGAAAATTTACGTTTTACAGGAATTTGAAATACAAACAGATCAACAACTCCCAACCAGAAAAGCACACCTAGGGATAATCACCAAGAAGAAAATGACTTATTAACTAGTAAAGTTTGCCTTTACAGTAGTATATAGATTGGAAATGAAAGAACTCGAAAAGATAGACAAATACCTGGATCTTGCCAGAGAGCTGAAAATCTTTACAGCATGAAGGTGACGGTGATACCAATTTTTCTTGGTTCATTTGGAGCGGTTACCAAAGATATATAAATAAACCTGTGGAAACTGGATATCAGAGAAAAAATCGACACCTTCCAGACCACAGCACTGTCAAGATAAACCAGAATACTCAGAAGAGATCTGAGCAGACTTATAGTCGCTCAGACGAATGAAAAATCACCAATTAAATCTAATCTTTTTTTAATTCACTATTCCTATGTAATAGAAATAATATTCCTTTATTTTAAACAGTTAAGCAATTTATATTTCGTTGCAAATATCTTTATAGCCAAAGTTTTAACAGAGTTTTTATAATGTTAAACAATATCTCACATTAGATAAGAGAGATGGGACCCAAACACGTACAAACTCTCAGGTTCAGAGTTGATCTATGAGTACTGGCAACGAAAGTGTGATTCTACGCTTTCCAGAGCTTTGTAATTAGGGACTCAAGTAGCATTGTAAAAAAAATGCTACTGGTGTGCAGGTTGTCATATTTCAACATATTTTAAATAGGGCAAACTTTTACACGATATGCTTGATGTATGTCTCTGTTACTGGTCTGGAAAATTTCACAATTGAAAGTATAACCCAACCGAAACGGAAGTAGAAGTGAGGTACTCTGTGAACCCTAGTATATATATATATATATATATCCTATTGGAGTCTGTCTGTGGATGACTATATATATACTTCCCAACCCCCGTAGGGTTGAGTTTTTTAGCAAATGAAGTAATCGCGTTGCCATTAGCGTTTGTAGGAAGGCTCTTCATATATACATGAATTGAGCTCTCGGTAGCCGTTAAACGGATGTATGTAAACAATAGTAATTGTGATTTATAACCGTTTAAAATTTACTTCGCCGCTATTAGTTCCACGTGGATGAGAGGTAGAGTCTCGGATTGGCGTTTGAGTCAACCGGGTTTCGATCCCAGCTACGGGAAGCTAGTGTGTCTAGCCACACTGATGAGTTCTGATAGAACGAAACAGATCTGTCTGTGGAAGACTATATATATGTATATGATTACCTCCAGTAGGACATTCACAAACAAAAATCTCGGAAATCAAAAGTATTATACCCCTATCAAAAACAACCCTAGCTAGCCATAATAAATCTCCTTCAGATGACTATGTGTACAGCATAGAAATATGTAATAATAAAAACCTAGATATCAAATTCATATTAAGTTGCGGACCAATTAATTTGAATATATATATATATATATATATATATCATCAAGTTGCGCTGACAGCATGCAGTTCCCTGATATATATACACTCCCCTAAACACACATTTCCCCCTTTCTTTCTTTCTCTCTCTCTAATATCCATTGCTCCTGGGAGGTATTTTAGGCTGCTGTCTATGTCCAAACACGGAGATGATATAAGTCTTTACTTTTCGGTTAACAGCGAAACGCCCATGTGCAGGAACCCGTAAGAGAGCATCCCTTGTGAGTTTGCCTTAACTTCTTCAGCAGTGTCCTGCGTGTCTTGTTCATCTTAAGTGAATGGTTTATAAGATGGATGTCAGGAGGCCGTTCACCAATTACTTTTTGGATGTTGCTTATAGGATTTGTTCAAGACTACACGCAGCATTCTTATGTAGTTCCCATCTACATCTTTTACAATGGCTTTTGCTAGGGTCCATGTGGTACATCTACATAAAAGTATAGTCATAGTTGCAGCTTGGAAGAAATCCAATTTTATTTTATCGGATAGACCAGATTTCAATCTGATTGATAATCTGTGAATTGCATTCCACGACTTTACAAGCCGTATGTTGATATCACTTTCAATAGATAAAATGCCACTGCCGTTGTAAGTTAACTGGTTTTCTTATTTTAGAGAATTTCCCTATAAAGTGGAGATGGGTCAATTTTATGTAAAACTTACCAAAGAGGAAAAAATGTTATATATATATATATATATATATATATATTATGGACTTCTTTATTTACTGTCTTTTCGTTTTTCTTCTTTTTTCTTTTTTCTTTTTTTTTTTTTTTTTTGACTGGGATTCAAAGAGATAAACGTTTGTTGCAAACGGAGAACAAGGAAAAAGAACTGAGAAGAGTTGCTGTTTTTAAAATAACCAAGAAGCTGACCAGGAGGTGTCCAGTGTGAATTTCTTACTTGTTCCACGGCTTTAGTGACTGAACGGCGAGAATAAACTCCAGAAGGTCCTAACGCTAAAACAATCTCTGTTTGGGTGCTTTCCTCTCCCATCTAGCGAATAGCAATCACTGACATAACAGTTATCGATGACTACGCTCCATTCACCACTGGATCCAGGTTGGTGACATACTCTGAAATCAGCAAGTGAAATCAAAATCTAGTCAGAATTAACAGTTAATAATTCTTTACTTAAAAAACAATAAAATTAGATAAGATAAAGGCGGGTGGGGTATATTGTTTTCGGTTTATATAAAACTACACATCCCTTGATTTCTTTCAATCAATTTATTCAGAAACATTTAGACTCTGCCTAAAGGCACCATTTTATTATATACCGAGATATGTATCCAGACTAGAATTAAACAGAGTAGGATATTTAATAGCAAATTTAAGAAATCGCTTGTAATTTTTTACCCACTGAGGTATTCCATTAGTTCGATCCCATATGAATATGCCAATAAATTACATTGCAGTGGCAGACGACGAAGAACAAGGTGTTGAATGCAGGATAAAGGCTGCATCGGACGCTGCCAGTCTGTGACACAATAGGTAGCATTCATTTCCGTTTGTGTTGGCGCCGGTCAGAGAATCTTTGTCTACTTTGGCACGAAACCCACACAAAGGGCCAGACGGCAAGATCTCCAGCGAGTCTTGAAGTGAAGTAGGGAAGGAAGGTCCACAGAAGACAAAGAGAGGCAGTTGACTATGGAGGGCAGAGGTGAACAGTCGGCTTGAGATAGCAGTCAGGGAAAGACACAGTCGGCAGAAGGAGGCAGGGAGAAAATGGAGGTAGGGCAGAGAAGAGAGTCAACAGAAGTCAGAAAGACGACTGCTAAGACCTGTTGACCTACAGAGGCCGGGTTAACCAATGTAAGAAGATGTCAGCATTGTTAGTGGCTTTGTAGAAGTTTTGCGCAAATCCACGGAGAGCTGCATAAAAGTGTCACCTAGACTTCCCCCTTCTTGCACTTGGAGCTGACCCAAGCCCGTGTTTGTTCGTTTGTTCTTTTCCTCCACACTCTTTGTTTTATTTTGCATATCTATAATGAAATATATAATGCCCCTGGTCGGAAACCACTAGACGAATCATTGGCCTTGAGTAGTTTGGTTTAAAGATGCTGATATATTGGGGGTCGCCCGGGCGGCCAAGGGTGTTATCACAAGTCACTTAGTTAAAGTAAATTGGTTGGTGGGGAAATTCAATTCCCAATAAAAGATTCCATCATATTCCCCAGATGCATCGTGTTACACTTGTAGAATCAGAATTAATGAGATGCTGTTAAATACACCAACAAAAATTTCTACCAAACGCATCTATATATGTATATATATTGAAGGAAAATAAACATTAAATATGGACCAAGTACATTCATAACCAATTACAAATAGTAGAGAAGGCAGATTTACAAGAGAGTGCCAAAGATACTAAAAGAACCATTTTCTTGGTCACATCTAAATGCAACATCTATTGTTTGTGTACCAGAAAAGAGAATCATTTCTGTACCTGAAAGAAAAAAAAAATGTTTACTTACATGATATGAAAAATGTTTTCATCTTTTTGATCAACAGAACATTAACAGTTCTACATAAAATTTTGATAATGCTCACTTTTTAAAAGGTTTTTCACAACTGGTGGTCTCTTTCCCCACTTCCTCTTGTTTTTAAAGATCATAATTGATAGTTTATATATATATATATATATATATATATATATTCGACTTCTGCACGTTAAGAAAAAAATTACCTCTCTTAAAACATTTAAATTTTCCTGCTTTCCTGAACAGTTTTTTTTCTTTCGATTTTCTGAATCATGGCAGCATTTTCAGCTGTAACTGCTCAAAATAACCAGTTTCAATATATTTAAATCATCTTGCATAAAAGGTGTGCAACTGCTTGTTACTGTTACTGATATTGATAAAACTACTACTAATAATAATCATGATAATAATATGATGGCATGGGGAAGTTGATCCTCAGTTAAAACAAGTTAAACTTAACCAAATTAACAAATAGTACGTGCACAAACTAGAAATTATTCTAAAATATGAGGCACACAAAATTTCTGAGATTTGAAATACAAATGGATCTCCCGTTCTGAAACAGAAAACCAGATCTAGATTTACTTAATAAAGAGAAAAGAACTTTCTGATTAGTAGAAGAAAATTGAAACTGTCGGCAGAAATTGGGTAGAATATTTTGAAGAATGTTGGGGTGCTGCGGGAACTTTCTACCGTTTGGACCGCCGTAAAAACCACCAGTTACTACTGGTGTGAAAAACACATAGGTAGTAAAATAATTGACGACCTTATGTGCATGAACAACATCAAGCTGCTTGCAAAAAAATGAAAAAGAATAGCTGACTGATATAAGCGATAAGATTACAGAGTCAGGATATAAGAATGGAATTTGGCATAGGAAAATGTGTCCAACTCATAATGAAAAGTGGAAAAAGACAAATAAAGGAAGGAATAGAACTGCCTAATCGAGAAAGTATCAGAATGCTCTGAGAAAAGGAAAATACTAATACTCGAGAATATTGGAAGCGGACACCATCAAACAAGTGGAAGAAAAAATAAGAAAGGAGTACCTTAGACGAACGAAAACCCTTCTGGAAATCAAGCTCTGCCGCATAAATTTCATCAAAGAATATATACCAAGGCGTTTCCCTCTTGTACAACACTCTGGGCCATTTTTAAAATAGACTCTGGAAAATCTCAGATAAATGGACCTCAGAGGACAATAAAGTTCATGACGATGCACAAGGATTCACAAGTGACGCATAAAATAGACAGATTATATGTCAAGAAAAAAAGAGAAAGAGGACTCGCCAGCATTGAAGGTTGCATGGATGCATTAATACGGGTGATCGGAGACATTAAAAAGAGCAAGTTACAGCACTGATAACATAAAGACAAGCTGAAGATTATTGAAAAGAGTACTGACGACTTGAGGAGACTTGTTGCCGCTCAAACTCCAGTGAAAAACCACCAACTAATGCACGAATTAGATTTGCTTGTTTAAATTTTCTGTGATTAATTCTCTATCGTTTAGCAGTGCTTGTCTCGATAAATGAAGAAGTAATGTATTTAAGATAGTCTAAAAGCACAAATTAAGAACCATTACCGTCTTCAATGTAACCGGAAAGAAATGTAAGGAGTCTAGTATTTACTCTGAAAGGACCGGTCTTAGTGGAAACGAAGTCTCAAATTACGCCAGTATATATGAAAACAAAAGGTGATACAGGAGTACATGGAACTAGCTCAGGTACTTATTGTGAGAAGTAAAGTATAAAATAGCCGGTCTGTGAACTTTAGTTTAGTTAAAACTAATTTTTTTTTGTAATCCACTGTTCATGACCATTTATTCTAACTGTTCTCGATCACATCTGTGTCAGGCGTGCAGATCATAAACAACCCCTGGCTCTGGTATAGCCACAATATACTGCCCATAAAAAATGACAAATCGAAACAAAATTCAACATAGGACCCAAACAACAAGTTTCGGTGTCATGATCGGCTGGTGGTCCCTTGATAACGAATATGGCGGATCCGTTTGCCATCCTGCAAATGTTGGCTTGTTTTCTTTCAGGAACAGAAATGATTCTCTTTTCTGGTACACAAACAATGAACAAATAGACCACTCACACCAGAGACATCAGCGTAGAAAATGGACATGGGAAGATGACAAACTAGCATTATACTGATATTCTTGGAGCAACCCTGCAAAAAGTGGGTATAGAAAAAAAATGATGGAAATCTGGACAGCATTCGCTAGTTCTAAGACAACAAACCAAAGGCTCGCTGACCAGGATAGGACAATAACAAAGAATCGTTGGTTTTCTGACCTTAAAGTACTGGAAATCGACTAACAAATATATAGGCAAACGCATTAACAAATACCTGATACAGTAACCCAGTCACTAAATACGGGAAAGCCAGAAACTACTAACCAATCACTACGTGAAAATGACGGATACAGTGCAAATACACAAACGGAAACACTGATCCAAGAGAAAAAATCGATTGTAGATATTATTAAATGAATCATGTCTGAAAAGAAAATCACATTGCCTTCTCTCATAAACCAAGACAGGAGGAAAGTTAAGTCCCAAACCGAGAAATGGAACGACTTATTGACAAATATCCCAACAAACGACATCACAGAGTTAAACGATTTAATATATGTCAGAGCAAAATTAATCTGTGAAAATATCAGAGTTCCCTGAAGAAAACAGATAGAAATTCAAAAACCCTAGTGGAAACTCAGACTAGAATCAAAGATAAAAAGTCTACGACAACAAGCAGGAATACTAAAACGGAACTCTAAAATATATTCTAACGAAACTGAAAAGGCACAGCGACTAGAACGAAAATAAAACTTTATGAGACTAACCAAAAAATACTGGCGAAAGAAGAAAGACTAAAAAGATACCGCGACAGGTCCAAACAATACAGACAAAACAAGACATTCCAAAACAACGAAATAAAATTCTACCAACAAGTTGGAGAACTGCCGAAGCTATACTAACAGAAATATGCGAGAGAGGCAAAAAGATTATGGAGCAAAATATGTGAACGGAAAGATCATACCAGAAAAAGCCGAATGGATAAACAACATGGAAACAACGAAGAAGGTCCTCGGTTGAATATACTCCCTTACGCACACAAAACAACACTTAAAAATATCAAACAGGAAAACCCCTGACCTAGATGGTATACACTGATTTTGATTTAAAAAATCACCTCAATCCACGAAAGACTTGCTACTGAAATGAATAAATACATACAGAAACCTGAGATACCCGAATAGATTACCAAAGAGAAGATCACTCTGACCCAAAAGGAACCGCCCCAAACAAGTATAGACCCAAAACGTGCCTACCGATGATGTGGAAAATACTAACGGCAATAGTTATGGAGAAAATATACCCCTCATTGCTAAGCCGCGGAATATTCCCTAACGAATATAAAAGATGCCGTAAGAGAATCAGAGGCACAAGAGAACTACTCTATAAGCATCAACACATCTTCAACGAGAGTAAAACGAGATGGAGGAATTTGGCTAGGATTAACTAAAAAAAAGGCTTACAATATGAACCCCCAAAGCTGGATACTACACTGTCTCAGAATGTATAAAATACCCGACGAAGTCGTATAGTTTATCCAGAAGACCATGCAAACCTGGAGAGTGGAATTGACAGCAGAAGAAAAAGGATTATCAGATGTGGCGATCCAAAGAGGCATATTCCAAGGAGATGCACTATCACCATTACTATTTGTAATAGCGATGATGCCAGTCAACGACATTCTTAGGAAATGCATAGTCGGATACAAACTCAGTAAATCGCAAGATTAACCACTTGATGTACATGGACATGTAACTGTTTGCTAAAAACGAAAAAAGAAAACCCTAATACAAATTGTGAGGATATACAGTCAAGATATAGGAATAGAATTTGGCATAGAAAAATGCGCCATGCTAGTAATGAAAAGCAGCAAACAACACACGACGGAAGGAGTGGAACTACAAAATAAAGTATTAATCAGAACACTTGAAGAAAAGGAAACCTGCAAATACTTGGGGATATTGAAAGGTGACACCATCAAACAAGTGGACATGAAAGAAAAAAAATTAAAAAGAGTATCTCAGAGGAGCCAGAAAACTACTATAGCAGAAATATTGTCAAAGGGATAAATAACTGGGCTGTCCCCCTCGTAATATACTCGAATCATTCTTGAAGTGAACCAGTGAAGATCATAAGCAAATGGACTAGAGAACAAGAAAACTATTGAACATGAAGAGCCCTTGCACCCCGGAGATGACGTTGACAGAATATATGTGTCAGGAAAGGAGGAAAGAAGGTGACTTGGTAGCATTGAAGACAGCGTCAACGTTGATGCATCGATACAATGACTCGAAGACTACATAGAAAAGAGCGAAGGAAGACTGATTGCCGCTGACGACACGAGGATCAACAAAAAAAAAATAACCAGAAAACAAAGGTGGAAAGAAAAACAATTCTATAAAAACAACTCTATAAGCGACTAACAAACAACATCTCACACGAGAAAACGTGGACATGGTTTAAAGATTGAAGACTTTAAGAGAGAAACTAAATCTCTTCAAATAGCAACACAAAACAATGGCATAAGGACCAACAATATCAAAGCGAGAACAGATAAGATGCAACAAAACAGTAGATATAGGCTATGGTGTGATAGATAGAAACAATCAATCACATAATAAGCCAATGTAACAAATTAGAACGGAAAGAATATAAGACAAGGCACAAGTGGGTAGGCAAGGTGTTCCACTGGAAATTTGGCGAGAAATTGAAATTTGAACATACAAAAATATGGTATATGCACAACCCAGAAACTGTCCTGGAAAATGACACACACAAACTCTTCACCTAATTTCGTCCAGACGACCAGACCTTATATTAATCAACAAAAAAGAGAGAACTTGCTGAAGTGTGGACTTTGCTGTCCCAGCGGACTACAGAAAAAATTGAAAGAAAGCGAAAAGAGGGATAAGTACGTCAACCATGCGAGGGAATTAAAAAAAAAACTGTTGAACATGAAAGTGACGATTATACCAATTGTAATTGGTGCTCTTAGTACAGTCAACAAAAGATTGGTACAAGGAGTTGAGGACTTGGAAATAACGGGACGGGTGGAGACTGTCCGAACTACAGCATTATTGAGATCTGCCAGAATACTGAGAAGAGTCCTGTAGACGTGAAGAGACTTGCTGTCACTCAAACTCCAGTGAAGAACCATCAGGTAAGGCTGATGTGAAAAACTCTCAAGGAGTAAAATATTAATAATATTTAACATAACCTGCCGTATAGTGGACTTTGCAGTCCCGGTGGACCACACTGTGAAAATCAAAGAAAACGAAAAGAAAGATAGGAACTCGGACCTTGCCAACGAACTAAAAAAAAACAGTGTAACGGTGACACTGATTGTAAATGGCGTGCTCGTAACTGTCTCGAAAGACTTGGAAAAGAAGCTTAAAGAGTTGGAAATTGGAGGACAAATCGAGCATTGTTGAGATTTGACAGAATTCTAAGAAGAGTCGAGGAGACCTGAGGATACTGACTGTCACTCAAATTCCAGTTGCCCAGTCGACTGGGGCAGAAAAATACATCAACTACTTTTCTGCAGAGGAGTAAAAACCCCAACGAGTGTCCTACATATGACACTAAACAATCTGATGGTGAGTTTCCAGTAACGATGGAGCTTTTGGGAATGTGGAGTTTCTCTTCGTTGTCATAGCTACCGGGTCCACTCTGGCTCGGAGTGGTAACACCTGATAGTGTCCTATCAATAGATCAAATATAACTAAACTGTGTACTTATGCTAAACAAAATTGTTAGAAATAGATCTGTTTTTGACATTGAAACTGCGTACTTATGCTAAACTGAATTGTTTGAAATAGAACTACTTTGACATTTAACTATTTGTAAACAAAAACTATATTCATACTAAACAGAATTGTATGAAATTTAATTCAG
>OY757906.1:83367809-83660309 GCA_963585895.1 Sepioteuthis lessoniana | reverse complement strand
TGGAAGACTTGAAACAATTTAATTTTGTGCAAACAAATGAGATCTAGCAACTCATTTGAAAAGACCAACAGACTATTCGCTTACAAATATATATATATATATATATGTGTGGGGGGGGTTGGCATTAAATACGCCACAAGCGTTGATATGCCATAAAACACTAACCAACCAATGATAAACTTCTGGCTCAATTTGGATAGTGTCAGCTAATTGGTTGGCTCGTTAGATGGTCATATTTATGCCATGTCGACAATTGTGGGGTATTTAATGCCGAAGTCAGTCATTTTCCAATTCTAAGATTTCGAGTAAATTTATTTTTCATAATCCTTTACAAACACTTATATTTTAAAGTAACAATTAATACAAATAATTTTTGCATTATTGTATGGTCCAGCATTCCCATCTAATACTAACAATTTAAATGCAACAATATAATCAGTTGGGATATTTTATGGCGAAGTTTGTTTAATAAATATATCAGTCATCTTAAAAAGATAATTTATTCCTTATTGTAGAGCTAATGCATTAATGTAGTTCAAAATCACTTTAACATAATCTCAAAATATCTATTTGACTCATATATAACAGGTACAACTCCGTCAATACCTGGGAGTAGCGGTAACGAAGGAGTGACTATACACTCCGAAAAGCTTTGGAACTGTAGTCTCACCATCAGATGTCTTTTAATGTCACGCCAAGGACACCCAAATTTGGCAGATCTAAATAACTCTGTTTGGTTGTCAGTTGAAGACAGTCAGACGCTTCAGTTATTTATATAGGTTGTTATAATAGCAATAAAATGACGAAGATTTATGTTGCTTTTTATTTTTTTAATTTCTCCTTGATATAAGAACGAATGTTAAAAAATCAAAATTCCTATAATGAATAAAAAATATTCTTCATATATTCCCGATTGTCGTTATCTTTCAATAAAATACTTTTCAAATTTAATACTGATTTGTTTGTTTGTTTGTTTGTTTGTTAGTTCTCTTTTCCTTTTCTCTTCTTTTTTGTTTGATTTTCTTTTTGTTTTCTTTTTTGTGCTTTTTGAATTATTTTGTATTTTTTTTTTTTTTGCTTTTTTGTTTGTTTGTTTTTTATTTTGTATCTTGTTTTTTGTTTTTGTTTTTCTTTGTTTTTCTTTTTCTTTTTTTTTTCTTATTTGTATCTTTTTGTTAAATTTTGCCTAAAGCTTTTTTTCTTTTCAAAGTTGACTTTTTTTAAATGCCTAAACATGTACCATCACGAAAAAATTCTTCATAATTTTGATTTATTTTATCGACATTTTAATGTTCGTTTTTCTCGTTCTATTTCCATTTAAAGAAAATCGATGGCTACCAAGGAAAATTGAAAACTAAAACCTTCGTCATGAATATTTGTACAGACATTTATTAAAGTCAAACTAGAGATGTGATTTTATATCACACTCATCAACGTTGTAATATTTTTCTTCGATTATTGAATGTTTTGAAATGATTAAATACGCTTGAGAAACATGCCAAATGTGCTAAACTTACGAATGAATATATGGGATAACATCTGCGTTTCACGGCTGGAAGGGCGGTGAACTTTTCTGCACTCTCACGTATATCACAGTAATAAAAACGACATATAGAAAAGAATATTTGACACGCATCTTTGTGTCATTTTCTGGTTGATGATTAACTAAATCCTTGTGAAATGAATATGATCCATGTAGTTTGCCCAACTGTATTTCCTAGTGCAAAACTGGGTTAAATTTGGTAAATGTTAACAGGAGCATATCCTCAGTCAGCAAACCTGTCAATTAAATAATAAAAAAACACCTATAAGAAAATTGGTGACCATAAATGGGAGGTTAAGTTCTTTGTTTGATGGCATATCAATCTTCTTGGTTTATTTAGTGCCGTAGCTGTTCTTGGATAAGAACAGCTGTGACACTGTTTAAACCATAAGGGTATTAGTACGAATGTGAACTTAATAGGGCAGCTGATGTTCAAACTCCTTTACATCAGGGCCACAGTCCAGCTCTTTAGCCATTACGCCACGGGGCTCGCTCTTAACATAAAGGGTTTGCAAGGGAATAATTCAAAATCTAAAATTGTTTGACAGCCATGTTGACTGGATTTAGAATATGGTGAATGTATCCTCAGCTGAGGGATAAGATCCCCTTCCGAAAAGTGTGTTCCAGGTTTGACACTAAACTGCATCTGATAGTGAGGCTCCACTCTTGGAGATTTGAGGAGTGCTAGGTATCTTTCATAGCCATTACACCCAGCTACACTGCGATCATGAGAGGTTGTCTCTCTTTGGTTTCCATTGACAGTTCAAATTTGGTTTGGTTTCTTTGTTTAATGATATATCAATTTTCTTGGGTTATTTAATGCCAAAGCCTTCCTTGAACACGTGAGGTACTATTTAACCCATTATTTGGAAAATAAGGTGGTTCATACCTTTCCCAAGGTTATCAGTCCGAAAGTGATGAGCATAGCGTGACTGAAATTTGAACTTCAATTCCGCGATGTCGTCGTCCAGTACATTAGCCACAACGACACGGAGTTTCCCCTCTAAGGAAAGATGTTAGATGTTATAATCGTTTACTAAGGATTATTATTAGTTACTTAAAACAATGTAATTTTCAGCAAAGAAATGGTTATTATTGAATTGATAGGAATATCAATATAATATTAAATATGATATAAAAACACGAAAGAACTAATTGCATAAAATGTAAATATGAACATACAATGAACGTAATTTCCTTATTTCTAGGCATAGACTAACACATGGTGGGTTGATATGTCGTTAAAATCAACCAATCAAAAAAAAACTGTACAAGTTAACGTCATATTTAAATCGTGACATATACGAGGTCTGATCAGAAAGTATGAAAATTGAATCTTTGTTTTTATATCAAATGAAGGCTTGTGCCATACTAAGTGACTTATATAATAAAAAGGATGATGTCTAGACGTTTCGAACACTTGTCTAGATTAAGAGTAGATGTCAAGACTTCTCGACAACCTTTTGAGAGATCATCATCATCATCATCATCATCATCATCATATCGCGCTGGTAGCACGGATATCCCTGACCCTCTCTCGCCACTCCTCCCTATCGTTCATCGCCCTATGTAGGTCTTCAGGACAACATCCCGTATCCTCACATAGCTGCTGAATGCATGTTCGTGCTGGTCGTCCTGCTTTTGCACGGCCATGTGTGGGGGTCCATAAGAGTACATCTCTTATGAGTTCGTCCCTGCTTCTCCAGCAGTGTCCTGCATGTCTGGTTAAGCAATCTCATGTTCTATAATTGCTCAAAGGTATAACAAAGCTCACATTTTATGTTACAAGATATTGATGGGTTCAGTTTAGTTGGGGTTTATGGTATACTAACCACTATATATATGATTCGTAAACAAATATTGTCGATAATATTCTTAAATGAGTCTGAGCTCTTTATTGCACACGGTTAAATGGTTTCAAGTATTGCCATATAACTGTCACAATTTAACTTTAATTCAAATAGCACATAGTTTATTCTATAGGACCCATTGATAGGAGCTTATCAGGCGATACCACTCCGGTTTTCTAGGAGCAGTGGCAATGAAGGGGTACTCCACATTCTCCAAATCTCCAAGGCTAAAGCTTCGCCATCAGATGGTTTAAAGTTATATCCATGAGATTCTTTGGGAGTTAATTTATCCCACTGCAGAGATGCAGTCGTGTATTCTACAGCCCCAGCCGACGGGGCAGTTTGGTATTGGGTCTTGAGGAAACTGACTCAGCAAATATAACTATTTAATGACAAGCACGCTGTTACTGAATCATATGTCTCACCTGAATTTCGTAAGAAATAAAAGTCAGATAAATTTTTAAGTGGGCTTCAGTCTTCTGCTCTCGAATTTCCACGAAATGATCATGGTGCTCTGCTTGATCATTGAGGCTCACAAAAGTCATACTAATTTTATTTGATATTTTAATATCGTTTTATGTCATAGAGACATGGAACAAAAGCAGTATAGTATATATGAGAACAGAGAAACAACATATACATCTTCTTTTTATTAAAATTCTTTTTTAACACATACAAGTATAAAAGATTTGCTAGTAGAAATTTAATAAGCTTATCTTAGCACAGAGTAGGAAGTACGGGGCACTCAGTAAGAAACAAACTCACTAACAATAGTCTACTAGTCTGGATCGTCTAAATTTACACCTTTAGAGGCGCCTAGTACGAGTTCGGTTAAAATTTGTGTTGTGGCGTAATTTGATTGAATCAGTTTTTTTTTTTTTGTTTTTTTTTAATATTTTTTGATGAGATGTTTTTTTGCGGGGGGGGGAGATAACTGCCTGTGATTTCGTATTAGGAAATGGCTCATTTTTGAAGTAGAAAATTTTGTGAAATTTACTGAAGCGTTTCTTTTGAAGTATAGTTCTTTTTATAAACTGTCTTTGATCAAAAAGAATGGTCATTTGTTTCCATGCTAGAAAATAGTGTGCAAGTATGTGTATGTGCATATGTATGTGTACGTTCGTGCGTTTGTGGGTGCATGTTTTTGTTGCATGTGCTTCTATGTGCGTATGCATGTGTGTGTATGTTTCTGCAAGTGTGCGTACGTGTGTGTGTGTGTGTGTGTGTGTGTGTGTGTGTGTGTGTGTGTGTGTGTGTGTGTGTGTGCTGATCTTGTTTGTTGGGAAGACCGTATCAAGTTTTCTTCTATTAATGTAAAGACGATTTGTTCATTGAGGTTAGTCAGGGACTTGGCGAACGTTAAGCATATTAGTTATAGCAGACTGCAGGGTTAGGTATCAATTTCTAATTGCTGATAGATCCCCTTGGATAGAATTGTCTTTAACTTTCTATAGTCTACGCTGATTGGCTAATTACTTTTCATTCCAAATTTTCTATTTACTTTTTAGTTTTTCCAACTTCATCATACGATAGTCTTCTGGTGGTTATATCTGAAGTGTTCCGTTTTAAACATTTGTCTTTGTGTTTTGATTGCGAAAATACATGGCTGCTATCAAGAAAACTTTGGGTTGGGTAATTCTTAAGAAACAAGGCCATTGTTCGTGAGTTCGATCCTTGTTGGTGACTCTATACATCTGGTCTCGCGCTAAAACTACGCTCTGCTAAACTTTGTAAATCACATATTCTGGTTTATCACTCAACATGGCCAAAAACATAGGTCATTTTCTGTCTGTGAAACATTTCTGTAGATCCATCTACAATTAAAACTCCAATATGCAGCCTGTTGAAAGTATCTATTGATAGTACAATATCGAGAAATAATTAAGATTTAAAACTTAGTCTGATACATAGGGCTCAGATTGCTTACGGTACCTCAGTTACTAACGACGCTAAAGTTTGATCGTTGCGTAATGATGTGCGCAAATATATATATATATATATATATATATATATATATATATATATATATATATATATATATATGTCATGAGAGGAAAATGCTACCGACTTATAATGCCCATATTTCTACTATATATATATATATATATAAATATATATATATATATATGTAAACCCTCCGCATGAGTTGGATGTGAAACGAGGTCAATTTTTAAGTGAAGTTTAACAAGTTTTAATTTAGCGTTTTTCTCTTAAAATCTTTGCATCTCACAGAACATCTCCCCCCCCCATCTAACTATTGTGGGAAGGAAACTACGTAAGATGTAAACAGCCTAGTGCTAGATTTGAACATGGGTCACCGTGTCTATTTCCAACGAGCGCCTTCAAATATATATATATATATATATATATATATATATATATATATATATATATATATATATATATATATATATATATATATATATATATATATTGCTTTTCATCAGGTAGTGTGTTGATTTCTCTCCTGGAAATTCGCCTAATTAAGAGTTCAAGAAGATTACCACAAACGTTTTGACTTGATCTTCTTAAAAAAACATTTTTGTCTTTAAGACCATTTTCTAGAGAACAAAAAATATTTAAATCATGTGGTGCAAGGTCTAATGAGAGTGCTGGATGGGGTAGAAAACACCAGCTTAAATCTAGTATTCTGGCTGAATGTAGCCGTGAAGCTCAAAGTTTATTCTATTGACGAGTGCAGGGTATTTTCTTAGATTTTTATGCTCACTTTTCCTATTGGCAGATTGTAGACTGAGATGTATTGTGGTCAAGTACTTTTGCGCAGATTGCTATTCTCTTGATCGAGGTCTGATGAGCATCCGAGTCTGGTTACCTAGTAGAATACACCGACTGCACCTCTACAGAGGGGAAAGCCTCTCCACTGAGTGTCCTGGATATGACACCAAACAATCTGATGGTGAGATTCCAGTGATGCTGGGGCTTTGGGGAATGCTGAGTACCCCTTCATTGCCATTGCTTCCGGGTCCACTCTGGCCCGGAATGGTGGCACCTGATAGGGCCCAATCTATGGGTTAAATAGGACTAAATTGTATACTTATGCTAAACTGAATTGTTTGAATTAGAACTGTTTGATTTAACTGAATAGCTTGAAATGGAATTTTTTTTGACAATTAAACTGCGTACTTACATTTAAACTGCGTACTTAAGCTAAACTGAATTATTTGAAATGGAACTGTTTTTGACATTGAAACTGTACTTACGCTCAACTGAATTGTTTAATATAGAACTGTTTTCACATTTAACAGTGTGTAAACAAAATCTATACTTATACTGAACTTATTTAGCCGAATTAGAACGGTTTGACTAAACTGAATAGCTTGAAATAGAACTGTTTTTGACAATTAAACCGTGTACTCATGCTAAACTGAATTGTTTGAAATAGAAATGATTATGGTTTTAAAATGGATTTAGCATTAAATAACGCACAAAAGTTGATGTACCATAAAACACCTACAACCGACCAACCATCCGAGTCTGGGTTCATCTTTCAAAGACGTATCGCCAGATTGAAACTTTGAAAACTAGTTTCCGATGGTCGGCATCATTGACATCATAGCCATAAACACGATAATTTTTCTTGGCTGTTTCAGTGTTGTTTTCGTTATCCTTAATCTCACGCAACATCACATGTTGAATATTTTCTTTTAGTTCCTCGAATTCAGAGGCATTAGATGATAGATTATATTGTAATACGCATTCTTTCACTACTGAAATAAGAATGACCGATGAAGAAGTTCTTTATTCAAGTGATTTCTAGTTGCCTTTAAAACATTTATAGATTGAAATGTGTGCTTAAAACTTGCATTTAAAAACGTAATTTATCTATTAATCCAACCAATATATATATATATATATATATATATATATATATATATATATATATATATATTCAACCCATCATTTAAGCATAATTTTGAAGTACAGTGGCGGTCATAATGTTCAGAACGGCATAGTTTCGTCAGAAATAGTAGGTATAACTTTCTATCTTAGTTGTTTTAGATTCTATAATTTTCACAGATAATAAATACGATACTGATTGTTATTCTGTGAAATGTTGGTATTATTTGAGATGATAATAAAAAGTATTGTATGATTTAGTGATTTACTGCAAAACCCAGGGCAGCCAAAATGATCAGAACTATTGAAAAAATGAAGAAAATACTCAAATATTACAGAAAATACAGAAATTATTTAATATTTAGTCTGAAGCCTTTTAGCTTCATTTACACCCGGACATCTTCGGCAGCATGAAGAAATTAATTCATTGATATCTTGTCGAGGGATCATATTCCATTCTTCCAGAAGGGCATTCGATAATTGCTCTATTGTTTTTGGATTTCTGGCTTAAAACGTTCTCCCAGAGTCTTCCACACATTCTGAATAGGATTAAGATCTGGGCTTTGAGGAGGCTAATCCATAACGGTAACATTTTCTGCTTTGGGGAAGTTCAGGACTACCATAGCCTTGTGACATAGGGCGTTGTCCTGCATGAATATGAAAGGGTACTCAGTTGAATTTCTCAGCACAGGCAAGACATGATCTTTTACAAGTTGTTTATGAACTCCTGCATTTACCTTTCGTTGTAATCGCACCAAAGGGCCTACACCAGATATCCTCCCCCAAACCATGATACTTCCTCCGCCGAATTTAACACTAGCCTTAAGGCACTTAGGCGACAATTCTTCACCAACCTTTCGACGAACGTACGTTTTCCCATCTGAACCAATTAACAACAACTCTTATTCATCACTGAAATGCACCATTTGCCATTTTTCTTGAGACCATAACACATGTTCGTTTGCAAAAGCAAGACGACACTTTTTATTCTTGGAGGATATCAGTGGCTTCACTACAAGTGCCTTAGCTAACAGTTGTTGTTCAACTAAACGACGAGACACAGTCTTCCTAGTAAAAGTTTTCCCAGTTGAGTGTTCATTTCCTGAGAAACAGTAGCAGCAGTTTTAAATCGGTCTTTTTTAACAAACTTTACTATCGCACGATCATCTCTGGTCGTTATTCTTGGCCTACGTTTAGACTTTCTTGCTTCATACGAACTATAAGCATTGTAAACTTTAAGAATACCGTGAACAACACCATTTGACTTGTTTACAGTCTCTGCAATAGGCCCAATACTTAAATTATCCTTCATTCGAAGCCTAATAATTTCTGCATTTTCTGTAATATTTGAGCATTCTGTTCATTTTTTCAATCGTTCTGATCATTTTGGTCGCCTTGGGTTTTGCGGTAAATCACTAAATCATTCGATACTTTTTATTATCATTTCAAATAACACCAAGCTTTCACAGAATAACAATTAACATAGTATTTATTTTCTGTAAAAATTATAGAATCTAAAATAACGTAGATAAAAAGTTATACCAACTTTTTCTGACGAAACTATGCCGTTCTGAACATTATGGCCACCACTGTACTGGTGCCGAAAAACTAGATGAAGAAATCTACACGTATCTTGACGCTATTGTATTATCTCTTGTTTTTATTCATATTCTTAAGAAATTTGGGAATATTTTGATGCAAACACATGACGTTGAATTTTTCAAACTAATCAACAACAAAGCTAGCGATACAGACAAAAACTTTCTTTAAAATTATTAGTTTTATTGACGAAACGATTTTAAGACAATCTTCATCTGTCTTTGTTGCAGTAGCTTCAAATATTTAAGAGCAGTAATTATTTTTTCCAAACATCTTCACTGAATAATTCTATATATATATATACTGCCTTGATACCGTAAAAACGCATTTTTGCATATTAGTATGAATGAACTTTTGTTTGAATTTATACAGAAATTTTATATAAAATCTCCCTATTTATCAAAATGTGCATATGGATTTTCTATATGCATAGATTTATAGACAATGGTTGGAAAATTCTTTTGAAAATTTGACTTTCATTTCAAGGTGAAATTTAAACAAAAGAAAATATCTCTACATATATATATATATATATATATAATGTGTCTTTATATATATATATATATATATATATATATATATATATATATATATATAAAGACCCACACACATTTACACACGGTTACACTATACTAAATACAAATGCAAAGTGATTTAAGTTAAATACGGGGTTATCAAAATTTCCATCTGCATTGCTTGATCAATATGATTAATTTTCACTACAAGATTAAGTGCAATGAGACGTAAAACCACGAATTGAATAATGGTAATCGTCGGAAGAAGTGAACTCAGATTAACAAAAGTGAGAAAACAAAAAAGAATATTCCTACCATATTATTCATTTTCTATGGTTCTCAACTACTTTTGGCCTTAGATCATCTTTATTAAAAATGTTTTTGTGAAAAAAAAACTTTTAAAAAGCCTTTTTTAATGTTTAAAATACTACGAGAGAACCTTTGAAAAATTCACTGCAAGAATAGAATATCCATTTGTCGAAAGGAAAATATTATTGGTATCCACGTGTCTTCAACTGACTTTTATATATCTGAAGTATGTACATTTAGCAAATGAGTTTTTCATTTGAAATCAATATATATATATATATATATATATATATATATATATATATATATATACTTCACTTACATAATGGGAATCTGTGGACCGAGCTCATTCTAACTATATACCTCATCAATGCCACATTATGATAAAATATACTAAAAACAATGGATTTTTGAGTATTTTGAAGAACCACTCCACCATAATCAACCTAACTTTGTTATTTGCAGCCAAAATTTCATAAGTGTTCTTTTCAGTTTTTACAAGTGGACTTTGTCCAGTATCATTATAAATCTATTTATTGGTCCGTCTATCTATCTATCTATTTCATCCCAGCTGGCAGAGGCTGTAGAATACACAAACTCCATCTATGCAGAGGGGTAAGTCACCTCACTCAATGAATGTCCAAGTTATGACGCTAAACAATCTAATGTTGAGGCCCGAGTAAAGTTAGAGCTTTGGGGAATACGGAGTATCCCTTTATTACCATCGCTCCTAATTCCACACTGACCTGGAGTGGTAGCACCTTATAAGGTCCTATCTGTGGTTCAAATAGAACTGTTTGTCACTTAAACGGATTGCAAACAAATGACTAATGCTAAATTGAACTGTTAGAAATAGAACAGAATGATCATTTAACTGTAGGTAAACAAATGACTGATGTATAATTGAATTGTTAGTGATACATAGCAATATTCGGAACAATTTAACTTTGTTGACTTATGTTGAATTGAATTGTAAGAAATAGAACTGTTTGATTATTTAGCTGTGAGTATCTGCAAATTATATTTACAAATCATATATTTAATATATATGTAAAAATAGGATTTGGCATTAAATATTCAACAATGGTTCAACAATGGTTGATACCCATAAAACCAAATCAAATTATCTATCTATCTATAAGACAGTTGATACTGAAAGAAATTTTAAATGTAAATATGTAATCGGCCCCTTTTATCAACTTGGTTTGCGTGTCAGCCGTGTGAAACACATATAAATAGTCTTAAGTAGATGAATAACAGACCTAATATCGGACGTGATCTTAAGGTAATTTGTCGACAGGAGTGAGATAAAGTTGGTATCAATTTCTGCTAGAAACTTACCTTGAATTACTCTAAACGTCTGACAGCCATCCTAGCAAATAATGTATATGTCATTAAATACTGAACACGATTAATTGAAATGTGTGCAAAAGTTTAGCGTGTTACTTTCTGTTATATTTGTCAATGAATTAATATATAGGCTAACATTTCTTCATTTTTCCTCATACATAGTACATCCTCAGTACAGACTCTATTCAACTCAAGATTTATGCTAATAGAAATATTAGAAATTATTACTTTGAAAAACTGTAATGTTCAATACTTTTGCGTGTCATTGTAGAGTTGAGTCACGAGTTGTAATTATGAATTTATTAGAGTACATAACAATAAAGAAAAAAGCAATTTCTAAAATATCATCAAGTTATATTTACTAAGACCTTATAAAGAGATAGATAAGGACATAGATAGATAGATAGATAGATAGATAGATAGATAGATAGATAGATAGATACGAGGTGTGCCCGATAACTAAGGGGGCAATTATAACAAAAATTATTTTGTTCGCAGCAGCAAAACTACATGAGTTCTCCTTCAAAGTAACCCCTCGAGTTATCTTTCTCTGCTACTCTTCTACGCTCTCCTGGGTGGATTCTTCTGGGATGCCCATCCACTCCATCTTTATGACCTTCTTTATAGCCTCCATGGCTGCAAAACAGATCTGTTTCATGATCTCTTTGAGCTTGGGGTAAAGAAAAAGTCACACAAAGCAAGATCAAGTGGATAGGGAAGAACTGCGAATCTCCCCTCGGGCCAGAACTGCCGAATATTCAGCAGATTCAGTCCCGTTACTTTTCAGACATTCCCAGATCTTCAGCGATAATCTTTAAAACACTACTTTTCATGTGCAGGTGACTTGCAATTATCTGAACCGCCAAGCGACGATCACTACACACCACCTGCCTTACCCACTCGACGTAGAACTCTATCCTGTTTGTTGAATGCCTCTTTGCAACCCACTTTGAACTTCTTGTACCACACTAAAACAAATCTGCGTAATACGCTGATATCTCCATATACTTGCTGAAGCATTTCGAGTGCTTGTGAAAGAGTTTTCCCAAACCGAACCAAAAGTTTCAGCTTTATTTATTCCTCAGTGTCTACTTCTAAAAACCTGAAAAAAAAGGAAGTCCAAAGCCGAAACCTTACTACATAGTCTGAAACGAGCAGCTACTGGCATAGGCCTCCATGTCAACGCAGACAAGACGGAATACATGTGCTTTAATCATACAAACAACATCTCCACACTAAACGGTAGTTCTCTGAAACTAGCGGACAAGTTCAGCGACCTAGGAAGCAGTGTCTCATCAACCGAGACTGACATCAAAAGGCATAGACAGCAATCGATAGGCTATCGGCCATATGGATGTCTGACCGATAAAGTAAAAAACAGTTTCTTCCAAGAAGCGGTCGTGTCGATACTGCTATATGGATGCACTACATGGACGCTAACTAAACGTATGGAGAAAAAGCTTGACGGAAATTACACAATAATGCTGCGAGCAATATTGAACAAGTCCTGGAGGCAGCATCCCACAAAGCTGCAGCTGTACTGCCACCTTACACCCCTCACGAATACAATCCAAGTTAAACGAACCAGACATGCGGGACGTTGCTGAGGAAGTAAGGACGAACTCATAAGTGACATACTATTGTGGACCCCTTCACATGGAGGAGCAACGGCAGGAGAGACGAGTGGTGAGAGAGGGTCAAGGAGATCCGTACTCGTGGTGCGACATGATGATGATGATGATGATGATGATCAAACAATAATATGTAAAAAAGAAAACAATGGTTGCAGAAAGCAAAGAATACAGTAATATGTTCCCGTGCTATAATGTTATTGATAACGCAATACGCTTATCTCTTTTTCATCGATAGCTCACACAGTGCTCCATGTCAATTACTTTTTCAGATTGATAGATAGATAGCAACATAGGAGAAGCTACATGGTAAGCATTTAAGTTAATTGGCTTAGTAGCATATCAACCCTTGATGATTAATCGATTCCATACCCTGTTTATATATATATACATATATACATGTGTGTGTGTGTGTGTGTGTGTGTGTGTGTGTGTGTGTGTGTGTGTGTGTGTGTGATTTGTAATAAAAGATTTTGTTGTTAACTTTATTATTACACAAGCAAGAGCCCATTTGTCTGCAAGCTATTAATTGGTTTCAAGTAGTTCTATGAAATAGTAATAATTCTGTTTAACATCAATTATTTCATCTTATTATTCATTAATATTTTATAATATCATTTTAATGCTTCCAAGTATATTCAATGATTGAATCATTTTATTTCACCCATACGTGGGACCCAAACGGGTGCTACTACTCCCAGTCAGAATGAAGCAGGGTGTAATAGCAATGAAGGAATGCTATACATTCCTCAAAGCTCCCAGACTTGAGGGCCACATATCAGAAGGTGTACTGTCATACCCAGGTACACACGTTAATCGGGTGGAGGTTACAGAATTGCAGTCGGCGTATCCTACGGCTCCAGTCGACAGAAAGGGCTGGTAAGAGAATTAGCTGATTGGATAAACAAGTTTTCAGCTTAATTTCGGGCAGGTCACGCTGGTTGGGAACTGTAAAAATCAAAATAAAGTGTGCGAGACAAGTTTGCTATTTTCTTCGTGCAGGTGCAGATGGCAGAAATTGAAAAACAGACAGATATAAAGTGACTAAAACCAAGAGAAAACAGAAAGAAAGACAGATAGAATGACTTCTTTTTACCAGGCTAACATTAGCAGAGTTTAAGCATCTAAATTAAGCCCGAATCACGCCTGAAGACTCACTCAATGAAAGACTACAAATAACAGGTGCCGTAATTTAAAATTCTCTAATAGAAAATTCATGAATCCAAGCCACGTTAACTTATAAGGTTTAAATGCGGCTACAGTTTGGTTTTTACCTATGTGAATTGCGTCAAGTAATAATATGGCACATTTAATTCTGTTGAGAGCAATCTCAATTTGTCTCTAATATGTACACACTCTCGCGCGCAAATGCATGTAGACAGACCCATAAAGTGAATATATATACAAAGATGTGTTTGCTCGAAAGTTTGTGCATATGTTTGAAGATTTATATAAATTATAAGCTTTACAATGGAAATGAAAATGTAGATTATTTTACAATTCGATTACACCGCGTAGATAGATAGATAGATAGATAGATAGATTTCGAGAATTCCAGTATTTTGGAGCAACAATTTTCCACGTCGTAAACGGAATCTATTGATTAAATATGCTTGATTTGATTGCTTTCAAAAGGGATAAGTTGTTGGCAACCGAAGTCGATGGCAACCAGAAGGCTCCCTTTTCAACAGCTACAATAACGAGATGTAGGGGAGAGCGCCACTCCTTATCTTCAATTGCTTCATTTTAGTCTTGATTTTAGTCTTCATTTTAGTCTTCTATTGATTTTAGTCTTCATTTTAGTCTTCTATTGATTTTAGTCTTCATTTTAGTCTTCTATTGCTGAGTGTTAGCAAGGATGTATCAAGTACCATTTTAAAAGTCTTTTTCAATTCCAGGTCTCTCGGACCATTGGCAAACACTCTATCCTCTCGGACAAAGAGCCAGTTTCAAAAGGGATACTTAATTATAAATTCCTGGAAATAATCATGTATTTGGTCGGTTCGACGGCATGTCAAACCTCGTCGAGTTATTTAATGCTAAAGTCATTTTAAAAAAAAAGAACAATTATAACTTCAAGTAACAATTACAAAACTGAATAACATCCTCTCATATTTTTCAGGAATTTCTAACTGAATTCCTACGTGAATACAGTCGATGTATTCTTGGCCTGGCCAATATATCGGATAAATTTTGATTTCGAAGGAGATAGATAGATAGATAGATGTTTATTTCTGGCCTCTGCCGGTTGCAAAGGAAGATAATCTATAATCTATGTATAAAATTATTTTCTGGAAATCTGAGAGAATTGATTTCTGTGCTAAAAGTGAAAAATAAGATTTCCTCGAACAATATGAAGTACTGGGTTTTGAGAATTCCTTTGTCCAAGATATTTAAATCGAAAAAAAATGTCTGACTGCTAAGAAAATCTGCCACTAAAACAGATTGAATTTTCTGGGGAGACAATCGTAAAGCCCATGCGATCTTTCAAGAGAATTATTACAACAATAATGATACGGAACACAGCCAAACAAAGTAAATCAAATTTAGATAGAAAACGAATGTAGAAAAAATAAATAAACAGGAGAAGCGTAATATATTTATTTATCGAAACAAAAACAAAAAAAAAAGGAAAAATAGATTACAAGTAAAGAAATGTAACTCAGATTTTATCAAAAGACAAAAGGCGTTGTATACCCAAACGTAAAATGATTCAATTTACAAAAACATAATAATAATAATAACAATGCCAGTGGATAACAATCAGCCGATGCGGTGGTGAAAAACTCTCAAAAGAGTGAAATAACAATAATAATAATAATAATAATGATAATAATAATAATAATAATAATTGGAAACATTAATACAATCTGTGAGAATATACAGTCAAGATATAGGAATGGAATTTGGCATAGAAAAATGCGCCATGCTAGTAATGAATAGTGGCAAACGACACATAATGGAAGGAGTCGAACTACCAAATCAAGAAGTCATCAGAACACTCGAATAAAAGGAAACCTACAAATACTTGAGAATATTGGAAGCTGACACCATTAAATGACAGGAAATGAAAGAAAAATTTTTAAAGAGTATCTCAGAAGAGCGAGAAAATTACTTGAGGCAAAACACTATCGCAAGAACCTTGTAAAAAGGATAAATACCTGGGCTATCCCCTTCTTAATAAAATCGGGACCATTCTTAAAGTTGACCAGAGAAGTTAAACAAATGGACCAGAGAATAAGTAAACTAACGACCATGTAAAAGGCATTGCATCCCAGAGATGACGTTGAGAGACTATATGTGTCAAGAAGAGAGGGAGGAAGAGGACTTGCCAATATTGAAGACAGCCCCAGAAACAATACTAATGACACGAGTACCAGCGGAACGACAATAACCAGAACACAAAAGTGGGAAGAAAAACATCACTAAGGACGTTTCAAACGACTGGCAAGCGACATCTCACACGAGAAAACGTGGACGTGGCTGAGAAAAATAAACCTAATTGCAGCACAAAACAATGCCATAAGAACCAATCAAATCAAATCAAAGCGAGAATAGACAAAACGCAACATAATACCAAATGTAGATTATGTGGTGATAGAGACGGAACCATTAATCACATATCAAGTGAATGCAGCAAATTATCACCGAAGGAGTATAAGACTAGACATGAGTGGGTGATCAAAGTGATCCACTGGGAGATGTGCAAGAAATTTAAATTTGACCATACGAACAAATGGTATATGCACAATCCAGCAGCAGTCCTGGAGAATGACACACACAAACTCCTCTGGGATTTTGAGATCCAAACAGATCACCAGATCTCGCCCAGACGACCAGATCTTTTAATCATCAGCAACAAAATAGACAACTTGCAGAATTATGGACTTAGCTATCCCGGCGGACCACAGAGTGAATTTGAAAGAATGTGAAAAGAGGGATAAGTACCTCGACCTTGCTAGGGAATTGAAAAAGCTGTGGAACATGAAAGTGGCAATTATACCAAGTTTACTTCGTGCTCTTGGTACAGTCACCAAATGATTAATACAGTGACTGGAGAACTTGGAAATAACGGAACGAGTGGAGATCATTAAAACTACTGCATTGTTAAGACCATCCAGGATACTAAGAAGAGTACTGGAAACTTCAGGAGACTTGATGTTACTCAAACTTCAGTGAGAAACCATCAGCTAACGCTGGTGTGAAAGACACTCAAAAGAGAACAAATAATAAATTTATGAATAGTAAATACAGGCAATGTGGTGACAGATATTAAGCGGTTAATTACATAAAACGCAAACGGAAATAAGTACAAATAAAATCAAGTGAAGGCATGGGAAACGTGATCAACTAGCAATTGAGTAAGAGATTAAAACTTGACCAACCTGAAAAATGGTATATGCATGAACCAGAATCTGTCCTAGACACACAAAGTTTCCTAAGATAAAAGATGCAGGTCACCCAATACTGGCCAGAATGCCAGACTTCGACTTTCTTTGTTTTAATGGCATATCAACTCTTTTTAATTTTATGCCATTCTCCTAGAAGAACAGTAGTGGTATTATTTAACCCATAGCTGGGAGGATAAGGGGGTTCATACCTTTCCCAAGGGTATTTGTCCGAAAGTGAACGTAATAGCGCGACTGGAGTACGAACTCGCGTACTACGATTCCGCAGTCCATCGCTTTAGTGAGTATGGAGGATGCTGTGCTTGCAGAATGCTATACCAACTCATATCATTCAAGACACTAATTTCAACGAGTTTTCCATTAACCGAAACACATCTGAAAACTCCTATTTTGATAAAGTGTGAAGATGCAACATTTTATTTCTTTTAATGTCCTACATGGCTTCAAATCGTACGTATAATTTTCTGTTTAGAAGGCAAAAAAGTTGTCTTTGGAACGGAACCTAAAGGCCTACATTGAGTGAACTGGAAATAAAAGGAAAAATCGAAACCATCCACATCACAGCACTCGTAAGATTTGCTAGAATACTTAGAAGAGTCCAGGGAAACCTGAGAAGACTTGCTGCTACTCTCAAGCCAATAATAAAATTATGGATGGAATAATAATAACATTTTTAATACAATATAAGCAAAAATAATTAAATCTACGCCAATTTTATTGACTTAAATTCAATCTAGTTTATCTTTTTTGATAATGTTACCAATAATATGAATGATGCCATAAAACAACTCATATTTAATAATACTTCAAAGTGACCCATTATACCCTTGGATTTCTGTTGTAATTGCAGTCCATGAGGATATTCATGCTTCAATTTAAAAAATATTCTAATCACAACATTGTTATCTTCGTAAATTAAAAAGTTTGAAGATTAGAACGTCAGTGCAAATGCAGACTCTACAATTTATCATTTAAGTGCTCACTGAACTGGAAATGTTTTTGCTATCTTGATTATATGTCTTAAGTTAATACAAATACTCCAACGATATGCCATTTTCGATGGGTTCCCATATTAAATATATATATATATATATATATAGAGAGAGAGAGAGAGAGAGAGAGAGAGAAAATTACTTCCTACATGCCTAAGACTGAGTCTAACTAGATTTCATCAAACGGCTCTTCAGGATTAATCTGGCCGGAGCAATCCTGAAGAGCCGTTTGGTGAAATCTAGGTAGCCTCCCTCTTGGCCATGTAGGAATTTTTTTCGTAATATCAGCTCTATCTCGTGTATTGAGCACTTTATTACGTTTTGGCTGAGGTAATTCTGTTGGTGTTTTTTTCTTTTGACTAGACATACGTTCGGCTTGATTATTTTCAAGTATCACGTGTGTTTTTCGTCTTTTCTTTTTTTACAATTTTTTTTCCAAGATTTCAGTTTGTAGAATTTGCAAATTTTACAATCTGTGTTTTTTTCCACACTTACAGAATTATAAATTAGATATAGTGATATATATATATATATATATATATATATAGAGAGAGTAATGGGTGAATTGCTGCTTATTTAAGTTACTAATCTCGCGAATTTGTTTGTTTCAGGTTTTGTTTACTGAGCACCAAAGCAGCACCGTGACGTAATTCACTCTTCTAATAATTTGTAAATGACGTGCTGTACTTTTGGGCATTCACCCCGGATACCTGAATACGAAGATTTCAGAGTGTTTAGATGTAAATTTGAAGGTATATATATATATATATATATATATATATATATATATATATATATATATAAGACAGAGAGACAGAGATTTAAATAAATCAAAAGCACTCAAATGCTGGTTTGCAGAGCAGGATAAAAAGTAAAGTATTTAACATCTCATTTTGCTATTGTTTCCTAACTATAAGTTTCATAATCATTGAGATAACATGAAATGAAACAAAGTTAGTTTAATGAATTTAATACACACACACACACACACACACACACACATATATATATATATATATATATATATATATATATATATATATATATATATAATGGGAATTTTAATATATGTACATTTGTCTCGAAAGAATCACAATCAATCTTGCAACGATGTTAAGCAATCATTTGTATATTTCTTAGATCTTTTCACAGTAATCTCAGTAAACACAAATAATGAACAGTTCTCTTCGTCTATATTGAAAAGTCCTACTTTTGTTTCCGTGTGTGACTGCATGGATTCCCTTAACCCTGTCTTGTCATCTATCCTTAAACGTCATCACCCTTTACACGACGTCCAGTGTCTACGCAGCGGAGATGAATGTGAGTTTTTGCTGGTCTACCAAAATTGGTATGAATTTGTGAAAGGAAAATAACGACCTTACTTCACCAGTAGTGACCAGCATTTCTTCCTTGGATTATTTGGGAGATGGGTTGTTAGTGGCCTTACACCTGCTGTTTTTTTTCGGGGGGGGGTCTATTGCTCCAGAATTCCTTCCAAACAGTACGAAGAAACAGTTGTTTCGTTAAAGTCCCTGTGGTGCAACCACACAGCACTAAGGACACGATTACAAACCTGAATAATTCCCGTTTTATGTTATCAGTGACCAAATTTCGATATGGTTGATAACTTATCAATTGTAGTTCTTGCTATACCGATGCGTACGTCGACATCGCTTTCAATAGATGAGATATTGCTACATATGTATGTGAACTGGTATATATATATATATATATATATATATATATATATATATATATGTGTGTGTGTGTGTGTGTGTGTGTGTGTGTGTGTGTACAAGAATACTCTTTGTTAAAATGATGAAGATGATACGACTATCATCTGAGCATCTTGTCAAATTATTTTGACACGATTAATAGATTCAGCACTAGAATTAGAAATAAATAAACCAATTTCTAAGTGTGTTTATATATTTATACTTGTCTGTAACACTTAAAAAAGCTCTTAGATACTAATTATAGTGTTGTCTTCATTATTTATTGACTCAGTCACAAACGCGAAAAGATGATGACCGAATGGGTTACTGTGTTATTTTAGAAATAACAATGAAGGCAAAAGTGGTGGAAGAAGTTGCGATTATTGGCTTTGGAAAGATTGGTTGATTTCCCCATTGGTACCAAACAATGTCGACCAGAGTATCAGCGGAAAATTTAATATTACAATTGCGAAGAACATGGAAATACCCGATTTCTGAATGTGAGGTTAGTGAGGCGAATAACAGGTGCAGTGATGCGAAATACGGGGGATGAGGGGACGTAAATCGGACTTCAAAATTGGATTTGGAAGAAGTTGTCTCAAAAGGGAAAACAGTTTTTGCTTTTAGAAAGCAAATATAAGTTTTATGCTATGCGATGCGTACATATATATATATATATATATATATATATATATCGTTAGAATGTCAAATCTGAATATCTCTTCCTTCTCATAGTGATTTTTCACTTTCATTTTCCTCGTTGTCTTTTTTTAAATTATTTCCTTTTACTATCTTAATATTATGTTATATCCTACCCCATCCGTTTCTTTTTCCTTTCTTCTTCCCCTTCAAATTTCAATTTTCGCTTTTTGTTTCCCCAGTTATCTCCCTTTTTTCTCATTCAACAACTTTCTATTTTAACACTCCGTTCTCGTTTCATATCTTTCTATTCTTGCTCCCACTCTGTGACTTCATCCTATTTCTCGTCTTCCTCTTCTTTCATCATTCCACTCGGTATAATAGACCATTAGTTGCCATTTCCTCTTTTTTCATTCTCTTCATTCATTCTCTACATCTTACTCATTCAATTCACATTGTTTAATCTTTTTTTTTTTTTACTTCTGCTCTTTATCTTCGTCCCTCTATTTGCGGTTCCATCTCTCTATTAATTACTCCAACTCTCAACCACCCTATCAACTGGGGCTGTAGAATACACCGACTGCACCACTGCAGAGGGGTAAGACCCCCCCACAAGTGCACTGTATATGACATTAAACACTCTGATGGTGAGGTTCCAGTAAGGCTGGACTTTTGGAGGAATGCGAGTACCCCTTCATTACCATCACTCCCAGGTCCACTCTGGCCTGGAGCGGTAGCACCTAATAAGGGTTGTATCTATGGGTTAAATAGAACTAAACTGCGGTTTCTTGATTTAACTGTTTTTTGCATTTAAACTGCAAATTCATGCTAAACTGAATTGTTTAAAATAGAACTGTTTTGACATATAAACAGTGTACTTCTGCTAAACCGAATTGCTCGAAATAGAACTGTTTTGATATCTAAACTGTGTAGTTATGCTAAACTTAATTATCTGAAATAAAACTGTTTTGACATTAACACTGTGTATTGCTCAGTTGGTTGGAGCTGTAGAATACACCGACTGCACCTCTACAGAGAGTAAGACTCCCCCCGCCGATGGGTGTCCTGTATATGATACTAAACAATTTGATGGTGAAGTTCTAGTGATTCTGGAGCTTTGGGGAATGCAAAGCACCCCTTCATTGCCATTGCTCCCTGGTCGACACTGGCCCGGAATGGTAGCACGTAATAGGGCCCAATCCATGGGTTAAATAGAACTAACTGCACACTTATGCTAAGCTGAATTGTTTTAATTAGAATTGTTTATCTAAACTGAATCGCTTGAAATAGAAATGTTTTTGACAATTAAACTGTACTTACATTTAAACTGCGTTCTGATGATAAAAAATTGAAATCGAACTGTTTTGACAATTAAACAGCGTACTTATGCTAAACGGAATTGTTTAATATAGAACTGTTTTGACATTTAATTGTGTGTTAACAAAACCTGTACTTATACTTAGCTGAATTAGAACTGTTTGAATAAACTGAATAGCTAGAACTAGAAATGTTTTTGAGAATCAAACCGTGTACTCATGCTAAACTGAATTGTTTGAAATAGAACTGACTATTTGCACAAAAATAGATTTGGCGTTAAATAATCTACAAAGGTTGATATGCCATAAAAGCCAACCAACCAACCAAACAAACAAACAAACAACTCTCAAATTCCCTCCTATGTCATCTCTTTCTTTATTTTCCCCTTCGTCTTACTCTCTTTGTAACTCTTTTCCTCTTTTTCTTCTATATTTCTCCTCCTTTCATTCTATATTTTTCACATTTAGTTACCATTTCATTTATATCTATTCTCTTCTTTATATTTCTTCTCATCCCATTTCTCTTGCTTCATCTTTTATTGTATCCTAGTTCCCTCTATTCTACTCCTAGTTCTATTTCTATACCCCTCTCTCTCTCTCTCTCTCTCTCTCTCTCTCTCTCTCTCTCGTTCATAAATTTTTGTTCTCCATCCCTCTTACTCCTTTTCTTACGTTATTTCTATTTCTTCTTGTTATATTCTCTCCTCCTTTCCCTCAATATTTTTGACTCTTCATTGCTATTTTATCTCTTTCTAATGTCGGTTGGAATTAAGATTAGCTGACTTCAGAGGGGTAAGACAACCCCTTCAAAACAGTGTGTCTGGTATTTAATAGTGCAGTTCTTGCTCTTTAAATCTGAAGAATATGGAGTACTCCATTACTCCCAGGTCCACTCTGACTGTTTGTATAAGTACCTCTTGAGTAATCATCTACGGGTCAAATAGATATGTTTACAGTTATTCGTATTTGATAAATGTTCTTGCAGCCATATAACCGGGTGCAAATAAAGGATTATTATGAAAAAAAATTCTCACTTGAAATCATATAATTGTGCGTAAATTATTATTATTCGATACGAAAACTTGAAACCATGCAAATATGTGCAAAGTATTTGTCTTAAGTACTTGATATCCTATGATTCTGTGCGAACAAATGATTTAAAATCATTGAAAATATCGTTATGATTGAATTAAAAAAAACAGCTTGAAAGTATGTAAATATAAATGTACTTAACCCTTTACATCTGGGAATAAAATGACCCCAAATGGATGGACATGACTTTAAAATAACTCGACAAATTAGTGATTTTTTTTTATTTTTTCTTCGTCCTATTCTTTATTATACTCATTCCATTCTTGTTGTTCCATCTTTTATTTTCTCCTAATCCTGTTCTTAATCTTTCTCCTTCAGATCATTAATGAGAAAGACAACTATAGTATACTTTTCCTTTTTCATTTTTAAACTCATACATCAAAATATGAATTTGTCTTTGTCTACCCCTACTGAAACTATTTCTGTTACCATTTTCATCATTATCATTTTTAACACTGTTACAACCACAACTACAGCTATTATGACTTACAGTATATTTTATTTTTCTTTCCTTTATCAGCATTCATAAACCAAACTACGTCTCTGGATCATGAAGTATGCATATATATTTTTTCACTTTGCAGTATTTAAAAAAATAAAAAAACGTACATCATCAAAAGAGAACAAGGAAAATAAACTTGCTATATTCAATGATAGATTTCACTATTACAAAATTAAAAACTTCCTAGTCCGGTGAAGATAAAAAAAATTAGATATATTCATTTACTGGAAACGGGAATTTCTCCACTTACGTCAGGAGGGATGTTGCTAGATAAAAAAAAAACAACGTTATCCATCTTTCTTCCATTCAAATGTATTCCAGTAGACTACAACAATCGTGTGCCATACACAACTTTCAATATTTTCAGTCATTTAACATCAAACATAACAAAGATGTGATCAAAATATATCATAAAATACTATTTATTCCCTTAAATTTACATTTAGAAAGGCATATAGCCTTAAAATTTTATGCGGGAGAGGAAAGAAGCGGTCATGTATTTCTATATATATATGTAGGGGAACCTAGCTAGCCGCATTCGTCGACCCATTCAACAGTACAATATATAGACAGTCATCCATCACCAATCACGCTGCAAACACCAAAATACCACATTTGCTCTGTGAAAAGACCTACTTAAAAACTCCGAATGGAATGAATGATTTTATTTACAATATATGGTTTATTTACAAAAATGTTATATGATGAGGATGGGAGAAAACCCCGAAATATACAAAAGACGAAACAAAGGAAAAAAATTCCCCGTTTGGTTTCTCTCCCATCCCCCGTCTACGAAGTGGAAGCCGACTGTTTTCTAGTGTCGGAAAACACCGAAAACAAGCCGGACCTACCCTAAGCAGGAGAGGGTTCCTAATCAAATGTGGCAAAAATAAGACAGAGTTGGGCATTGTACGGGCAGTTAATGGCAGGTAATATGGAATTTGTACACGTGAAATTCCAAGATTTTCAGTAAAAGCGAGCTGGAGTAAGGATCGAGGTGCAAAAAATAATAAGGATGAGGAAGACCTTAGAGACTAACAACTAGATGATCGGGACGATGACTCACAACATATTATTGCTTACGAAGTTTCAAGGAAAACTATCACGAAGGACCCATACCGTAGATTCCATGGGCAGGAAGAGGAGGGAAGGATGACTCCAACGTTGCCACCTTTCGTACGACCAGGCACGCTCCATTCACCCACCTTTTGTCGAATGTTATGCGATCCAAGCGTAAAATACTGCAGCAATTGAAAAGAACACAATATTTCGTTAAAATACGGATGTACAACAGACAGAAATATTGTAGATACACTGTAAATTCTGGCTCCCTTTCTTTTTCTTTAAAGCTGCTCACAGTTTTTGCTTTTCTTAGCATTAAAATTACCTATTGTCACATAATTTACCTCTTTAATATACTTATCTTCACATCATTTAAAAATTAGCTGTAAAAATTGTTAGCACATGATCTCACTTGTTAATAATCAATTTGCTGATATTTGTTTATCGCCACAAAACCAAAAATGTTCGCTCTATTTGCGAAAAATATCGCACATAAATCTTTGTTCAGAAGGAATCTTAACCCCACATCAAAAAATCAGCCTACCATCGTTAGCCTATAATCAGATTTTCTTTGTTTATATGCATCTTTAAGCATAATGCCAGACAATTTCAGGCTCCATTCTATTGAACGCAGACGATGAATTCTGTTGAATAAATCTTTATGAAAATCCCAACCCATAGAAAAAAATCCTAACGCAAAAAAAAAAAAAATAGTGATTTGCACTGCTTAACTTTCGAAATCGCAGTTTTTTTCTTAAAAAAGAAATTCACTAATAAGTATAACAAACTAATATAGCGTAGTCACCAACGCATTTTCTTTTCGTGATGGCTAATCGTCTGAAGAGGAGGAAAAAACTCCAAAACATAATTCGGCTTAGAGTTTGAATCTCGTTGCTCTATTCTGTCAGTTCAGTCTCTCGGCCTGGGAAACAAAAGAAATAGATAATGGACACAGCATTGATACACTTGTTAACTGAACGTTTGTCTCCTCGCACCTCAGCCATCAAAAGAGAACAACAGACAAAATCACGAAATCCGTCATCTTATATTGGGGTTTATAGAACACTCTAACCAACTCCCGGCTTAGGTGGGTGACATGATTTGACCAGCCTTCGTTACAAACTGAGTTGACCATTACTGGTGAACTTGGCAAGTCCCCATTCGATATGATCGAGCAACCATACCTTGTTGCACAGTCTCATTGGGTGCCCCTTTCATATGGCCTTGTGCCACATCTAAGCAAAAAGCTTAGTAAATTTCCATACCTTGTTGCACAAAGCACACTGGAAGAGATGTTGAACCCTATCAACTCATCTTTCTTTCAGCAACTGAATTTTTTGATAACTTATCTATTTCACTCCGCTACAATTTTCTTACAAAAGCATAGTATTCACGTTGTCGATAACCACGTGCTAATTCTCCCTATTTCGCAAGAAAGTTTTGCATTTAACAATTATATGTCATATAAATCGACACGTTCAAATGCGTCTAAGTTACGCTTTTTTTTTTAATGTTCTCCAAAAATAGTCAAACTTCGCTCTTATTCTTTTTTTAAACAGTCTGCTAAAAAAGTTAATGTTTATTCATCTGCCATTTTCTTCTGTCTACTTCACTTTTTTATGTACTGCCGCTGATAAGTTTTCTTTTCTCCTGCTTCCTTAGCTATCTTAAGCTGTTTTCTTTTATTTTCTTATATTGCTGTGTAAAATGTCTGTTCGCTTCTCTTTTTTTCTGTTTGTCCATTGAGTAGGCTTCTTTTTCTTTTTATATATTTACCCAGCCACTCTGCAACGGGCATGATGCGTAACAAGGTCACTTTTATGTAGAGATTAACTGGTTTGAATTCAGAGTTTTTCTTCTCCCACACCAGTTGCCATACCAAGACTCAGGAGTTCATTCTTCCCTGTTTATTCATAGCTGGAGGGAGACTATTTGGATTTATACCTTTCCCAAGAATATTCGTCAATGCGAAATGCAAAAAGTTTCGACTCAAATTTGAATTCATATTACCTTGTCTATTTCCTTTGACGATAACCGTTACACTACTTACAATTCTCTCCTAATTATTTAACTTATTTCTTTCCCTCTGGTTTCCTCCATGATCCGTTTCTCTTCTTTCCCGGTTGGCTTGTAGGTAACTCAGTATTTTTGTCAATACGACAGGTGGGGGATACCTTGGGCATGGGAAATAAAAAAAAAAGAATATGTAGCACTGTGAGGTTCACGAAGATTCTTAATATAAGCGGTTAAAACGAAGAGTTGAAAAGGTTGCTACTTGCTTTCACGGACAAAGGAACATACAAGAACGAGGTTCAAAAAAAAAAAAATCTTACTCACATCAATTTCGGATGTTCAAGCCGGCAACATGGAGTGTTATCCTTTGACAATGAAGGAAAATATATTCATCGATAATTCGTCGCCTCCACCGATGAGGGAAGCGATTTTGTCACTGTTTTGGTTATCAACTGACACTTTTTAAAACTACCCAGTCTAACCACTTCTTGCCATTTAAATGAGAGTTTACACAATTGAACTATTCAGATTTACCATTCGGTCATGTTCACCATAGGATGGCCCTGAGTTCGTTTGTGAGAGAGGTTTTCATATTACACTATTCCCTTTCTCATTTTTAAATTCATATTTCGAAATATTAATTTCCTTGTCTATTACTATTGCAACTATTTTATTATTATTTTGATTGTTATCATTATTAACTCTTTCTACGACTAGTACCACTATTATTACTTGTATTCTTTTTGCTCTTTTCCTTTTTTTCAACCACATACAAAAAACAAACCACCTCTTCACGTCATGAAATACGGATATTTTTCAATGTGCAGTCTTTTCACCTCTCCTGCAAAAGCCCGGCACTGAGGTCGTTAGTGAGGGATCATTATACAATCTCCCTCACTATTTCCCTTATATATTTTTCTTCCTTTTGCTTTTCCTATTTTCAACTCTATCTATTTACTCTATTCCACACCCTCAACCAATTATTTTTTTAAAATATCTTGAAACTATTTTTGCAATTTTACAAATGGATTTATAGAGACACTTTTGATTGATTGAACGATTGATTTTAATTGCTTTCAGCCAGTCTATAACTGGAGGTTAAGGAATCGCGTTAATTGTACATTCATTTTTATATTTTTGTGTCGTTGTTTCTGAATCGGGATTTTTGGCTGGTAGTCTTATCGGATACGAGTAATTTTTAAAGAGTTCTATTTGACCAATAGATTAGACCCTAACTGTTTAAACAAATTCGGTTCAGAGTGAACTTTAAAGTAATTGGTGATGAATAAGAACTCCAGAACTCCGGAACTAGAGTCTTCTGTCATCTGATCCAGTTTAAAGTCATAACCAGGAAACTCCTTGCTGGGGACTTATCTTTCGGCAGGAGATATCATCTGGTCTTGAGATACATTTGAGTACACTTGTTAACAGCTAGTATTAGTAATCTCTATATAGTGTGTTCGATCCTGCGTCTTTGCTTCAGAAATGCGTCATTATACTAAATTCTAACAAATAGTAATTTAGATATTGTATCAGCAATTTGTGTCTATTATTTAATTTAGAAGGTTGAGAGTTTTCAAGTCTAGTCGGATAATTCTTTTTCATGATTAACTGAATGGAACTGATAAAAAATACAGAGAAAATATAATTTGCTTATATTCTTTGCCTCATTAGAAAAGTGTACAGTTTGCGCACGTCGAGTATCTAAACTGATATCTGAAAGACTGAGCTAAGTGAAAATATTATATTTCCTTTAATTTATCTTTGAACTGTCCTCTTTAAATGTCATATATGTTCGCATGACACACGCAGACGCGTTCACACACACACACACACACACACACACACGCACGCGCACACACACACACACGCACACGCACACAATAAACTCATAAGCAGACTATTGGGAATGATGATAATAGTTTGACGGCAGTAAAACATTTTAGTCTACCTAAGTATTATATAGAAATATTTAATGCTTTCTTCTGGCCTTCATGATTATTTCGCTATAAAATCGTGGAGAATTTGAAATTGAATCAATCGTAAAACTAGAAATATACGCACCAGTATTAACTAAAGATTTAGTCATTCATAGTGAACATACTTTTTGTAAACACCAATCAGATCAGGTCGGCGATTTTCAAGATTTGGTAATTTGGAGACATAAGAACTTGTTTTCAACATGCATTTAAGTGTAACTGTTCGCGCATGCGCTAGTGTCACCCTCTACACAAGTGATTATGTTTCTCCGCACGTATATGTTTCACTTTCAGTCATGATTAGATTTAAATTTTACGCATAGAAAAGTTCATTCACAAATTCGCGTATATTGTGATCCTATACATCAACTGGCTCATTATATAAACGTTCGCGTGATTACATTCACTTTCGAACTCATACCCTTTAGAAAGGCATAAACCCTCTTATCCTCACAAGTTATCAGTTTCAACTGGTCTTCTACGATTATTGATTTGGCATGAACTTACATTAAACAAAGAAATAAGTCAAACCATATAAAAATAAACGATGATCAAAAATGTTTTGATTGTGTTTACTATTCGATTCACGTTATTTGGCATATCAAACTTTGATGGCTATTTAATGCCACTCCTGTTTATACATATATGGATGTATAATTTGTGAAGGAATAGTTTGTTGGTAATATTATTCTGATTTGCGTAAGAGCTAATTTGTTTGTACACAATTAAATTGCCATGTCGACTGAGGCTGTAGAATACACCGACTGTACCTCTGCAGAGGGGTAAGACTCTAACACCGACACTAAACGACACTAAACAATCTGATGAAGAGTTTCCTGTAATGCTGGGGCTTTGGAGAATGGGGAGTATCTCTTCATTACCTCTGCTCCCAGGTCCATTCTGGCTTGGAGTGGTAGCACCTGAGAAGGGTCCTATCTATGGGTTAAATAGAACTAACTGGATACTTATGCTAAACTGAATTGTTTTAATTAGAATTGTTTGACTAAACTGAATAGCTTAAATAGAAATGTTTTTGACAATTAAACTGTAATTACATTTAAACTGCGTGTTTATGTTTAAGTGAATTATTTGAAATGGAACTGATTTTGACATTGAAACTCTGCTTAGACTAAATTGAATTGCTTAATATAGAACTGTTTTGACATCTAACTGTGCGTAAACAAAATCTATACTTATACTAAACTGAATTAGCTGAATTCGAACTATTTGAATAAACTGAATAGGTTGAAATAGAAATGTTTTGACAATTAAACTGTGTACTCATGCTAAACGGATCTGTTTGAAATAGAAGTATTAGCATAAAAATGGATTTGGCGTTAATGAACCTACAAAACCCCAAACAACCAAACTAAACCAAACCCCAATTAAATGGTTACAAATATTGCAAGTTATTGTTTGAACAGCGCTAAAGGGTTTCAGTTATTACTATCTTACAGTAATAATTCTAATATTAAATATTTGTTTGGACTCATTGAAGGGGTTATAGTTATTGCGAGCAGTAATTGTATTTGCTCACAGTTAAATGCTATCATGTATTACTCTTTAACACTAATAATTCTGTTCAGCATTATTCATTTACTTGTATTCATTTATATGGTTGCTTTCTAATACCAGTAATACAATTTAACATCAGTCATTTGTCATTCCCCAAAGCTCGAGGACTGAAGCCTCACAATCAGATGATTTATTTTTATACCCAGGGCACTTTTTTAGGGGGGTATTTTTCAAATAAAACCGATTGGGCCGTTGGGTTTACTGATATATATATTGTGCGACAATATTGACAACGATATTATTTCAGCATTAACCTGTATAGTAGATGCTAAATGATGTAGAAGATATATCACTTAATAACGAGGAAGAGATTTGTCTTTATATTCAGAAGAAAGGTATTATTCTTATATAAATAATCGAAAGATATTCTGTATTAAGTATAGCTTAATTGGTCAGCACTTTGATCATATCTGCTTATTTTATAACGATATTATTTTAAAATTCACACCGATAACAAATGGTATTTTTTTTAATTAATGATAAACCCACGTGACGCCAAAGAGATTTGCCATTTATTTTAGCTTGTTAAATTGATGTTACTCGTCAAAATCGTTCACGAATTTGGTTTGGTTTATGTGATTAATGGCATATCAATCGTCGTGGTTTATTTAATACGAAAGCCATCCTTGTGGAAGAACTGAAATGGTACTAATCAATCCATAGCTTAGGGAATAAAGGTTCAAAACATTCCCAAGGATATTAGTCCAAAAGTAAACGCACTAGAGCAACTAGAGCTCGAACACGCTTACATCGTGCCACAGTCCAGCCATTACATCCCAAACGTTCACTGAGTTTTTATAAAGAATTATGTTTTATTCAATAAAAAACACTTCTTCCCAATAAGAAACTTTTTTTTATGTTCAAGCCTCTACGAATCTAATTAATTAGATAGTTGTATTTCACAGCGTGTGCTCATACATAGAAGATGAACAAACAAAATCTTCCCAATTACTAATATAGAATTCGATATAGAATATATAAAGACGTATACTTAAGAGTGTGCGCACGCGCGTGTGTGTGTGTATGTGGGAGCGTTCATGGTGTAATGGTTCCGTGGTAGGAAATGGACACAGGGACTAAAGTTCAAATCTTTGACGAGGCTGTTTGCATATTGCATAGCGCTTATACACTTAAGAAAGGTAAGAATCAAATTATACTCCCTACTTTAATGAGTAAATAGTAGATTAGCCTGAGCATTTTCAACTTGGTACGTCGACCAGTCTTAGAGAAGGAAAATTCTGAGTTGAAAGCTGTTAAACTTCGTTTTAAAATTCACCTTGTGTTCCATCTTGCACTGGTGAAAGGACCGGGTATATATATATGTATATGTGTGCGTGTGTGTGTGTTTGTAATCCGAAAACTTTTAAGCAAGTTTCTTTTACAACCAGTACGTTAAGAACAACTTATTTTCAACATCTCATTTTGAATGCAATATATATATATATATATATATATATAGAGAGAGAGAGAGAGAGAAAGTGTTTATGTATTTCTTAGAGACAAGATACGCATTATTTTCAAACAAAAATTTTCTCAAACGATATTAAAGATATTTTTCTATTCACCTATTATTTCAGTTGTATCATAAAACACTTTCGGGAGATTTAGTGAATTTATGCCTGTCATAAAGAATACCTGAATCTTATAAACATACATTTGTCTTTGAGATCTTGTACTTCTGATCAGCAAAATCCAATTTGTAGCAGTCCCCTGCCTCTATTAAATGATCTGACAATTTCTGGCGGAATATCGAATGAATTTGTCAACTTTCATTAATAAGTATAAACTTTCAGAATTGTCATCCAGAAAAAGTGAGCCAATATGCATGGAATCTTTTATATTTATTACCTGCACCAATTTGTTTAGTGGATAGAGTGCTCATCAATAGCCGGGGAGTCCGTGGTTCAATCCCAGTTCAAATCATACCAAAGACTCAAAAAAATGGTACTTGATAGCATCTTGGTTAACACTTAGAATTATAAGGTACGGTAAAGGGATGGTAAATAAAGAAATCCAGAGAAAGAAATAGCGCCTCCCAAACGCTTCAGTTTGGTAACTATTGAAAAGTGATGCTTCGGGTAGCAAACTTTACTTTTACTTATATATATATATATATATATATATATATATATATATATACGTGTGTATTCAATAAGTTTCCAGACTTTTTTGTACAGGCATTTAAAATTGACGTAGACACTTGAAAATTCACTATGTTAGTGCTATACATCTTATGAGATGACTGACCAATTTTTATGATTCCAGGTTCAAATCAACAGCTACAGAAGGAATTGGAATATACCCTACTAAAGCCTTATTTTCACAGCTGGTGAATTTCAAAAATGTAATCTGACATTTTAGAAGAATGATATGCAATAAAATTTTGTTTTAAATTACGAAAAAATAGCACAGAAACGTATGGAATGCTTCAGACTGCTTTTGGAGCATCTTGCATGAATCGAAAGTTTTTGAGTGGCATAAGAGATTTAAGGAAGGCAGGGAATCTGTGGGAGATGATGAGAGGAGTAGGAGGAGTAAGGAAGTCAATACACCAGAGTTGTTTGGCCAAAGAGTTAGGGTTAGGGTTACTATGTTGAGGTTTTAATGGAGTTCAGGAAGAGATTCCGTCGGAAGAGGCCAGCACTCTTCATATCGGGTCAGTGGCATTTCCACCAGAACAATACACCATTCCACAACTCCATTCTTGTCACAGACTATTTGACCAAGATGGGCATCAAGACAGTTCCTCAGCCTCCCAATAGTCCATACCTTGCTCCCTGTGGCTTTTGCTTATTCCATAGGCTGTTGTTATGAGACAATTGAGGATATGAAAGAGGTTGTGACGAAGGTGGTTGACACGCACACACAAGAGGACTTCCATGGGGCCTTCCAGAAGTTGTTGGAACAGTACAACAGGTGCATTGCAGCCAGAGGAGATTACTTGGAAGGGGACTAGAGTTTCATGTGTGTACTATCAATAAAAGTGACCATACGGAAATTTATTTAATGATCCTCTTATATATATATATATATATATATATATATATATATATATATATATTTGTATGTGTTCGTTTGTGTGTGTGTAAATAAGTTGGATGACCGTAGTTGAGGGTGACCTGTGTGCTTCATTTTTAATACATACGACACCGAGGTATAGGGAAGATCGCTACACCTTTCCGTGGAGTGTTCCACTTAGTCTTGATCCCTACTTTATAATGCTGAGTGTTAAGCAAGGAGGCATCCAGTATTATTTTTGAGTCTTTGGTGTGAATCGAGCTGGGATTGGACCCGATGTCTCGGACCATAAGCAAACACCAAAACCATTATATCAATGGTAATTATAATAATATTAAAAAACAATATATTGAACGGATGTATTTTTCATATATGGATGAAATACCACGTTAAATGATTCATTCTTTAAAGCACTTTCAGGGAAATGTTTTGGGATTTTATCTCATCCCCATACTTATATCCGAATATTTAGACTTTTTTCATATTTTCTTATTTACATACTGTCGGGTTTATTTCCAATTTTCTCAAACACAAACACACACACACACACATGCATATATATATATATATATATATATATATATATATATATATGTATATATATATATATGTATATATATAAATATATAGGTAAAGAGTATTATTCAAGGACAGTGAAAAAGTATATGTAGATCTAGGTCGGTGTGGACAGAGAGCTCACCTCATTAAATCAAAGTATGTCAAAAATAAACAAGAATGTAAGCAAAGAAGTTTCAACCAAGACAATTTCAAAAATACTGTAATATCTATCAAGAAGAAAAATAGCCATAACAACATTTTTCGAACAAAATGAACAAAATAAAGGATCAGTAAATATATACAAATGTAGGCATAATAACAAATTTCTCCTTTGCCAATTGAAAACTAACGATTTATTAAAGTAAATGATGGCAAAACAAAAAGAATGAATGAAAAAAGCATATAATAATAGAATAAACGATTAATCACATAATAAGTGAATGTAGTAAACTGGCAAAAACGAATATGTGACAAGAGAGGGTTGGGTGGGAAAAGCGATCCACTAAGAATAGTGCAAAAGAAGAAAGTTTGGTTATGCTCACAGATGGTATGTGCACAAATCAGAATCTATCCTAAAACATGAGACGCATATAATTTCCAACCATTTTGAGAAAGAAACATATCGCCCAATCCATATCAGAATACCAGACCTTCTATCAATTAACAAAACTATAAGAATTTACTATTTTTGTGAATGAAAAGATAGAAAAATACTTGGATCTTGCATTTGGTGATTGACTTTTGTTGTCGGTGACATGGCAGGGCAGGGAACCAGGGTCACTTTTGCTGGGAAGAGGCCACTAGATTGCTCTAAGCCCACCTTATAATCTCACCCCCTTCTCGGATGCGGCTGAAGAATACGCCTACTGCTACCTCTGCAGAGGATTAAGAGGCATCCCAACGAGTGTCCTGGGTATAACAAATAAGTTCATGTGATAATGAGATTCCAGTCTTCAAGCTTTTGGGAATGTAGAGTACTCTTTTACTACTATTACTCCCAGATTCACTATGTTCCGGATTGATCGTATCTGTTAAGGTCCCATCTGTGGGTCAAATAGAACTTTTCAATCATTTTCTACGGATTATCATTATCAGTGAGTTGGAATCTTTGAGGTGTGCGCAAATATTTCGTATTAGATAGGAATATTCAATTAATAAAATTACAACTGCTAAAGAGCAATAATTGAAACAACTTGTGTACTAACAAACGAGCTCTAAAATATCGTTAAAAAAGAAATTATCTCAAAACTATTTGTACAAATCGTTTGATGGTTTTATAGGAGATTTAAAATTATAATAGTAAAATTCTAAATGTTTTCATAATTTTGTCCAAACCCTATATATATAAATTCACTTGTAGACATATTCTTTTTAAAGTTTATATACATATATATATATCATCATCATCATGTCGCGCCGCCTGCGCGGATATCCCTGACCGTCTCTCGCCATTTCTCCCTATCATTCATCGCCTCCGGCAGGTCTTCAGGGTTACATCCCGTGTCCTCACATAGCTGCTGTATGTAAGTTCGTGCTGGTCGTCCCACTCTTGCACATCCATGTGTGGGGGTCCACAGGAGTACATCGCTTATGAGCTCGTCCTTGCTTCTCCAGCAATGTCCTGCGTGTCTGGTTCGTCGAACTTGTATAGTTTTTGTGATGGGGGGCAAGTGTCCGTATAGTTGGAGTCTCGTGGGGTATATATATATATATATATATATATGTGTGTGTGTGTGTGTGTGGCATTAGATAACTAACAAAAGTTGATTTGGCATAAAACATAAATCAAACAATCAACAAAGACACTCTGAAGTAATGTTTTTCAATGTATCACGGAAAAAGGGGTTGACTTGCTTTTTTTGTCATGAAACGCAATGTTTTACGTGTATGCATTTGTGTGTCTGTCTGTGTATATGTGTGGAACGTGTGTACAAGTGGATGAGAAAGAGAATAACTTTTTGTTGAGTTTAGGTGGAAATATCAGATGCTTAATCTTGTGATTTGAACCATAGCTGTCTTTCTAAAAATAATTATTCTTGAACTTTTCATAAGTGCTCTTCAGTGAAGGGAGAGCAATAATCTATCAAAGTACATTAGTGTTTTAACATTTTCCGATTTTTTCTTGAATCTATACTCGTTCTTTCTTTTGTAATCCACCTCATTTTAATCTCATATTCTAAATACCACGCAGAAAGTCGAATCCATGGATTTATAGTCTGATATTTTCAATGATTAGTTGATTAGAATATAAGTTTGTATACCTCATTTTTTTTTATTTACGCTGTCAATCTATCTACTTTTTATTTCCTCTCTTAAGTTTTCAGACTTATATATATATATATATATAGACAGACAGACACTGATAGAGAGAGAGAAAGAGAAAGAATAAATGCGAGAGAGAATGAACAGAATGGATAAATGGTTAAGAGAAAAAGAAGAGTAATATAAGAAAATTTTAATCAAAATATATTGTATTTTAGCATTGCTTTAAATATAAATGTCTATCTTTCACTCTTTTCATTTACACTAGTTAACCATCTACCTCTATATTACAGTTCAAATAATATATATACACTCACACACAAACACTTGCATACACACTCACATATTTATACACACACACACACACACAAATACACACACCCACGTCTACATAGTGTGTGTGTGTGATAGAAAGGGAGAGAAGGAACAGGTAATGAGAAAAAAGACAGTAAAATTATAATCAAAATATCACCACATATTTTACCTTTACTCCAATATATATATATATATATGTGTGTGTGTGTGTGTGTGTGTGTGTGTGTGTGTGTGTGTGTGTGTGTGTGTGTGATAGAAAGGGAGAGAAGGAACAGGTAATGAGAAAAAAGACAGTAAAATTATAATCAAAATATCACCACATATTTTACCTTTACTCCAATATATATATATATGTGTGTGTGTGTGTGTGTGTGTGTGTGTGTGTGTGTGTGTGTGTGTGTGTGTGTGTGTGTGTGTGTGTGTGTGTGATAGAAAGGGAGAGAAGGAACAGGTAATGAGAAAAAAGACAGTAAAATTATAATCAAAATATCACCACATTTTTTACCTTTACTCCAATATATATATATATGTGTGTGTGTGTGTGTGTGTGTGTGTGTGTGTGTGTGTGTGTGACGCTACGGTACCATGTCGAAAGTTATCAAACGTGCAACACAAAATCGACTCTGTATCACGATACGAATGTTTATAGGTTCTTGTAGTCGCGGAATGAGATATATAGAAGCGCAGAATTAATTCAGCCCATTAGAGAAACAGAAACTATAACCCATGGGAGACAAAACGGACAACCACACACTTTGACATTTTTCTTCACCGACTCGACACCGCGCCAACGGGGCCTCTCCGCTCCTTCATCAACTGACTGCCCGACTCCAACTTCTGATTTCTCCAACTCTCCACCTCCAACTAACTCTGCGTCTTTGAAATCTTCTCGTTTATATTCTTCCAATTATTCCCTCTACTAATCTGTTAATCACATGAAATTACAAAACGTTTTTAATGACACGTCATTGCTGAATATCAGTTAATGTATATCTAAATGTTTTAGATGTTTCGTTTACAGTCGATTTCAAAACAAACATTTCTTGGTTAATTTTGACAGAAGCTGACACACTTATAAGCAAAGCAAGGTTTGTGGTCCTATACCAGTCACGGAGCCCAATGTTGTGTGACTACTAGTCTCAGCATTTGTTGTGACCATTGTGTTCGTGACTACCACATTATCTTTCGGCTGTTTTCTTTGTCAAATCCTTCCGTACCCACGCTGCGTTTGAAAGATCCACAGAGGGGTTTTTACACAATTCAACCGGATCTTCTTCTGACGGTCAGATAATATGAGTGGTTAGATTGTCTAGCAACTCAAAGAACAGAGAAAACTCGTTGTTTAACAACAACAAAAAATCGTTTTTATTGAAACACGCTTGTGAAACAATAAATGACAAACAAACGAGATTTGCTTTCCTGGCAAACAGAAGAAGAAAGAATATCGAGAGAAGAAGAAAGACGATGAAGTGCAGTTGGAGTGACACAAACGTCTCTAAAGTCTGTGACTTTGAAATTTTGTAACGTCTAAAGGTTGTTCGGAATACTTCGGGTCTAGAATGGAAGAGATGCTTCTTTGGCAGTCTTCTGTTTCTTCTTGGTCCCTTTTTTTATCCTCTCTGAGGATTCATTTAATTATACCATTTCTATAGATCAATATTTGGACTAAAAACGGTTTCTGATTGGATGTCCAATAAGAGACAATTAGGAGTCATATTGCTATTGGTCAGCCAATCCTAGTTCAGGATTATATCTTACATGTATTAAGAAAACCCTTTTTAGATGCTTTGGCCAATGGGAACAGGTTTAGAGCAATTGGGGTTGAACAAAAAATTCTCACCTGACTCGATGAACCATGCCCAGCACGCCTTTATTTAGAGTGGAACAAAATTAAATCTCCCTTTTAACATTGACCTTCAAGATAAGGACTAGAAAAATATGTTTTACGAAATGACCCGTTTCATCATTATGATTGATGATGTTTGTTGATAACCGAAAAATCAAATAAATTTGCAAACCTTAAAAATCAAAAAGAATTGTCTCGCACTTAGCTCAACTTTAAAATCAAAAATGATTGTCTCGCACTTAATTGACCTTTAGGAATGATCAACCAACTTTTTAGGTCAATATAAGCCTGGAACAAAAAGATATTTATTTTAAAGATCTTTTTTTTTTGTTTGTTTTTGGGATATATATATATATATATATATATTAATTAGAATATATTTCATGAATTTTAATTTTTTACATATTAATTAAGTGCTCAACCGCACGTCGTGTCACATTTTTACCCGCTTTGATCTCTGAACACGAAAACCTGCAACTTCGAACAGAAAGTGTTTATTTGGCACACAATTTATCACTAAAAACTAAAATAAAGTTGTTAGTGACTATAGTCGAGGGCGATCCGTAGCTTCTACACCGAGGTATAGGGGAGGGCGCTACTCCTTTCCCTGGATTGCTCCATTTTACCCTTGACACGTACCTTATAATTCTGAGTTTAAGGCAAGGAGGTATCAAGTACCATTTTTGAGTCTTTGGTATGACTCGACCTTGAATTAAACCTCGGTCTCCCGGGCCATTAGGCGAACACTCTACCCACTAGACACATGCTCATATATACTTTATGACTTCTGTGGAGAGAACGACTGGTGATGTGGTTGCTGGAAAAACAGCTAGAAGAAGAAAATAGACACCATCTGGGGGAATCATTGATTAGCTCTTCATTTCATCACTATCCAAAATAACTTTGTATATTTGATATACCCACTTATAGCTCGTGCAGAAGCGTTGGTATATATATATATATATATATATATATATATATATATATATATCTGTGTGTGTGTGTGTGTGTGTGTGTGTGTGTGTGTGTGTGTGTAAAGTACTTGTCGGTAGAAAAAGGAAAATGATACCAGGAGTCAAACGGCAGAAGGAAAAAGGTTTAAATATTGTGCTTGTGAACAAAAGATGACGACTCTAAAAGGTTTGAAATTATACGAAGAAAAGAAGGGGTGCTTAAGAAGAGAAAACCAGGGACCTCAAATTTAGAATTACTTCTAGATAGATCAATTAAGTCAGTCGAAGCAAAGCCCAGTAACGGAAGTCTTACCAAATTTTACAGGATATCTATACTTCTGGCATCTTAATGGAAACGGAAGATCACGATGCACCCTCACTGCTAAGTAGACCAATGAGAGAAGTGAGAATCATTAGATTGAAGACCTGGTTGAAATAGTCAGGAACCTCAGATAAGAAGTGCTTTGCTGATGATTGTTACAAACCCCGATCCCATAGGATATACATTTCTAAAATTTGATCATCGGGATTTTCTTGAAAAAACACTTGTGTATTATATATATATATATATATATATATACATTCCATTCACCACGCACAGGATTAGAGACAATGTCAATTATTCAGTAGATGAGTAAAACTGGTTCAAATTGAGGGTTTCTTTCTCTTTGACAGGTTGCCGTTGTACCATTGTGGTACTAAAAAGACTTTTCTGACCCCTATTGTTACACCGTTGATAACAAGTTGACAAACGCAAAACTCTGTTAAACATATATAAAGGTTTTTTTATTACTTGGTAAAAAGTAGCCGCTGGGAGAAAGAAAAGGAGTATAGAAAAATGAAACAACCGCTTCTGGGTGATAAAAATATAGCAACATATCCTAGTGAGAAAAAGATAAGAACACACAGACCTTGAAGTTTTCCTGGATTTAACATGCTTGTCCGTTGTGTCTAACACCCACTTCTGGGTGCCCAAGAATTTAGAGCTCGTAAACCTTCTTTTTCTTACATCTTCGTGGCTCGATTTCTACGACGTCTTCACATTCTCGCGTCTTGCCGTCGACTCCCAAAAGGATACGCGTTGTCCCCTCACTTCCACCGGTCGTATTGGAAGCGAAAACATCTAGTTCCCCTCGCACACGCGCATGAGATTTCAAACCTCCAGTTTTTCTTAGTAATTTTTGGCCTCGTTATTCAGCGGCCACCGTCTGCTTTATTCATTCATTTATTTATCTATTCAATCAATCCCCTATGAGCCGTTCAATTACGTTACACCGTACCAAGGCTGGACAGTACAGTCTGCTCTTATATTTATCCCTAATTAGCTGGCAGTGGAGAAAACCTTGATCTACACTTTTTCCCAAGGGCATTTGCGCTTATTAAAATGCAAAGTGTAGTCAATTTTGTACTGCCATAACCGTTACGATATGTGTATTTCTTTCACTTCAGGGTAACAAATTGGATCTTTGCGATATGTTTTATACTTGTAGCTTTATGTCACTTTTAATCTCTGGTTTGTTTAGGGTTGTTTTAGGGCGCTATTCATGATGTCAGATTTTTCAATTATCATCATCATCATGTCGTGCCGCTAGCACGGATATCCCTGACCATCTCTCACTACTACTCCCTATCATTCATCGCCTCCGGTAGGTCTTCTGGGTTACATCCCGTGTCCTCACATAGCTGCTTTATGTAAGTTCTGGCTGGTCGTCCTGCTTTTGCTTGGCCATATGTGAGGGTCCATAAGAGTACGTCACTTACGAGCTCGTCCTTGCTTCTCCAGCAGTGTCCGACGTGTCTGGCTCGTCTAACCCTTATAGTTTTCGTGATGGGAGGCAAGTGGCCGTACAGTTGGCGTCTCGTAGGGTGTTGTCGCCAGGACTTGTTCAATATTGCTCTCAACATTCTTGTGTAGTTGCCGTCAAGTTTCTTCTCCAGCCGTTTAGTTAGCGTCCATGTAGTGCATCCATATAGCAGTATCGATACAACCGCTGCTTGGAAGAAACTGCGCTTCATTTCGTCGTTCAGGTCTGATTCCCATATGATTGAGAGCCTATCTATAGCCGTCCATGCTTTCGTCAGTCGTGTGTCGATGTCGTTTTCGGTTGATGAGACGCTACTTCCTATTGGACCAACTTAGAGCTCCATACTTCTGGCCTTGAGTAAAACTAAGCTAATCATATTAAATTCATACATGAATACAATGGGTGTGTGTTTGGGAATATATGTGTGCTCAAGCATGCGTGTTTTTAAAAAACGGCTCTTGTTTCCATATTCGTATTTCTGAATAATTTTTTTTTAATTTTATATTACTCTGGCAAAAGATTGTTCCTTTTTATGTGAAAGAGAATTTTTTTTTCATGCGTGTGTCTGCATAGCATTTTAAGAATTTCGATGTTTTAGGTGTTTTTTACTAGGGATGTCGTTCCCTCAGATTTGAAATACCGTTAATTAAAAAGCACCAACCCCTCTTAGTTGGCACCGCAGTAAATTAGGATAATATACATTCTAAAAGCTTTTGATGCAGAGAATTTGTTTCTTTCTGATTTACTTCTTTCTGATTTTTTCTATAGAGAACACTGCAGTAATATCATACTGAAAGAAATGTCTACAAAAAGGGCATATATAATGTAGTTGTTATTGAATTGAATTTGTAAATATTGACGGATAGTGACTATCAAAAAATACATCTTAAAAAAACATTTTATCCAGGTAAAAAAGAGACTGATTTAAACCAACGCTAAAGAGTACTCTTCTCGATGAATCATTCATAGCAGAAATAAGGTCCTATGTAAATATGAAAAACTAAAAATGACAATAGATATATATATATATATATATATATATATATATATATATACGTGGGGGATCTATATAAATCTATCTATCTATACATATGTGTGTGTGTGTGTGTGTGTGTTTCTGTGTGTCTGTGTGTGCATGTGTGTTTTGAGTAAGAATATCGCATATATTCCTTTTACATATAGTATGTACATGCACTAAAAGGCTTTCAAAATAATATATATAAATATGTGTGTATATGTGCGAGTATATATATATATATATATATATATTTATGAATGTGTTTGTCTTCATCTATATGCTTCAGTATATATATATATTCTATATACATGAATATATATATATAAATATAAATGTGTGTGTGTATGTGTGTGTGTGTGTTTCTGTTTGAATATATATATATATATATATATATATATATATATATATATATATATATATAATATATATATATATATATACGCGGAAATAAGTTTCCAGACTTTTATCGTATAGGCACTTTTATTGATAGTATACACATGAAACTCTAACCCCCTTCAAAGTAATCTCCTCCGGCTGCAATGCACTAAAAGGCCCCATGGAAGTCCTCTTGTGTGAGCTTATCACTGACTTTCGTCATCTCTTCAATTATCTCATAACGACAGCCTCTGAGCTTAGGGAATAACCAAAAGTCACAGGGAGCAAGGTCTGGACTATAGGAACGGTGAGGAACTGTCTTGATTCTCATCTTGGTCAAATAGTCTGTGACAAGGATTGAGTTGTGAATTGGTGCATTGTCCTGGTGGAAATGCCACTGACCCGATTTTTAAGAGTGTTGGCCTCCTCCGACGGAATCTCTTCCTAAAACCTCAACATAGTAATCCTAACCCTAATCTTAATACTTTGGCCAGACAACGCTGGTGTATTGACTTCCTTACTCCTCCTACACCTCTCATCATCCCTCACAGACTCCCTGCCTTCCTCGAATCTCTTACACCACTCAAAAACTGATGCTCGATTCATGCAAGATGCTCCAAAAGCAGTCCGAAGGATTCCATACGTTTCTTTGGCATTTTTTCGAAGTTTAAAACAGAATTCTATTGCATATCGTTCTTCTAAAATGTGTTCTCACGTCCAGATTGCAGTTTTGAACTACACTATCTGTGACAATCGGGCTTTAGTAGGGTGTATTCCAATTCTTGCTGTAGCTGTCATTTGAACCTGAAATCATAAAAATTGCTCAATCATCTCATAAGATGTATAGCAATAACATAGTGAATTTTCAAGAGTCTACGACAATTTTAAATTCCTGTACAAAAAGTCTGGAAACTTATTCAAGGCACCACGAAAAAATAAACGATGATCAAAAATGTTTTTATTGTGTTTAGCATACGATTCACGTTATTTTGCTTAATGACATATCAAACTTTGATGGCTATTTAATGCGCCCCCTGTTTATACATATATGTATATATAATTTGTGAAGGAATAGTTTGCTGGTAATATTATTCTGAATTGCGTAAGAGCTAATTTGTTTGCACACAGTTAAATTGCCCAGTCGGCTGAGACTGTAGAATACACCGACTGTACCTCTGCAGAGGGGTAAGACTCTAACACCGACACTAAACGTCACTAAACAATCTGATGGAGAGGTTCCAGTAATGCTGGAGCTTTGGGAAATGCGGAGTACCTCTTCATTGCCATCGCTCCCAGGTCCATTCTGGCCTGGAGTGGTAGCACCTGATAAGGGTCCTGTCTATGGGTTAAATAGAACTAACTGGATACTTATACTAAACTGAATTGTTTTGATTAGAATTGTTTGATTAGACTGAATAGATTAAATAGACATGTTTTTGACTGTGCTTAAATTCAAACTGCATGCTTATGTTAAACTGAATTATTTGAAATGGAACTGATTTTGACATTGAAACTCTACTTACACTAAATTTAATTGTTTAATATAAAACTGTTTTGACATTTAACTGAGCGTAAACAAAATCTATACTTATACTAAACTAAAGTCGACAGCAATTCTAAATGCATGTACAAAAAAGTCTGGAAACTTATTAAATGCTCCACGTATATATATATATATATATATATATATCAAGGCCTGTGCACGAGCAGAATGGATACCAAGTCAATTTTTAACTGATTTATTTCAGGGGGTCTTCTTCGAGACCAGCCGATATACCATGGTTAAAAAGCCCTTCCTGTCGTATTATTTACACATTGCTAGTGGCAGAATAGTTGATTCCAAACTTTTCCGAGGTTATTAACCCTATGTGAAATGCAAACAACCTTGTCCATTTCATATGACGGTGTCCATTACACCACAAAAAGGAATCTATCATATATATATATATATATATATATATATATATATATATATATATATATGTGTGTGTGTGTGTGTGTGTGTGTGTGTGTGTGTGTGTGTGTGTGTGTGCGAGTCTATGCGTGAGCCTCCAAGAGGATTTTCCAAGACAAAGACTGATAGGGAAAGATGGAAAGAGAGGCATGAGTATCCATACTCTCATCACACTTTGATAATGATGTATGTGTGTTACTAAGGAGCAATAGAAAATAGTTTTTGTATTTTTGCTGGGGGCGAAGAGTAAATCGTCTTCTTAATTACTGACATCTCACTTGATTCGATATATTTACCTGTATTACATCAAAATATCTTAAAACACAATAGATTAAATTTATTCACCCTTGGCTTCAATCAGGACCTCCAGACCACACTAGAATCTTCTGCAAGCCTTCTCAACTGTCTCCTATTTTAAATTTAGAAGCTGCCGTTATCTTTGCCTTTAGTTCATCTTTGATAAGTTTTATTGGTCTCTCCCTCAACCGTGTCCTATACATATTAATCTCCAGGATTGCAGTCTGGGGAGTTAATCGACCAGATGTTAGAAGCGATGTGGTCACAGAAATTTTCTTACAACCTAGACTGGGTTCTCCTGCTTATGTGGAATGGCACCAAGTCTTCTTTCCTGACTTAGGGTCTTCAAGCAGCCACCCTTTCGATCCAGCATTACTCCTCCAAACACTTGATATAGGCCTCCTTTTTTAGTATGAGGCCATGTGGGAAGATGAATAGAGGCATAAAGTCACCGTCACTCATGACAACTCCAAACACCGTGATGTCAATTGGGTGTTTGGTTTTCATTAATATGAAAAGGAATCTATCCACAAATTGACAACGAAACATTTTGAAATCTTATTAGTGATTCCAGAGTGAATCCCAAACTGTAAAGTATGCTGTTGCTAAATTTCTTGATACGTGAATTGTATCATGGTACTGCTTTCCTAATAGACAGTGCCCAACTAACTCTAGTTTGCTGCAGAGTAGATAAAACCAAAAACAAATAAGGTGCATGCACAAAATTAAATATTTGACATGGCCACAGTTTGCACTTTGCACCTTGTATAAACGTGTATACATACGCACACAGATAGACACACAGGAGAGCATATGATCAAATACACATCGTAACGCTTCGTTTTCTTAGCGCACACACATATACACACACTGATATATATATATATATATATATATATAATGAAGTCAGTGTGTTAGGATGCATAGAGTCTCTTGTGGGGTTCCTCAGTTAGCAGCGAGATGTCAAGAAATTAACTGTTATATAGTGTGGTCAATTCATTCACAGCATCTATGAATCATGTTTTATAAGCAACATAGGAATTTGGTTGCGGAATTTCTTTGGGTGTTGGAGAAGGCTTTTGGATTCGATTTGATTGTAGGTTCGGTTCGGTTTTGGTTTCTTTGTATAATAGTATATCAACCTTCGTGGGTTACTTAGTGTCAAAGCTATCCTTGTAGAAGATTAGTAGTACTATTTAACCAATAGCTGGAGGGATAAGGGCGTTCGTATCTTTTTCAAGGGTATTAGCCGGAAAGTGGATCTAGAAAGTGGATTAGAGTGACTGAAGTTCGAACCAGCAAAGTACAATGTTGCAGTCCAGTATATTATTCAGTACGCTATGATTCAATGATAGGACCCCAGATAATATTTTGATACAGACGTTTAATCTTAACCAGGTGATCTTTATTCCAGAATGCCCTCAGAAGACGAAGGCACCAAATTGTAAGATATCTGTAGACAGCAATCAAAAGAATTTGACAGTAGTCTTTGCGATATTTATTCAATCTTAGAATAAGAAAATGATCCGTAAAATTTCTAACCACTTTAAATGTCTCTAATGTCCTCCCTTTGATCTGTCTTGCAGTTGTATTAGAAAAAAATATCGTAATAATTAACTCGATCAACCAAACTATCTTTCAGATTTGGCGCTATATAACATCCGTTTATTCCCAAGGCTAACACGACAAGTGAAAATAAATAGATTTAAAACCCTGAATAAATGGCAATCTTAAAAGTATTATGAAATATACACAATGTGGATTAGGCTTAAGATAAGCTGCCTATGTAAGACTTACCACTCAAAAATAAAGGTATCTTTATATATGCAAACTGATGTGAAAGTTTAGATCGCAGGAGATCCAAACTGTTCTGTGGCGAACCCATTTATTGCCATTAATACCAGATTCATTTTGACCCGGAGTGGTAGGGTTAGTGGTAGGGTTAGTGTCAACAATGGGCCAAATAGAATTGTTCAATAACTAACTAAGGATTATTATTAATTGCTTGAAACTGTCACAATTTCCGGATACACCTCGTATATATGGTCAATTCTTACTTTCACGGGGGACTGATGGCTAGCGTAATTTGATCTTGGAAGGCGAATTTATTTGTTTGTTTATTTTGAAGTGGATGTTTCCTATTTATTTTTAGAATAAGTGTGAAGATACATTTCGAAAGTCTTCTCAGTTAATAATAAGTGATACATGAAAAATAAGACATTTATATCAGTCTCATCGTAACGTCTTCTATCTTTTTTACCACCATTATCGTCGTCATTAAATCTACACTTCTTATCATAAGAGTAATTTTATCACTTCTTCTTCTTCTTCTTCTTCTTCTTCTTCTTCTTCTTCTTCTTCTTCTTCTTCTTCTTCTTCTTCTTCTTCTTCTTCTTTCTATCTATCTAAGAGAGAGATGTTCATAGATTATTATAAAGATATTCAACCCACTTTGATCAAAACAATTTCGAAAGAGAACTGTAATGTTCAAAACACGTCTTCCACAAATATTTATATATACACAATGATTGAAAATATATATATATACCAAATTCGAAAACATTTGCAAAATTTTTCATTTTAGAATATACGTGTATGTATGTATGTATGTATGTATGTGTGTGTGTGTGTGTGCGTGCTTCAGTATGACTAAGCAAAAACATGTCGTAACGATATTTTTATTAGTGCAACACACCTTTATGCAAAGAACAAATCAATTTTAAATTTTCAATCCAATTTGCGGTTAAGTTTTTGGCGGGAGTTGGGGGGACTTCGTTCGAACTGGATGTCAATTTTTAATTCAAAAAAATTATCGATATAACTAAAATTACTATTATATGCTTAGTAGAATTCTTCACTCCTTTCTAAAGAAAAGCATCAATATCATTATGGATCGATGTTAGAAAAGGAATCCAACGAGTTCATGTGTTGGCTAGTTCTAAATATAGTTTATTGTTCAATGTGCATTAAGATCGGTAACATTGTATAAGAAATTGAATTATAATCAGGCTCCTTTTAATAAAACTCGGTCCAAAAGAATCGAAATTACCAGAGAAGACATGATGTGTTTTTTGATCAATAATAAAAATAATCGGGTAAAGAAAAATAATGCCGAATTGGAAACTCTGTCATCGTCTGCAATTCCGAAGAAAATTCACTGCCAAAAATTGATTAAACATCCAACTGTTTTTGTGTATTTCATCTGCTACATTTTACTCACTCTCTCTTCTATGGCAACAACGTTGAATATTATTCAGACTAAATTTATATAGGCACATCACAATGTATACAGCCCGGTAATAATAAAATGACTTAATTTGCAAAAAAATCATTCATTTCTCAAAATAGTCTCCTTCCTTGTTCAGAGGTAACGCTTATTCACAAAATTCGAACATTATACAGTGAAATTTTCGGATAAAAATCCTGTTAACTACAGATCAGAATTCGAATTCACTGATCCAATCTCTTATATAAGTATCCATTAATGTGTCAAAGGTATTGCAATATTTTTGTATTTGATAGTTTATGTCACGTATATCACGTGATCGAAACATTTCAAGTTGTGCCATGGCCCAGTGGGTTGGGGCTGTAGAATACACCAACTGCATAGAGATAAGATACCCCCAAACGAGTGTCTTGATATGACACTAAACAATCTGATCGTGAGGCTTCAGTAATGCTGGAGCTTTGGGGAATATTGCCAGGTTAACTCTGGCCCGGAGTGGTAGCACCTGTTATTATCCTATCTATGGATCAAATAGAACTATTTGACATTTAAACTGTGTACTTATGTTAAATCGAATTGTTTGAAATAGAACGGTTTTTGTATTTTTGATAGAAATAAGTATAACCATTTGACTGTGTGAAAAATGAGCTCAGGCTTGTTTAAAAATTGTATCAACAAAATCTGTTTCAAAATCATATATTTGATATATATGTAGAAAAATGATTCGGCATTAAATAACCAACAATGGTTGATATGCCATAAAAGCCAAGCCAAACTAAACCAATCAAGTCGTCGTAGGTATCTGCTATTGTTGGTAGTATCGCAGTAGTTGGTGCACTGACACCTTGAGCATTGCTTTACTCCGTGTGTGATATGAAAGCCTCACAGATAAACATGTAACACAGACATAAACTTATGTTTTAGAAGTCCGAACTGAACCAAAACGCAACGGAAGCAACCAAAAACATTTCTTGTACGAAAAATGAAGGTCCAGTTAATCAGGGCACAGTAGGTAGATGGTTCAAAAAAGTTTGAAAATGAGTAACCCTTTATTGCCATAGCTCCCAGGTTCAATCTGGCTCAGAGTGGTAGCACCTGATAGTGTTCTATCTATGGGTCAAATAGAACTCTTTGAAATTTAAACTGTGTACTTATGCTAAATCGAAGGTGCAGTTAATCAGGGTACAGTAGCTAGATAGTTAAAAGAAAATTGTAAATGAGTACCCCTTTACTGCCATCTCTCCCAAGTTCACTCAGGCCCGGAGTGGTAGCACCTGATAGTGTCCTATCTATGCGTCAAATAGAACTGTTTGACATTTAAACTTATGCTTTACAAGTTCAAACAGAACCATAATGCCGACGAATCAACCAAATAAATTTGTTGGACGAAAAAGAAGATACAGTTAAACAGGGTACAGTAGCCAAATGGTTAAAAAAAAATTTGCTTTGTTTACAAGATTCTCAAAGATGAGACAACATAAGATGGGTGTAAAACCGTGGATTCTGTGCATAGGCTCCAAGTCGGCTATTGCTCAGTCGGCTGGGCCTGTAGTATACACCGACTGATTCTCTGCAGTGGGGTAACACTACTCCATATATATTTAAACGAGATATGACACTAAACAATCTGATGGTGAGGTTCCAGCAATGCTGCAGCTTTGGAGAATACGGAGTACCCATTTATTGCCATCGCTCCCAGGTCCACTCTGGCCCGGAGTGGTAGCACCTGAGAAGAGTCCTATCTATGGGTTAAATAGAACTAAACGGTGGTTGACGTTTACTGGTTTGATACATTTAAACTGCGTAATTATGCTGAACTGAATTGTTTAGGATGGAACTGTTTTGACGTTGAGACTGCGTACTGGTGCTGGGCTGAATATGCATGAGGTGGAACTATGTACTTATATTGAACTAAATTATCTGAAATAAAACTGTTTTGAAATTAACTCTGTGTATTGTCCAGTCGGCTGGAGCTGTATAATACACCGACTGCACCTCTGCGAGGGGTATGACCACCCCCATTGAGTATCCTGATATGACACTAAACAATCTGATGATAAGTGTCCATTAATACTGGAGCTTTGGAGAATGCGGAGTACCCCTTTATTGCCATCGTTCCCAGGTCCACTCTGGCCCGGTGTGGTAGCACCTGATATGGGTCCTATCTATGGGTTACATAGAACTAACGGCATACTTATTCTGAATTGAATTGTTTGATGAGATTGAGTGGTTTGAGGTGGAAATGTTTTTGATAATTAAACTGTACTTACATTTAAACTGCGTGCTTATGCAAAACTGAATTATTTTAAATAGAACTGTTTTTTGACATTGAAACTGTATTTACACTAAACTGAATCGTTTAACGAAGAACTGTTTTGACAATTAACTGTGTGTAAACAAAATCTATATTTATGCTAAGCTGAATTGGCTGAATTGGAACCGCATGACTGTGCTGAATGGCTGGAAATGGAAATGTTTTTCACAATTAAACTGTACTTACATTTAAACTGCGTACTTATGCTAAACTGAATTGTTTAAAATTAAACTGTTTTGACATTGAAACTGTACTTACACTAAATTAAACTGTGTACTCATGCTAAACTGAATTGTTTAAAAAAAAACTGATTATTTACATAAAAATGGATTTGGCGTTAAATAACCTACAAATGATGGTATGCCTTTAAACCCAACAAACCAAACCAAACCAACTCGGCTAGTATCACTAAGAGAGTAACAGGCGAGCTCGGTATATCATAAACTAGTGTAGGTCATTGTATAAACGACGGTAGCAAAAGCATTCATGGCTGCTGAATTATGCCTCACTTTACCAAAATATTGCAAAACTTTCGACTCGTCCTAGTATATTCATCACATACGTATTAAACTGTCCAAAAGTAAAGACATTTATTCTTACTCTGCTTTACTTATGCCATGCTACAGAAATATTTTGGCAATTCCTTATCAAACATCAAAACTTCCTATATAATTTTGTCATAGTTTTTCAACATTTTAACTGTTAAATGAAATCTAAAAATCAAGTAAATACAACAGTTGATTCTAGGTCTTTTTCTCTTGGTGTGAATTGAAACAATTAAAATTTACGTAAGTATTCTTAATAAATACATATATTTATACTTATGCAAGTTTAAGTTTATTTAATTAAAATCCAACTGATTTCAAAAAGTTCCTTTAAAAATATTTCTAAATGTCAGTTCCTCAGATCAAAAATATATTCTGCAGGGGAAATACAAATTTCATGCTTTCAGATTAGTTGCTTCTTAGTTGAGCCGCGAACCTTTCTGTATTTTCATAAATATGTTATTATTATTATTATTATTATTATTATTATTAAAGATGACAGCTAAGGATTTGTACTTGAGTTTTTTATTAGCTTTTTCTAGTTCACAAGTGAGATCTATGAATTCTACACATTCAAACTGGAACCGACGGATTGCGCATTCTAATACAAAGTTTAGTGCTTACGATGAACACATTCATTTAAAATATTCATTCCAAACTTTCGACAATGACCAACAGAGGTCGAAAGCACCTGTACTCGGGTCGTAACATCAGAGATTTCGGTTAATTATTAAATAGCCTTCAAACTCATTTGTGACATCTCACACCCAAACAAAAGAAAACAAATAAAAAAAACTCAACTCAGAATCCTTGTCTGTCATCTTAAATAAAATATGCCTACAAGAAAATCTGCTGCCTAAATACACGCTCTGCATGTGTGTAACTCTGAGAGAAAGAGAAAGAGAGAGAAAAGAGAGAGAGAAAAAGAGAGAGAGAGAGACAAAGTGAGAGAGAGAGCTTGTCAGTAAAACTAAACGAAAATAGGTCAAATTTCTATCGGAATCCCAGTGGAAGGACCGACCGAAATATTCTAACAAACGTAAAAAGTAAATATCAATAAAAAAAGACAAAAACAGAATATCCTCAAAGAAGATGCGATATAAGATAACAAAGTTAAGCGAGAAACATGGAAGTGTTAGATGTGTACAAAAAACTGTTTTCAATTGTGTATTCTCTATTTTTAAAAGCTAGACTCTAGCAAATGCGCTAGGAATCTTTGTACACACCTAAAATAAGTAATATTACAAGTCAACACAAAGACAAACTATGGATCGGTTAAAATAATCTGAGGAGCACAAAAGAACACACTTATCAATATATATAGTTTATCTAGAAATGATAACACCCTATCGGTGGGGCATAGAATATGTTGACCGTATTCTCTCAGAGAAGTAAAACCTCATCCCCCTCACTCAAAAAGCGAGGGGTCCTGCATATGATACTAAAGTCACGATTGAAAATGAGGAGATTTAAAATAGTGAATAAAGAGCAATCTCAAATGTATTTTGAAAAACACGCCCAATCAACAAAGGGGTAAGCGTTCGAAAAAGGGCGTCCCGGGTATGACACTACACTGATTCTGATAGGTAGGCAAGAATTCTGGATCTCTAAGAATTTTAAAGTATCCCTTCATTGTCATTACTCTCAAGTTCACTTTGACACGAAGTGGTAGTATCTGTTAGGGTCCAGTTTTGAATCAAACAGAACTGTTCAAACATTTACAAAGGGTCATCTTGATAATTTGCTGCTGTCCAAATTATTTGTATTACATGGGAATACTTGGTATTTTATAACTGTGCAAAAAAAACCTCTTAAGTAGCATCTACTAAAATATTGATATAAACGTACAATGAACGAGATTCCCTAACCATTCTGTATAAAAAAATAGTTTGATATGCAGTTAAAATCAATCCAGAAAAAATATTAAATAGATTTAAGTAGACTTTTCTGTTTGAATCTCGAAAAAAAGGAACAAAACATGAATGAAAGAATTATGTAAAATATACAATATTAAGTGATAAAATTATTTTTTCAGGAAATAAAGTACAGACGTAAATTTGGCAACGCTATTTTTTTCAGTGTCAAACCTATGCAAAAATAATAGAAAATGTCGTTGTTGGTTAGTTTGTAGTATTTTACCTCATATCAACTCTTGTGAGTTATTTAATGCCAAATCCTCTTCATACATACATATATTAAAAATATAGATAATTTGTAAACGAGTAGTCTGTGGGTAACAGTTTTTTAACGAGCAAGAGCTCATTTGTTTGAATACAGTTAAATGGTTTCAACTTTTTCTCCCAACACTAATATTGCCCAATCGGCTGGGGCCGTAAAATCTACCGACTGCATCTCTGAAGAAGGATAAGACCCACCCCCACGAGTGTCCTGTTATAACTAAATATTCTGATGTGAGGCTTCAGTAATGCTGGTGCTTTGGAGAAAGTGGAGTATCCTTTCATTATCATTTCTCCTATGTCGACTCTGGCTTGGAGTGGTAGCACATGATAGGGTCCTATCTATGGTTTAAATAGAACTAAAATGCGTACTTACGCTAAACTGAATTTCTTGAAATAGAACTGTTTTGATATTTAAATTGCGTACTTATGCTAAACTAAATTGTTTGAAATGGAATTATTTTAAATAATAAACTGAATTGTTTGAAATGAAACTGTTTTTGATATTGAAACTGTACTTATGCTAAACTGAATTGTTTGAAATAGAACTGTTTTGACATTTAACTGTGTGTAAAAAAAACTATACTTAAACTAAACTGAATTGGTTGAATTAGAACTGTTGGACTAAACTGGATAGCTTGAAATAAATATTTTGACAATTAAACTGTGTACTCTTGCAAAACTGAATTGTTTGAAAAAGATTATTTATGTTTGATTATTTATATAAATGTGGATTTGGTATTAAATAACCAACAATAGTTGACATGCTATAAAACCCAACCAACCAACCAACCTAACACTAATAGTTCTGTTTACACACAGTTAAATGGTTTCAAGCGTAGATGGGACCGTAAAAGGTTCTACCAATCCGGGTCAGAGTGAACCTGGGAGTAATGAAAATAACGTGGGGCTTTACATTTCCCAAACTCCAAGACTGGAGCCTCACCATCAGATGCAGTTTAGTTTTATATCCAGAACACTCGTTGTTGGAGGTCTTACCCGCCTGCAGAGAAACAGTCGGTGAATTCTACAATCCCGGTCGACTGGTCTTAGAAGTCTTCGTTTAATCCATGTGAAATAATTGAACAAAGTTGTACAAATTTTGATATGATACATTTTACAAAGAAACAGATCAGTCAGAAAGGAAATAATTCTAGAAGTGAATAACAAGGTCCAAAGAAAAGATAAAACAATAGACGATGAATCTGTTTGACCCGAGTGGGTAGTGCAGTTCGAAAGCTGAGGCAGTAAACACATGAAAAATCATCAGAAGGTATATCAAATATTCTAAAATCCATTCTTCATGCTTTTTTGGATTTTTTTTCTTTTTTCTTCCCTTAACTTTAACATAGAACAAAGATACACCTTTAAAAGTATGTTTTTACCCAAGCCGTCCACCCGAATTGAAAGCCACACAAGGTCAATTTTTAAACGGAGTTTGACCGGTTTCTTTCAAAGTATTTTTTTCTCCTAGACTGGTTCTCATGCCAAACGTTAAGGGGCTAAGTCTAACCCACTATGTGCCAATGATTGGAGGTTGATGTAGACCTTTTCTAGGTGTATAAGCTTTATTTGAAATGCAAACAAATCTCCTCCAGTATTAGAACTCGGGTCACCGTGTCTATTTCCAACGCCTATAACCATTACACCACGAGCATCTTCCCCTTTAAAAGTCGCACATATCTGTTTCGATGAAATTAGCACATGTCAAGTTTTCAGCTATTTATAGACATTTATCAACTATTGGTTAAAATTGCACTGAAGTGCCTGAATAAAAGTAAAGTTGGCGAACGCAGTCAAGGGTGATCAGAAGGCTCCCTTTTCAATAGCTACTACATCGAGGTGTAAGGGAGGGCACTACTCCTTTCCTTGGATTGCTCCACTTTACCCTTGATACGTACCTTATATTGCTGAGTGTTAAGCAAGGATGTACCAAGTAGCCTTTTTAAAGTCTTTGGTATGACGCGAACAGGGATTGAATCCAGGTCTCCCGGCCCATTGGCGAACACTCTACCCACTAGGACAATGAGCCTAAATAGTGACATAAAAAATGAAAGTTCACGGAATCATCCATCATCGATGGGTCATAATAATATCTCAGTATTTCTACTTGTTTCCCAGATGTTAGCGACCACCAGGGTATCCAATAGGAGACAAGGGACACTCTCTAAAACAAAGGAAGGTTACTCGAATAAGTTCAAAAATTTCTTCAATGCTCATTTGGTTTGGTTTGGTTTGGTTATCAACCATCGTTAGTAATTTAATACCAAATCCTTTTTATACATAAATTAAATTTATATGATTTGTAAACACATTTTGCTGATAACATTTTTAAACGAGCCAGAGCTCATCTTTTTTTGCACGCAGTAAAGTATTGCTAATTATCACTAACAATTAAATTAAACATCAGTCATTAAACACGATTAAATGATCAAACAGTTCTATTTGTAACCATTGAATTTTGCATTAGTCATTTGTTTGCACATAGTTTTAATGTCAAGCAGTTCTATTTGACCTATTGATAGGAATCTATCAGGTGCTACCACTTAGCGTCAGAATGGACATGGAAGCAATCGCAATGAAATGGTACTTCACCTTCCCCAAAGCTCTGATAATGGACCCTTTCCATCAAAGGCCATTTAGAAAAAAAATGTCAAATAATTATATCATCTTTTAATGCACAAGGAACCTAAAGATACTTTTTAAATGTTGATAATATGCATTTTTTGAAATGGAGCAACCACTCAAGCTCTGATATTTGTTGTTGTTGTTGTTGTTTTTACCATAACACAATTCAGGATTGGATTTTTTCAATAAGTAGCTCTCACTTAGTTAAAATCATATGAAATTAAATTAGTACTATTTGCTCTAAAAGTAGTTATTATATGCTAAGCTTTGCTTCTATTGGCCTCTTACTGTGTCAGTTATATCCTAATGGTTACCAATCTTTGTAATGACCAGCCTTATTGCTATTTAACTTTTGAAATCAAGGGAAAACCAGTATGACTTTACGTAAGCTGCGCTACTAAAATAAATTGATAAGAATCGTACTATCATTTGACACTTTTCTAGCGACGATAATTAAGCATTACTGTTTTACAATTTTTCGTGTATGGGTGTAGGGGGTGATGTCTCATCACCGTCGAAAAAAAAATTGGGAATGTGAGATGACAGCAACTATGTCTGCTGCGCTCTTATTTGTGCTATAAAAATATGAAGAAAAAGAGTGGAACTTGAAACGCTAGCAATCAATTGATTTGAATGAACAGTTTTTTTGTCTGTTTTTTCGATACATTTTCTCACTAAGCGTCTGTGATGGTTAAGCAAAGCAACTTTTGCAGACCACTTCCTTAGAGTCAAAGGTACGATTCTCACAGGTCCCTTGCAACTGTTTTTCAAGACTAAATAGTTTAAGATATCTATAATAACACAATGGTTAACACCTTCCGTATATGGCCTAGTTCGTTAGTATCGTGAGTTTGAGCTTTACAGATACGCAACCAGATTTCTAGACTTACTATTAATAAGTTTAAAGCTCCTGTTGGAGATTAGGTTTCCAGCAAGTAACACTGGGTTAGGATTTTTGAGTTAAAGTTTCTACAGCGTTTATTAACTTTGGCTAATAAACGTTCTAGAGATGTAAACGTTTATACTCCTCACCTCAGATGTCATTGTTTGTACTGGAAATATAGTGTTCATCGATACACACAGTCGGTGTAAAGTGGGGACACCACACGAAGCAAACTACCGAGAGTACCAGTGTCCAAAATAACTCATTCTTTACCCATTTAGAAGAATGATCGAGTGCTGTCAGCGGACAAAAAATAATGTTCCAGCTTTTCATTCACCTTACTTCATAAATCAAACTCATCACTGAAAACATAATGCCTTTGGGTATTTAAAGAATTAAAAGGCTAAAAACATGTTTATTAATATTATCGATATCATTATTAACCCTGATTGTAAGCAAAGAAAGTATCGAAGATAATAGTTCCAACCGTCTAAGTTATAAAATGACTGACAGAAGGACAAAAAAGAGATTCGTCAGTTTTAAAAGTACCATATGTTTGTTTTTTTTCCTTTCCAGTGTTTCTTTTTCTTTAATTTTTTAAAATTCTTTACTTATTTGTTTATTTCTGATAAACAGTTTTCTTTTTAACTAATTTTCTGACAATTCTTCTTCCTTGATTTTTTTTTTGTGTCTTTGTATTTTTCTTTTTTTCTTAACGAGTGCCATTTTTGCTCATAAATGTTCCTCATTCAATTTTTTTAGCACTTCTTTTTTCTTTTCTTCTGTACTGCTATTTTTCTTTTTTCATTTTCTCCTTACTTTTTTTCTTCCAATGTCTGTCTCTGTCTTATTTTCATTCCTTTTTGTTCTATAATATATCTACCTTCAAGCTTTTTTTTCTAATCTTTGTTTCTATTCTTTTCCCCCTTTTTTCCCAACTTTCATTCTTTTAGGCTTGACGGTAATGAATTTAAGGACAACGAAAAATAACGAAAAATTTTAAAGAATTGCCGCTAATTAAGATAAAGAAAAAAAAAGCAATGAATCGTACTTCTTTGCATATTTGGCTTCTTTTTCTTAGGCTACTTCAGCCAGTAGTAGTAGTAGTAATAAAATGGTACTACAAGAAAAAGAATATACTGAGCAACAAAGAAAAAAGACCAAATAGAAAAATAAAAAAAGAAATTTTCAACAATGACCAAATGAACAAGAAATCGAAGAAAGTAAATCTAGAAAGAAAACAGAAAGAAAAAAATCCACGAATTCCGTGTTACTGCTGCTAATGATAACGATCAGAAGAAGCTGAGAACGTAGGCATGTAGACGAAAAGGAGGGTACAAAGAAAGAGGCTGACGGCTACACCACCAAAGAAAATGTGTAAAAGGAGGTAACGGAAAGGCAAAAAGGGGAGGCCACTCTAATTATTAACCTCGCCTTTGTCGATTTCCGCCAGGTGGTTCTTTGATGAGGACTGGCCTCCTATTGATTTTTTCCAGCCTGGTAGGTTTGCTGGACGCTGAAGTAAATTTAAAAAGTAAAAAAAACAAAAAGATAAAACAAGCAACACGAATTCTCGGTCCGCAGCTGGTAAAAGTAAAATCGGTGGTTAAGACCAAGATGGCGAACGAGGCAGCGGTTGTAAAAGAGACGACGTTACAATTTTCGATATACAAAGCAATGCCCAAGCAGCTTGATGGAGTGGAGGATAGCGACAAGAAAAATAGGACATCTTGGATAGCAGTTATACATATGCGATGTCTTCTCTTCGCTTCTCGGCTTTGTTTAATCTATTATTATTTACTTCGTTTTACTTAATCTGACTCTCATTCCTAAAGTTGCCTGCTTGTCCAGTTGGCTGGGGCTGCAGAATACACCGACTGCACTTTCTGCAGAGGGGTAAGACCCACCCCAACGAGTTTCCTAGATATAACACTAAACAATCTGATGGTGAGGTTCCTGTGATGCTGAATCTTTGGGGAATGCAGAGAACCCCTTCATTCCTATCGCTCCCAGGTCCGCTCTGGCCCGGAGTGATAACACCAGATAGGGCCCTATCTATGGGTTGAATAGAACTAAACTGCATATTTATGCGAAACTGAATAGTTTGAATTAAAATTGTTTGACTAAACTGAATAGTTTGAAATAGAAATGTTTTTGACAATTAAACTGTACACACATTTAAATTGCGTGCTTATGCTAAACTGAATTGTTTGACATTGGAACTCTACTTACACTAAACTGAATCGTTTAATATAGAACTGTTTTGACATTTAACTGTGCGTGAACAAAATATATATTTATACTAAACTGAATTAGCTGAATTAGAACTGTTTAAATAAACTGAATAGTTTGAAATCAAAGTGTATTTGACAATAAAACTGTGTATTCATGCTAAACTGAATAGTTTGAAATAGAACTGATTGTTTTCATAAAATAGGATTAGGCGTTAAATAACCAACAAAGGTTGATATGTAATAAAACCCAGTCAACCAACCAAGTTGCATGCAGATCGTCTTGTCTCTAAGTGGTTACCCATCGAAATATTTACCAAGATTATCCCTGCTTAACTTCTCTGATCTAGCAGAGAGGGATGTGGTCGCAAATCGTTGGTTTTATTTACTTCTTTTTTTAGGTTTGCTTTCTATATTTAATGGCTTATCAACCTACATGGGTTATTTAAAGTTACAATCATATTAGTTAAAGAACAGCAATGGTACGACTTAAACCAGAATTGGAAAAATAAGTGGTTTCATACCTTTCCTAAGAGTATAATTCCTAAACGGGACGTACAAACGCGACTGAAGTTCGAACTCACTTCCTACGATGACACTGTCAAGCGCGTCGGTATCTACAACACGGAGACTCCAACTTTACTGTCTTAATTTTGTTTGTTTTTGTTCTTCGCTACTATTTTAACGTAGCTATGATTGAAATACCTAACAGCAAAATATGTTGTATTCTTTATGTGTGTAAGCTTTGTATTTGTTCACTAAAAATAATAGTTATCTACCTTAAGAAGTCTTGTTTGTCTAAAAAAAATCTACGAAGTTTGATAGTAGTAAATAGTTTTAGGTAAAATAACCGGCCCAATGGCGAAGTGGATAGAATGTTCGGCAATGGTCCAGGAGAATGGGAGTTCAATCTGAGGTTGAATAATACTGAAGCTTCAAAAAATAGTACTCGATGCCGCTTTGCTTAACATTTAGCATTATAAGGTACGGGACAAAGGTAAGTGGAGCAATTCAGGGAAAGTAGTTGCGTCCTCTCCAACAACTAGGTGTAGTAGCTATTGAAAAATGAGCCTTCGGGTCGCTCATAACAACGAACACCATCTAACATACTTAAATAGTTTTATATAATCATATCCTCAATCAGTTTGGTGAACGTAACCGAATATTTATTGGTTGATTGATTACAATATCGTCGAACATGGATGTTTATATTTAATCGGGATTTAGATATAAATATCTTCACGTTGCGAGTAATCCCATTTGTTAAACGGCGCGGTAGAAAAAAGATCTCCGAAGGGAGCGAATCTGACGGACAAAGAAGATCGACATGTGGAAAGTATCAATGAAAGAGATAGAGAGAAAGAGAGATATATAAACAAGTCCCAGGTGTTATTATTTTATACCTTTATCACAAGTGACTCTGGTCCCACCTTTCTTACAACTTCAAAAATATTAAACATCAAGTGTATATCTTAAAAATATCATGTTGGTTCCTTCCAGACGATCAAGATACAGTATCGTTGCATCTCCAAGGAATGCTATGAAAAGTTCCCTACGTAAGACGGTTTGTTGTGGTACCGTACGCCACGTAGGGGCAAGTGGGAGCAATGCCATTTCAGTGGTCATCATGGCATGAAATGGGAAACATTATGCCTTTCATCACGTCACTATATCTTGATAAAAAGGGATATTCCGTAGCCTGGTCGCTTTTCAAATCCATCTCCGAATACTTGACAGGATAAAGGAGAGAATGAGAAGATACAGGTAAAAACTAATAGATCAGACGTATTAAATGATTGGTAACCTTAACAGTCGACATCCGTGAAATTTTCACAGGTCCAGATTATTATTATTATTTTACTCATTTCAGAGTTCTTCACGCCAGCGTTATCTGATAGTTTTCTACTGGAGTCTACTGGAATGTGTAAGCAAGTTATATCATACCTCAAAAACTCTTCTTAGTATTCAGTCCGATCTCAACAATGTTGTCGTTTGGATGATCTCCACTCGTTCTCTTATTTCCAAGTCCTCCAGTCACCGTACCAATCCTTTAGTGACAGTACCGAATACGCCAGTTACAATTAGTCATCATCATCATCATCATATCGTGCTGGTAGCACGGATATCCCTGACCCTCTCTCGCCACTCCTCCCTATCGTTCATCGCCCTAGGTAGGTCCTCAGGACAACATCCTGTATCCTCACATAGCTGCTGAATGTACGTTCGAGCTGGTCGCCCTGCTTTTGCGCGGCCATGTGTGGGAATCCATAAGAGTACATCTCTTATGAGTTCATCTCTGCTTCTCCAGCAGTGCCCTGCATGTCTGGTTCGTCTAACTTGAATAGTTTTCGTGATAGGGGGCAGGTGGCCGTACATTGGTGTCTTGTGGGGTGTTGCTGCCAGGACTGGTTCAGGATTGCACGCAGCATTCTTGTGTAATTGCCATCTAGTTTCTTCTCCAGCCGTTTTGTTAGCGTCCATGTAGTGCATCCATATAGCAGTATCAATGTGACCACTGCCTGGAAGAAACTGCGTTTCATTTTATCGGTTCGGTCTGACCTCCATATAATCGACAGCCTATTGATGGCTCTCCATGCTTTCGTTAGCCTCGTTTCGATGTCCTTTTCGGTTGATTCGACGCTGCTTCCTAGGTACGTGAATTTGTCTACTAGTTTAAGTGGGGTTCCTTCTAGAGTGGAGATGTTCCCCGTTTGGTTATAGCACCTATATTCCGTTTTGTGTGCATTAACATAGACGCCTATGCTTGCTGCTGCTCGTTCCAAACTATGCAGAAGAGTTTCGGCTTGGTCAGGTGTATTTGCCAGTATCGCTATGTCATCGGCGTAGTCGGCGTCGGTAATTGTTGTTGTGGGGTATCTTCTGCTACTTTTCTTCGTCAGTTCGAAGCCATTCTCTTTGATTTTGTCAATCGATGTTCTAAGTACGTAGTCTAGACAAATGATAAAGAGGTACGGGGCCAGCGTGTCCCCTTGTAGTACTCCTGCTACAATGTCAAAGTATTCTGTGTCTCCATCCGGTGATCGGACTTTTACTTTAGTGTTTCTATAGAGAATCGTTATTGCCGCTACGGTTTCTTTAGGTATGCCGTACGCTAGTAGGATTTGTTCCATCTTTTCTCTGTGAATGGAGTCGAAAGCCTTGGTAAAGTCGACAAATATTAATGTCGCTTGTAGGTTCTTTGCCCGTACACCTTCAAGGATTCTATTAACCACAATTAGTATAACTGTCATATTCATCTTCCATATTTTTCTCCAGTTCTCTAGCAAGATCTAGGTATTCATCTCTCTCTTCGCCTTCCTTCAGTTCTACCCTGTGGTTAGTCAGAACGGCAAAGCTGGCTGGTTCTCTGTTTTTTGCTGATTATCAGTAAGTCTTGTTGTCTGGTCGAGATTAGATGATCGATTTGTTGTTGTTATTGTTACTATTAATATTATTCTACTCATTGTAAGGTTTTCACACCAGTTATCACTATTGGTGTTTCACTGGAGTCTGAATAAAAGCAATTCTCCTCAGTTCTCCAGGAATCTTTTCAGTATTCTGGCCGTTCTCAACAATGCTGTATTCTGTATACTTCCTCTGATTTTTAATTCTTCCATTCCCTTTCCAAGCCTTTGGAAATCGTTCCACGCACACCAATTACACTTGATATCAACGTAAGCGTTTTTAGTTCTCTGGCAAGGTCCAAGTATGTGTCTACCTTTTTAATTTCTTTTTTTTTTTTTTTTCAGTGTTTGGCCCGAATGTCAAAATCCACTTGACAATTGTAATTTTTTATTATCACTGAAGATGATCTTCTGACGAGTAATCGTTTGTATCACAAAATCCCAGAGAATTACACGCATCTCATTTTCTAGGACTGATTCTGGTTTGTGCATCTACTATTTCGTAATACGGTCAAAATTCAAACTTTTGCACAGTTTCCAGTGGATTACCTTTCCCACCCAGTCATGCCTAGTATTGTACTTCTGTACTACTTTGCAGCATTTCTTTACGATGTGATTTATCGTTTAATTTTTTCTCTGCATAACCGACACTTGCTATTCCTATTTGTATTATCGTTTTTCTTTTTGAATTAATTCGTACTTATGGTGTTGTTTTGTGCTGTAAGTAGTAAATTCAGTTTCTTTTTTTTAATGTCCTTTTCGTAACCATGTCCACGTCTTCTCGTGTGCAATCTTGCCAGTCTGGGGTTTGAAAATCTATACCGCTGTTTTTCTTCCCATTCTACTTCATGGCTTATGTTTTTTTTTTTCTATCAATAGTTAAGCTGTCATTCCATTACTATTTTTCATGAAGTCCTCGACTCCTATAGATGCATCAATGCAATCTTTAATGCTAGTGATACTTCTTTTTTTTTTCTCGAGCCAGAGAGTCTATCTTTGCCATTATGTCAGATGTACATAATCCTCAATTTTCTTGTCCTCTCGTCAGGATTATTCCTTTGTTCATTTTAGGAATGGGCCCTAGAATCTCACACGGAGACTGTCAAGGAACTTAATGGGATTTCCTTCGGCAGAGTTTGGTTTCGAAAAGCTTTCTCCTTCGTCTGATGTACTCTTTTCTATTTTTTTCTTTCATCTCCGTTTACTTGATGGTGTCTGATTCCATTATTCCCAAGTACTGGTAGTTTTCCTCCTGTCCAAGCATCCTTATGAATTCTTGATTTGGTAGTTCTATCCTTTTTCAAAACTTTTCTTTATGAGTATGGCACAGTTGTAAATTCCAAATTCCATCCTATTATCGTTTACTTCTTGAGAGTATTACGCATCAGCGTTAGTTGATCTTTCACTGGAGTTTCAGCGATACCAAGTTTCCTCAAGTCTCCAGGACATTTCTTAGTATTCTGACCGATCGTAATAATGCTGTGGTCCAAATGGTTTCCTCTTGTCTTCTGATTTCTAAGTCTTCCAGTCTCTTTATCCAGGCTTTCGAGACTGTAGTGAGTGCCCGATTACAACTGGTATCACCATCACTTTCATTTTCCATAGTTTTATCATATTTACCAACCCTTCCGCTTGGGCAAGATATGACACAAGGTCAATTTTTTTCCTTCTCCTAGACTAGTTGCTTCATCAAGGCTGAAGAAACTAGTCTGTCCTATTATTTACCCATAGCTGGAGGGAGAACATTTGAATTCATACCTTTCCCAAGGGTATCAGTGCTATGTGAAATGCAATCGGTCAGGTCCAGGATTTGAACTCGTATCGCCGTGTCCATATCCTGCAATGATTACCATTACACCACGGGCACCTCCATAGTTTTTTAGTTCTCATAAAGTCTAAGTGCTTATCTCTCGTATCAGTTTCTTTTGTTTTTCTGAGGTCCGCCAGAACGACTAAGTCCACTGTTGAGCAGATTCTCTTTTTTGTTGTTGACTATCACTAGAATTGGTCTTCTGGTAAGGATTAGGTTATCAGTTTATATCTCAAAACCCCAGAAAAATGTGTGTGTTTAAGTCTTCAGGACTTATTCTTAGTTTTGCAGATACCACTTCTTCGTATGATCAAATTCAAATTTCTTGCACAATTCCCAATGGATCCCTTTTCCTACCAAGTTGTGTCTGACAAGGGGGACAGCCAAGGATTTTATCACTTAAATGAGATTTCTGCAATTTAGTTTAGTTTCGAGTAGTTTTCTCGTTCTTCTGAAATACATTTTAAAATTTTTCTTTCGTCTCAACTTCTTTGATTGTGTTTACTTCCAATATTCCCAAGTACTTTTATGTTTCCTTTTCTTTAATTGTACTGATTTTTTTTTTATTTCGTGGTTTCATTCCTTCCGTCATTTGTTTATTTCTCGTTTCTCATTATTAGCTTGGCACATTTTTCTATGCTAAATTCCTTCCCAATATCCTGACTGTATATTCTTTTCGTTTGTTTTAGAGTCTCCAAATCTTTCTTTTCATTTTTGGCAAACTGTTCGATGCCATTCATGTACATTACGTGATTAATCTTTTCCTGCGATTTAGTAAGTTTGTCGCTCCTGGTGTATTTCCTAAGTAATTGATTGAGAGGCATCATCGCAATCACAAATAGTAATGGTGACATTGCATCTCTTTGTAATATACCTCACTGGATTTTTCTGCTATCATTTCCACTTTCCAGTTTTTCATGGTTTCCTCGATAAACTTTATGACTTTGTCGAATATCTTCTACTTTTGGAGACAGTCTATTAGTCAGCTTTGTGGGGCCATATCGTATGCCATTTTGTTGTCAATCCACGTCATATCTACATTTTTAGTTTCGTTTTTCTCTCTTGGGGATGTGTTGATCAGTGTACAGAAGGTTTCCTGTTCTGTTTGTTCCTCGTGGCATCAATTCTGTTCTTCGAGGAACTGTCTCTGACTAATTAGCGAGTAGTAAACCTCTCTAATATTTCCCACATCATCGCTAGGCACGTTATGGGTCTGTAGTTCTTGAGGCTGGTTTATTTTTTATTTTTTTTTTTTTAATTATGGTGGTCTTTCGTTTGGATACATATTCGGCTGCCTTGAACGAACGTGATTTTTTTTACCAGAATGCATGTATGCCATCATGGCCTGGCGTTTTCTAATTTGGTTCTTTTTTTAGCTTTGTTCAGAGTGAATTGAGGTGTATTTTCGGCTCAGGACCTTCTTCGATTCCTTTTAACTCTTTTTTCCATATTGTATATCCATTCGGCTTTTCTACCATGTTGCTTTTATCCTTATATTTTGCTTCAAAATTGTGTTGCTTCTTTGCATCCGATTATTGGTAAGTCTTCATGCGTTATCCACCAATGTACTGGTAGAATTTTCTTCCTGTGTTTAAATGTTCCGTTTCGTCTGTATAATTGAACCTCTCTCGATATTTTTTGCTTGTTGCTGTTTTTTTTGGGGGGTGGGGGGTAGGCGAACATAAGTTTTATTAGAGACTAATTTTGTTCCTGCATAGATCAGCTCGTTTAATTCCCTGGTGTTTGTTGAGATATTTTTTTGATAATTTGTTATCTTTTTCAGTTTTCAGAATTTAGCGTTTCGGTTACTGTATCAGGGTCTTGTTGATTTGCTTCCCTATTTATGTGTAGGTATATTTTTTTATCTCAAGGTCAGAAAATCAACTATTCTTCATTATCCCCCTAGCTTGATCAATAAGTTTTTGGTTTGTTGTATTAAATCGAGCGCATTCTTTTCAGATTCCCATGATTCTTTTTCTATAAACTCTTTGTGTAAGATTGCTCTTAAAATGACAATAAAAGGCGAGTTTCTTTTTTTCCGGAGTCTATTTACTTTTTTGGTGTCTCTGATTTGGGTGGTTGCTTCGTTCATCGTTTGTTTGACTGAAAAAAACAGGATGCCGATTATATCCCCCATGTTGGATATCAAGAGAGCTCATGCCGATCATAACACCCAAACCTGTTGCCTTGACCCCACTTTAGATTGTTTCAATTTCTCATTTTTTTCATCGATCCATTGGACTAGTGGGTAGAGTGTTCGCTAATGGCTTGGCAAACAGGAGTTCAATCCTAGATTAATTCATACCAAAGACTCAAAAAATGGTACTAGACGCATCCTAACTAAACACTCAACATCATAAGGTATGGATAAAAAGTAAAGTGGAGCAATCAAGTGAAAAGTAATAGCGCCCTCTCCAACAGTTCGGTATAGTAGGTAACGAAAAAGGAGCCTTCGAGTTGCTCTCAACAGTGGTACACTATTTTACTTCACTATATTGTGGCTATACCAGACCCCAGATTTTGTGCTCTTGTCACAGACGTAACTAAGTATTCTTAAAGTAAGAAAACTCTTAAGCGGGTCGCAAAATCTAAAAAACTAATAAATTTCGCTTTTCGCTCTCTTTAATTTTTACAAGCTTTCCTGACCAGTAGTAATTTTCTCTTAGTATTTTAACTGATCTCTGCAATGATGTAGTCTGAACGGGCCTAATTCTTTCTGGGATTTTCAATTTCGTCAGTTTTACATGTGATGTTCTTATTTATTGTTCCAGTGGTTTTATTTATGTCTAATGTCAGTACCACCTTTATGCTTCAGAAGTTTTCTAGCTCTCTGGCAAGGTTTAGGTACTTATCTAGTTCTTAGCTTTCCTTTATGTAAACTCTGTGATCATTTTTAACGGAAAAGAACACTAGTTGACAAATTCATTTTTTATTCTTGATTGAGACTTGGTCGGTTTTTTGCCTGGGATTGACTGATCCGTTTTTGTCTTAAAATCACAAACATTATTATTATTATTATTATTATTATTATTAGTAGTAGTAGTAGTAGTAGTAGTAGTAGTTCTTTTTTTATTCTATTTTCTGTGCGTGCCCAATATTTTGCTTTTCCATAAAACCGCGAGGGAAATCTGACATGGAAGGAAAAACTAATTTTCCTTCAAAAGAAGAATTGAAACTTTTGTACATATAAAAGTGAAATGAAGGGAAAAACGAGTATAACAAACATAATTCTATGAAAGAAAAAAGCAATCAGGAGAAAATAATAACAACGATGGCTAATATAATAGATAGATTTTTTTTTTTTTAGGTAGAAGGGCATACCAGTTTTGAAACCTTGGTTCGAGGTAGATCGATCAATCAATAGCGCGATACGTCAACATCTAGACATTGCAGATTTTACAGATAAATGTTTGTACTAATGTTTAGAATATTGTATTCTAATAGCGTTTCCAATCATAGAAACACTGCCCATCTCACAAAGCCGTATCAAACAGTAAACTAAGTAGTACAAATTTTATATATACACGAATTCACAATTAGATTAAAGAAGAATGAGTTGTGACAAATTTACATGTATTGGGGGTGTTTCTTGCTTTCTTAATAGATAGATACGTGAGTCGTTCAAAAGTTCTAAATATCACCCGGAAAGAAAAGGCATTGAGGAACTTTTTTTTTTTTTTTTGCAACAGACGATCACTTCTAATTGAATAAGAAAAAATATTTCACATTTCAGTCTCAATTTCAATGCAGTTGAGGCATATACGAAGGTACGAAAAATCTAAAATCTAGATGAGCTATATAACTTTTTGAACGGTCCTTGTAGACAGATAGATGCATCTGATGGTGAGGCTGTGGTCTCAGATTTTTTTAGGAGTGCAGAGTACTCTTCATTTTCATTACTAACTGATCTCTTTTGACCAGGAGTGGTAGCACCTCTTTGGGCCTAATCTATGAGCTAAATATAACCCTAAACCATCATCATCGGATGGTGAGACTATTCTTGAAGCTTTAGGGAATGTCGAGTACCTCTTCATTGCCATTGCTTCCAGGTCCACTCAGATAGATATTACCTGTAAGGGTCCAATCTATGGGTCAAATAGAACTAGCCTTATGGGGATGACACTAATTTATCGGATGGTGAGGCTCCATTCTAGTGGTAGCACCTCTTTGGGCCTTATCTATGAGCTAAATATAACCCTAAATTATCGGATGGTGAGACTCTATTCTTGAAGCTTTAGGAAATGTCGAGTACCTCTTCATTGCCATTGCTTCCAGGTCCCCTCAGACAGATAGTACCTGTAAGGGTCCAATCTATGGGTCAAATATAACTTTTTAACCATTTACCTAAGCACAAAGAAATGACTGATATTAAAGCTAATTATTAGTGTTTCAGAGCACATTGACACCATTTAAATGTGTTTCAAACAAATGAGCTCTGGATTGTATGAAATGTTACCGACAAAGAATTTATCTGTGTGCAAATAAAGGATTAATTTTAATTATTGGTATTAGATAGCAATACTATTAACCATTAGCCGTGTGCAAATGAATGAATAACGTTGAGCAGAATAATTGGTTTTAAATATCAAAATTTGATACCATTTATCGTGTGTAAACAAAATTAGCTAAACCTTTTTTTTTTAATTACCAAGAAACCATTCACTTACAAATCATATTAACGTATATGTATAAACTCGACCTGGCATTAAATAACCATCAAAGGTTGATACGCAATTTCCTATCAAATAACCTAACCATAGATGGATTGATAGATTCGAAACAGATTCAGATAGATCAAATAAAGAGAGTGAAATAGGGAAGATAGATAGATAGATATATGTACTTTCTTCAAGAATCGTGTGAAAATGCAAGCCATTTTTTTCTTTTTTGCTGTTTTTTTTTCCTTATCGAACTTGAGCTCGACAATCTGTTTTTCTTTACAGTTAACATTTAAACTCATGTGAGAAATAACCTTATTATTTTTGCAGAACAACTCATTCGCCACTCAAAGGCACATCTGTTTATTTCGCACCACATCAGAACGATTCGATCCTTTTCATTTAAATTCTCATAGATTCTGTTTGTTTTTTTCCTGCTTTGAATACTTACACGTGTTATTTTATTTATGTCTTATCAAAACCTTTACTCATTTTGTTTCTGGGAATCAACTCAGTGCATTTCTTTTATAGCTTATCGATATGTTTATAACATTTTCTAATATATATATATATATATATATATATATATATATATATATATATATATATATATATATTGAATTCCATCTGTCGAGCTTTAATAAGCGAAATAAATTTATTATGGAAATGGAATACTATTTCTAAATTTCTTGTTTTTTAAACAAAAAAGAAATATATATCTATATATATATATATATATATATATATATATATATATATATATATATATAACAAATGTCGGATATAAATTAATAAATTCTCGAAAGTGAACGTGTATTCTTCGAAGCTGAAGGCAAGTTAGAACTACTGAATGGTAGCATTACCTGCACTTTAACGAAAGGTTTTCAGAAAAAGATTACTAAAAAAGGATTCTGCCTGCTGTTTTAGAATCCTGCAAACGGTATTCGACAAACACAGTAATTGTACGGCAACTAACCATCTTCCAAGTAAGACAAACAAGACATGCTGTATCGTTCTTGGGACGTAAAGACGAACTCATAAGCGGTGTTATCCTATGAACTACTCCACATTGACTGGCCAATTAGTCAAACAGAAAAACTTTAATTCACCACCTCTGTCCTGACAGTGGATATCATCTAGAGGACTTGCTGAGAGAAATTATTAATAAGGACACATGACAGTAGAGAGACAAAGAGTCCATGTTATGGACATCCTTTCATTATATATATATATATATATATATATATATATATATATATATATATATATATATCATTAAAGTGTGTATGTATATATGTATCTATGATAACCGCTAAAACCATTCAAAGTTTGTAAAATACAGTGCTCTATGTGCCAGAATATTGGGCATATTTCAATTATGAAATAAGTTAAAATAGGTTAAAGCTCAACTGATCTTCAGATGAGTTTGTATCGACAGTTCTGAAGATCGTTTGTTTAGAGTCGGGAAGTTTAGATGAATAGCAACTACCCTTTCAAAATTACCAATCATTTGCTAATTACCTGGCTTCAGTAAGATTCAGTAAGATTTTCGGAACTTATTTATGAAATAATGCATTCATGGAAAGAGAATTCTAAAATTAAGGATTGTTTTAAAATTTTGAATTAATCGTACCCATTTTATTTAATTTTATCAAATCTAAACAAAATTAACATCTAATAAAATAAAAACGCTAAACAAGATATTTGAATTCGTGCTATATGTTTTTAATTTTTTCTTTTTATGATCTAGAGATTTCACTGGTTATAATTCAATTATCAAGATACTAGAAGTTAAAAATGGCTTTTTAAAAAGACAAAATAACTAAAATCTTAAAAGAAAATAGGACCATAAAAAATCTATACCTTCATTATGTGTTCATATTATTGTATAAACGTAGAAAAAACACTGAATTTTGATGAAATAGACTAAAAAAATATTAATGCACAAACAAACATTGTAAAATAAAATCGCTTAATTCTGCCACTGCATAAATATTTTTCGTCTAGTTCATATTATGATATTATTTTTCAGCGTTTTATGTTTACAGTAATAGAAACAAATTGTGCAAGTAGACATTTTTCTTCCTTGTCTGATCATAAGATTGCTTGAAAGTTTTAACGCTTATGTTTAACAAATAAAACCTGCGGAATCTCAACTTATATAAACAGTTAGTAAATATCTATTTTATATACAAAACCGACGGAACTCGTTATCTTATGAAAAGCAATGCAATTTTGTTTGATGAGACATAAGTTCCGATAAGGTGAATGGATTCATGGGAATTCTACACTCCGAGAAAAGATGATTGATTGATTGATATAAACGGTGTTTCAACCCGTCTAGAGTTATTTCATTCGTAGAGTTTAGGAGAATGCTTTCATGGAGCAAAAACAATTCTTTTGAAACAATTACACAAATAATACAAATATAAACGTACAATGAACGTCATTCCCCAATATCAAGACATAGAATAACCCAAGACGAAGAGATATGCCGTTAAAATAACTCGATAAATCAATCAATAAGATAAGTAGCCAAGAAGTACCAAAGTTATCAATGCACAAAGGCTGTACGACGTTCAGATACACGTGTTCAACTTATACAGAGGTAGGAGACTGGCCGAATACGCAAACAGCCGAACCTTCACATTTCCATAAACTTCCCAATGATCTTTTTTCACGCAACCGTTTGTAGCTGCCAAAAGGGAGGTGGAAGTTCAGGATCCTCTGCCGATATCAAAGTGACTTTACGTGACCAGCTTCCATAAATTTGATTTCCGCTCCCAGCATGCTATGCGCCGCCACGCGTGACTCACAATCTATCAGCATCGACAAACTTCCACTATCAGCATATATCTCTATTGGTTTCTTGCTTTTTTTTCACAAGCTCTAATTTCCAACCTATTTTTTTTAACTTACCTGTACCCCTCTCTCACCTTTACAGTTCATCTCCTTCTTTCCTTGTTCGTATAACGTCCGTCTTTTTTTTTTCTTTCTTCTTTTTCCGTCTTTTCCCCGGCTTTCATTTAACTCTTGATATGGCTTTTCTATATATATTTCTTCTTTCAGAATTTTTTTTTTCCTCGCCTATTTTTCAACTACAACACACTTTTCATCAATTGCTTTCTCTCTGTTTGTCTATCTGTCTGTTTGTTTGCATCTATCTATCAATCTATCTATCTATCTATCTATCTGTCTACCAATACCCCATATATATATATATATATATATATTTACAGACGCTTTATCATTTCCCCTGCCTTTTTCTTTTCTTAAATTCTATTTTCAAAAGGGCATTAACTGGAATTCGAACTCGCTTAGTACGATGTCGCAGTCTAGAGTACTCGTCCAATAAAAAATTGATTTTCTTCTAAACCAAAGATACTAAGATTTTTTAATCCTAATTGAACATAATTATATCATCATCATCATCATCGCATAGATTTCCCTGACACTCTCTCGCCACCCGTCTCTATCTTCTGTCGCTCCCGGCAGGTCCTAGGTATGACACTAAACTGCATCTGATGGTGAAGCTCCAGTTCTGGTGTTTGATAATATACATAATTGTTGCGTTCTGGTTAGTGAACGCTTGTAATATTAAATAAAGGACAAACCACGATATGAGTGGAAATAGAGATATATTTTCTGTAAAAAGTATATACAGTAGAGAGACTATTAGTAGACAAGAACATAGGATTAGTGAATACAGAATAAAGATATAGTCCAATGATAGTATTTGCTTCCGTTATTATGGTAGCAAGTAAGGTGATCTAGTGCGATCTCCAGTCTCCAACGCTCTAATTCTATTCCTATAAGAAGCTGGATTAATGTGTAGAGATGGATGTGAAGAGACACTCGTTAACTTAGTGTAAACAAGAGAAAGGTTGACACTCTTTACCAGAAAAATTTAAATGTCTACGAATAAGACAAAGAAGCAGCGGCGCATACACACAAGTAAACACACCAAGCGAAATCGGTTTTGTATATAGTTATGTAAATCGTACACTTCACAGCGCAACAAGATAATCTTGAAGATTATTGAGAGTATAAATATGATTTTTATTTCCTGTATGTGTTATATGAGCGCCTCAGACTCATCAGAAAATTTTTTATCTATCATAAGTACTATCCTCAAAGGTAAATTATGGTTTTTATCTCTGATAATTGAATATTGCGTCAGTTGTTCGAGATAACCCAGCACACAGAACTATGCGATGGGAAATTGACAAAAATTACAGTTAAATATAAAGATTTGAGGTATGGGAGAAAGAGTGACAAAAATAGTGAAAATGATAAAGGATTACAGTAACAGGGAGACATTAGATAAGTTAGGATTAACTATTTTACAAGAAAGAACAGTGAAAAGTGATCTAATTGAGACTTTCAGAATAGTTAATGAAATTTACTATCATGATAGACATTTTGTCAATATTTCCCCTCGAAATGGAAATTTACCGTCAAGACAGATTCAAAAATCAAGTTTACTAACCAAATGGATTTTTGGCTAAGCGAGTTATATATTTTTGGAACAAATTCCCAAAACAGATTAAAACAGCAATAAAAAAGATTTAATTCTATGGTTCCTGAAAAAATGGTAAGAAAAATTATTTAAGAGAGCGTTTTTAGAAACTATCGAAGGAATTCCTGAACGGAATTTGGTCAATATATGACTACTGTATTAATAGAGTAGATGTTTTGTGCGAATATTTTTAAACGTTGATGCGAGAAAATAGTAAAAAGTAGAGTCGCCCAAGGCGGCATAACAAATAAATAAGAAAAAGGTGAGAGACTTTCTATTTACACACTTCTAGAGTTGACTTACGTGCAAGTCACGCTTTAAAAACTTATTACCGGCATTGATCGAAGTTAAGCAGCTATACTTAGTTACAACAGATACTGTAAACAATCTAAGGTTTGTGTGCGCTATAGTGGCCTTGCATTAAAAATAAAATTAAGCTTATCGTCTTTTCTAGACCTTTTAATTCCAAATTAAATTTCTCTCTCAAAGAATTTGCTACGTGAATCAAAAAAGACTCTTTAAAAACAACTGCCGAACGTATCTGCCAAACTTGAAAAAAATTGAATTAAATTTGCCAAATTAGTTCAACAAATAATTCAACAAAAATGCTGTATCGTGGTGGAATGTTCTTAAACAATTAAATTTGGACGTTCCAGAGTTGGTCGACCAGCAAAGAATTTTTACCTCAACTCTGAACGGACACAATATGTAGCCGAGATGCCCTGCAAGAAGAGATGGACTATAGGGAGGAATGGCAAGAAAGAGTCGGGGAACTCCGTGCTGCCAGCGTGAGTGGAAAATGATGATATTCCACAACACTGTTTATAACAATCAATGAGAAATTTTGAAAATGAACATTGCATTGTCAACCGAATGGATGTCTGTCAGGTGGTCAGAATCAGACTGTTGTGTCGGCGAGAAAAATTTGTTGGCTAGGGAGGGAAACACACAAAACACAACATGACTACTCGTGTTATAATCTTTATTCCCACACCAAAGAGTCACTGAGATCTAAGAAGCAGGAAGAAATGAACATGGACACACGTTAGAAAAACGGAAACTCGTTCTGAGTTCACATCCCTGCCGCAAAATAAGAAAAGAGAGGACGAATTACAAGATCATGTAATATTCATATCTGGTTTCACAGAACACCTCACTCTCACTTTCGCCTCGGGTGAACACACACACACACACACACACACACACATATATATATATATATATATATATATATATATATATATATATATATGATTTGCTATATCTATAAATGAAGATGATCACTATATATATATATATATATATTCATAGCTCGATCAAAAAGGAAATAATTGAGAGCTATAAAATATATATGCTGTTGCATATTTTCATAGTTCTTTTTAGCTCTTACAAAGACTGCTTATACACACACACACACACACACACACACACACACACACACACACACACACACACATATATATATATATGTGTGTGATCATTACCTTCCCAGATCAACTGAGAACTTTTTCTGCACTATATAAATAATATATATATATATATACATATGTATATATATATATAGAGAGAGAGAGATGAGAGAGAAGAAAGAAAGAGAGAAAGAGAAAGAGAAATAACTAGATAGAGAGGGATAGAGAGGACCAAACAACTATTGATAGATATTTTATTCTATTTCTTCGTCTTATTTTTACATAAGTTGTAAACATGGATTTCAAGTCACTGAAAATATTTTCATTTAACAGACAATAACAAGTGCAAAATAAATAAGCGGTTATGTTTCCAGGGAAACGCAATTTTCAACAGACACAAAACAACCGTGTGTCTGTCTCTTTCACAATTCCATTTCTGTATCGTTTTCAATTCCATTTTATAATAGCTATTCTTCAGAAAATCAGTAATTTCCCAACAGAACTGAAATTGGGAAACATTTAATCGCTTTTGTGTATTACATTAAAAAAAAAAGACAATCGACTGGTTCCGAAAACTGCAAAATGAAAACCGCACTAATCCATACTGCATTCTGAACATTATGTGATTCTATAAATACCTAAATTTCTATAATTCCGAATTTTTTTTTTACATGTCGTGTGATTCCATGTTGGATTTTGTGTGTCTGTGTCTGTGTGTGTGTGTCTGTGTGTGTGTCTGTGTCTGTGTGTTTTCGTTGTTTTTTTGGGTTTTTTTCGACTTTTTTGTTTACTGGCTTTGAGCCAGTAGCTATCCACAATCTCATGTTATTTGGAAGTGGAATTATAAGTTTTTCCAGACAATCATGACCCTTCACACATTCCTTCATAGGTAACTGAGCAATATTACAATGGATATTCTTGCAAAATTGATGTTTTGAGTGGTTTTCGATTGCCTACTTTAAAATTTTCCCTCTCCTCAATGGGTTGGATACCACCAACATTACAATGCCGAACTTGGCCTGTCATTTTACTCGTAGTGGAAAGAGAAGTGAAGCAGTAACGCGATGTAAACATAAATTAATTCGGCCAGACTTTGAACTCGGCTCTCCTCTTCTGTTTTCCGTGTTAGTAAGCAACATGCTCCATCTATTTATTAATTGATTTCAAAAATTCTCATTATATATATATATATATATATATGGGAAGTGAATATGCCTGTGTACATATATATATATATATATATATATATGCGTGTGTGTATGCGTGTACGTATATATATATATAAATGTGTGTGTGTCTATACTTGTTTATTTGTATATATATGTGTATGTGTATATATATGCATATATATATGTATATAAGTATGTATGTGTATATTTTTGTGTGAATATTTATACATTTGGGTATGTATATACGAGTGTATAAATGTTTATATACGTGTGTACATGTTTGAACATGTATATATGCATGTATGTGTATATATGTTTGTATGAATATATATATATATATATATATATATGGGTGCTCTATATTTAGTTCTAGGTTATGTTGGAATACAATTCGCTGCTGCCTCGAGGTATGCGTTGACGAAATTCTCATATTCGTCATTTGGGGTACCTTTTTCGGTCTTCTCCTGTTGTGTCTCGAATCTGTTTCTCAATTCCAATACATATTTATCTCTAATATCTCTGTTGTTAGTGTTTGGTGGTCGCTGTTCGTATGGCGTTTTTTCGTAGGCTTAGTCGTATTTTTGCCGTGACTATTCGGTGATAGGAGGACACACCCTCGAAAGAGGAGTATGCCTCGCAATTCATTGCGCTATTTTTCCATTTCTTGTTTATAAAGACGTAGTCTATCTGTGCTTTATTTTTGTTCGCGTAAGTGTATTTTGAAAGTTTGAATTGAGGCATGTTAATCTATTTTCTATCATGAAATCTGTTAGATGTTGTCCATTCCTATTTTACGTGTTGTGTAGGCTGTATTTGTTGTTTCCGTTATTCCCGATTTCGGGGTTTATGTCTCCGCCAATGACTAGCACGCTGTGTTTCGGAATGCTACGCACTTAAGAGGATAGCTCATCGTAGAAAGCGACGAGTTCCGTTTCTTCACTAATATTGGTAGGGCTGCAGCAGAAGATGATTGTTGCTCTGGGATTGCCATTAAAAGTAGCTACCATCATCCTGGGTTGTATTGTCTAAATGCTATTAAGTGATTTTAACGCTCTTAATCCTATAAGTATGCCTACACCTCCTACCGTGGCATTGATCGAGTTTTTCCATACTGATACATTGGCTAGCGTCCATCCATTGCCAGTATCGTGATATTTCATATCCCCGTTCCCATGGGAAACGTTAGCGGTGAGAGAAAAACGTGCAGACGTGAAAACTGCCTCCAAATGGAATAGAAAGAACCCAACAAACACAAATGCCCTAAAACTAAAAAAGGCACCAAATGAATTACCAAGAATATATCTAAAAGAACAGACAGAATACATACAAAATCAGATAGATAAGATTAGAGACTCAGTGGAAGATAGGCAATCTAGGATAGCCTGGCTAACAATAAATGAAGTGAGTAGAAGGAAGAGCACAACCAAAGCTAAACTGAAAGCTACAAACCAACAAGAAAGAATAAAACTGTGGAAACAGCATTTCGAAAATGTACTAGGAAACCCAACGAAAGTTACACATGAACCAATCACCCGAATAATTAGTAAGCAATTGGACATTAAATTAGGACCGTTCACTCAAGAAGAACTCGACTCAGTTCTTAGAAAAATTAAAAATAGAAAAGCCGCAGAGCTTGACGAGATTCCCCCAGAAGTATGGAAGACCAGACATACTGCTCCGACACTGCAACGCAGTCTATAATCAAAATCCGATAGACAGATGGATGAAGGGATGCATCCCCCATTCCCTAAAAAGGGTGACCTCAGATTACCCAAGAACTACTGAGGTATAACTCTTACATCCATAGCAGCCAAAATATACAATGCCCTACTACGAAACCGCATAGATCCCAAAATTGACAACATTTTTAGGAAAAACTAAAATGGCTTCCGAAGAAATAGATCCATGACCTCACAAATATTGACCATCCGTAGAATCCTTGAAGGCGTACGGGCAAAAAATCCTACAGGTGACAATACTATGTGTCGACTTTACCAAAGCCTTTGATGCTATTCACAGAGGGAAGATGGAACAACTCCTACTAGCATACGACATACCGAAAGAGACCGTCGAAGCAATAACGATTCTCTATAGAAACACCAAAGTGAAAGTACTTTTACCGGATGGAGACACAGAATATTTCGCCATTATAGCAGGAGTACTGGAAGGGGACACGCTAGCCCCATATCTCTTTATTATCTGTCTAGACGACGTGCTTAGAACATCGATTGATAAAATCAGAGAAAACGGCTTTGAGCTGACAAAGAAAAGAAGCAGAAGGTACCCCGCAAAAACAATTACCGACGCCAACTACGCCGATGACATAGCGATACTGGCAAATACACCCAACCAAGCTGAAACACTACTGCAGACTTTGGAACGAGCCGCCGCAGACATTGGCCTCCATGTCAATGCACACAAAACTGAATACATGTGCTTTAATCAAATAGGGGACATTTCCACACTAGACGGAAGCTCTCTGAAAGTGGTAGACAAGTTCACTTACCTAGAAAGCAGTGTCTCATCAACCGAAAAAGACATCGACACGAGGTTAACAAAGGCATGGACAGCTATCGATAAGCTATCGATCATATGGAAGTCAGACCTGACCGATAAAATAAAACGCAGTTTCTACCAAGCAGCGGTCGTGTCGATACTGCTATATGGATGTACTACTTGGACGCTTAGAAAACGGCTGGCGAAAAAGCTAGACGGCAATTACACAAAAATGCTGCGAGCAATATTGAACAAGTCCTGAGGCAACACTACACAAAGCACCAACTATACGGCCACCTACCTCCCACCAGGAAAACTATCCAAGTTAGACGAACCAGACATGCAGGTCACTGCCGGAGAAGCAGGGACGAGCTCATAAGTGATGTACTCCTATGGACCCCCACATATGGCCGAGCAAAAGCAGGACGCCCAGCTCGAACATACATACAGCAACTCTGTGAGAATACGAGATGTAGTCCTGAAGACCTGCTAGAGGCGATAAACGATAGGGAGAAGTGGCGCGAAAGGATCAGGGATATCCGTGCTGGCGGCACGACATGATGATGATGATATGTGGGTGCAGATATACGAGGTGCACACGATAAGTTTCCAGACTTTTTTCGTATGAGCATTTAAAATTGGCGTAGACTCTTTAAAATTCAGTATGTTATTGCTATACATCTTATGAGATGACTGACCAATTTTTATAATTTCAGCTTCATATGAACAGCTATAGCAGCAATTGGAATATACCCTACTAAAGCCTGATTGTCACAGCTGGTGAATTTCAAAAATGCAATCTGACACTTTAGAAGAACGATATGCAATAAAATTCTGTTTTAAACTGTTTCTAAAATGCCACAGAAACGTATGGAATGCTTCAGACTGCTTTTGAACCATATTGCATGAATCGAGCATCGGTTTTTTAGTGGCATAAGAGATTCAAGGAAGTCAGGGAGTCTGTGAGGGATGATGGGAAGAGTGGGAGGAGTAAGGAAGTCAATACACCAGAGTTAATTGGTCAAACGGTTAGGGTTAGGGTTACTATGTTGATGTTTTAATGGAGTTCAGGAAGAGATTCCGTCGGAAGAGGCCAGCACTCTTCAAATCGGGTCAGCGGCATTTCCACCAGGACAATACACCAGTCCACAACTCCATCCTTGTCACAGACTATTTGACCAAGATGGGCATCAAGACAGTTCCACACCCTCCCCAGAAGGTCCAGACGTTGCTCCCTGTGACTTTTGGTTATTCCCTAAGCTCAGAGGCTGTCGTTATGAGACAATTGAGGAGATGAAAGAGGCTGTGACGAAGGTCATTGACACGCTCACACAAGAGGACTTCCATGGGGCTTTCCAGAAGTTGTTGGAACAGTACAACATGCGCATTGCAGCCAGAGGAGATTACTTCGAAGTAGACTAGATCTTCATGTGTGTACTATCAATAAAAGTGCCCATACGAAAAAAGTCTGGAAACTTATCGTATGCACCTCGTATATATGTATATGCATAAATATTTAGTGTGCATAATTATATATATGTGTATATATATATATATATATATATATATGTGTGTGTGTGTGTGTGTGTGTGTGTGTGTGTGTGTGTGTGTGTATGTATATATATATATATATGTGTGTGTGTGTGTGTGTGTGTGTGTGTGTGTGTGTGTGTATACATGTATATAGCGTCTGCGCTGGTATATACATACATGAGTGGCAGGATATGTCTTTGTTTCCGTAATTGATTTCCGAGTGAATGGTATTTTTAAAGGTTTACATTCACGCTGAACGATATACCGGAGATACCTATATGCTAATTAAAATACTTCTCTCCTTCCTTAATAGAAGTAGAAATATCATTATGGACTGTTGTTATAACGTTTTACAAGGTCGGTTGATATTTCTTTTAGAGACGTTTAAAAGTTGAAGGCATTTATTTATCCCACACGAGGTCATATTTGTATGAACTCAAACAATGATAGAAAATAAAGGTCACAGCTGACAATTTAATCTTTAAAACTTCAATTTACTACATGTTAAAAATAGAAAACTCCCGCAGAAATCTAACAGAAAAAGCTAATTTTGTAAAGCATAATTTTATCAAACAATTTTAAAAGTTGAAAGTTTTGTAATTACATATTCGTACATTGTATGATATTGAAGACTCGAGTCGATGATAAGAGGCTTTCTGCGTTTCACTTTTGTACGAATTCCCTTTAGAGCAACGAAAAATCTTCTAATCCTCACTCCCAGACAGAGATGAATTAGAAGGAAGACTCGGATCTTTTGACTTGGAAAGGCAACATTTTTTTTAGCGAAGAAAAAACTCTGGGTTTAAAAAAGTTAAAAGGGATACCAACTCAATCCTGGTACATAATTCAGCTGCTTCACTCCGGCCTGGAGAAATGCTGGTGATGTACTGGCTAAAGTGATAAACTGCGACTTCGAAGTAAGCGAGTTCGGACCCTAGTCGTACTATTACGTTCACTTTAGGCCTAATACTCTTAGGAAAGCTATAGACCCCTTATCCCTCCAACTATGGGTTAGATAGTATCGCTACGGTTCTTCACAAAGGATGGATTTGGCATTGAATAACCCTGGAAGGTTGATATGAAATTAAACAAAGAAACCGAAACAAACACCCTCTTTGAATATTCTAAAATATGTATGCAAATATTAGTATATGGAATATACAGCATGTGCCAAGTAATAAAGATAAAGTTACTATGGAGAAAATGTAGATATACTGTAACCTATAGAAATGGAATCGGCTGGATAAATCTATTAGCATATCACTTCGCGTTAAAGTGTGTGGTTGGAATATCTTCTCTTCCTTCCCACCTATAGAAAGATAGTTGGGTAGACTGGGTTTTTAGGCATCTGAGTCTACCGATAGTCTCTCTCTCTCTCTCTCTCTCTCTCTATCTCTCTCTCTCTCTCTTACACACACACACACACACACACTTTATGATACTCCGAATGTTGTCATTCAGAGAACTCAAATCAATCGAAACCTCATGTTGAGAGTAACTTGACCGTAAATATCCTCTGCCAACAATTTCTGGGTCAGGCAGGGTATACAGGATGGAACAAATTCTTGATGAGTTTGAGTGCCACACGTCACATTGAGGAGGTCCACCATCTTCATCTGCTCAACGATAGTTCTTATCGACTTCCTGGATGTCAGTTCGATGATGCCCTTGACCTGCGGGTGAACCTCCGCTTTCCTTGTGCCGTCTGACCGTTCAGCATATCCCTATATTGACTATTTCACCATGAGTCGCTTGATCGTTTCTGACCCTAAACACAGAGGACTTGGTTACTTTCAAAACGCCGACTATCTCCGAGACTATATTCGTTTGTGTTTTACTTTTAGTCCCATAAGTCCGCCGTGTCTTTTTCTTTTGACACACTGGAACCTGTTAAAACCACCATTCTTCTTTTTTCTCATTTTATATTCTTATTTCAGTTTTGATTTATGTTCATTCCTTCTCTTTCATTTTGTATTTCTTCATCACTTTTTTACTTATTTCTTTTCTTTCTTCATTCCTGCTTTTTTTTTTTCTGTTTACATCTTCCTTTCATTTTTTTCTTTAATTCCAACCCGTCTTACTTATTCTTATTGCTACTCATTCTCCTTTCCTCTTTCGGAACTTCTTTCATTCAATTTTCATTCTTTATTCCGACCCATTTCCATAATCTTTCATTCTCTTTTCTTCTTTCTTTCATCATTCTTAAATTTATGTCTTTTCGTCATCCCTTTATTTTTTCTTCTTTCTTCATTTCTTGTCATTCTTTAGTTCAAACTTGTTTACTTACTTTGATTTCTTCTCTTTCTTATTCGATTTCTTCGTCATTCTTAAACTTTCAGTTTTCTTCCTTCATGCCTTTTATTTATTTCATTCTTTTATCCAATATTTTCGGTGAAAAAGAAAGTATTATGTTAAAAAATGGCATATGTTGTGTAGCCTTACTTTAGGTCGCTTTACATGTAAAGCACACTAATGCTGTTTTCTCAAATACCAGGCGCACCGTGTATATAAAATACTAAGAAAAATTGTTAATACTAAATTCTTCTTGACTGTTATTCTGAAAATTACTATTTTTTAAAGACACTTAATTTTTTTTATCATACATATATTTTCTCACCCATGATTAGTTTGGTCATCGTCTCTATTTTCGTGATTATTGTCAAAGTTTCCAATCTATGTAATTGGTAGTGTATTAAGTTCACGATGGTAGCCATTAATAATAACAACAATGGGAGTGATAAAGTTACTGGTAGAGATGTCATCTGGACCAACATAATAAGCCTTAGTATCAACAAAGGCGACATCATTCACATCGTAAATTATGTAGATTACATGACTCTGGGCAGCATCTCTATTCTCAAGATTGAAGTTAATATAAGACACAACAACACCCTCAGCATCATCAGCAGCAGCCACCTTCTCTTAATCTATAACGTGAATTAATACAGGAAATTAATATTAACTTCACAATTTAATGAGAAGATTCAGAATATACGAGGATGTGTTGAAAAGTTCACGACCCGACCAAGAAGAGAGCAAAGGAGAGCCACGTAACGTACATACTATTTAACAGATACATTCCGCAATGCAATTCACGTGACACGTTGTTTCTCAAGTTTCTTTAACCGTTCAAAAAGAATTCAATAATCTTAATGCTTTAGATATCATTCTCTTCTTAAATAGATCAAGGCATAAGTGAAAAAGTTTCCTGCATTTTTATTTAAAAAAAAAAAAGCTATTACAACGATAAAATAGTTATCTCTCTAAGATGATTTATATGCTAGAGTCTCGTTGGGTGTCACATAACACTACTAGAATTCCGTTTTCGACCACTTTTCCTTTGTTCCTTAAATAATCGAAACGCTGTCTCACTTTCTACTCGCCCAGTCGAAGGGCTTAGAATATGCCGACTGTATACCTTGTTAATGGGTAATCCCCCACCTTAGAAGATATTGGGTGGTCCTAGGTATAACACCAAACTGCATCTGCTAGTGTAGCCCTAATTCTGGAGCTCTGGGAAGTGTGGATTTTGTTTGGTTTGGTTTCTTTGTTTAAGGCATATCAACCGTTGTTGGTTATTTGATGCCAAAGTGATTCTCCTAGAAGAACAGTAGCTGGGAGGATAAAGGGGTTCGTACCTTTCTCAAGTGAACGTAATAGAGGGAAATATGGAGAGCTTCTCCATTGTTTTTTTTTTTCCAGGTCTTCTCTAACCTAGAAATGTAGTACCAGAACTATCGATCAAATAGAGCTGTTAGCAAATTATTTTTATTGAATAGGAATATTTGATATAATAAACCCGTAGGCCAGCATCTCTTTGGAAACTAAACAAAAATGTAGATATAAACGTACAATATATACAATTCTAGAACCTCTATGCTTAAAATAACCCCTACAAAATTTACATACTGTTAAAATCAATCAATCAATTTTACTATGCTAGAAGAAGGTAAAGCCATGATATTTTCTATGTTCAAGTAAGATTTTTATCATTATAACTCTTTCGCAAACTGTTTACACATGGAACAATATGCGTTTATTTTTATCTGCAGAGACACATTGTTGTAGTCTATCTTTTAATACAATTGATGTGTATTGGGAATAAATTGAATATTAAATGTTCTTGTATATGTAAATAAATTCGTCTTGTATTTTTTTTCTATGGTGTTCAATGTTAGTATATGTACTTTCTAATATTGGTCGTTAGCAGTAAATAATCTAAACGTAAATAAAACGCAAAACGTTTCTTCAATAGCTAAACATACTGGATTTATAATATATTTCTTCAACAAGTTGGATTAGATTATTTAGATTAATAGTATAATCTTTTCCAAGCTATCCAGAGGAAAACATAATGGAATAACCGAATATTCAGAAAAATATGGAATTTATTGAAAAAAATAGAATCAATATTTAATTATCCCTTCTCGAATTTTTATGTTTATCTCAATGCTTTTTAGCATGAATTTCACTAATTTGAAATAATATTCTTTATTAAATTTTTCCAACTTTCCCGAAAGGCATTTACTATTCTTCCATGTATGGAGTCTTCCGATGAACCATTTTCTTTTTAAATCTACACCATAATTTTCCAATTGAATTAAGATCGGGACTGCTTGCTGTACATGTCATTGATTTTAAATGGTTTTCCTGAAAAAAAAACTTTAACCCATTTTGCTCTGTGACAAGATGGATTATCATCCAGAAAAATGACTTCACTATTCCCAAAAGGATTTTTTTCGATAGAATGAGAAAACTATACAGGATTTCAATGTACATATTTTCACTGACTGTGGAGGTAATGATTGCCAAATTCACCCGTTCTTTAAATGACATGCAACCCTTTATCATGAATGACTTGGGAAATTGACTTATTTTCTTGATGGTCATCTTTGTATATTATTTTTAAACGACCCCAGGATTCATCAATGAATTTCAATTTCATCTAATTGCCCATACGCCATGATTGTTTATCTTTAACCAACATTAACCAAATTTTCTTCCATTTTGTGTTCGTGTTGGTTGTTTTAATTTTCTCAATGTAAATCCGGTTTCATCCAGCTACTTTATTACTCTTCCGCGAGAAACACTGAAACCTATTTTAACACAAATGTTTTTAAAGTGTTTTGTTGTATATATTCTTTTTCAAAGTATATTGCTTTAAGCTTTCTATCCTGATGCTTTAATTCTTTTGGGATCTAGCACAAGTTTCCCTTTTTAAACAACTCCGTTTCTTTTAAATTTGTACCGAGTTTAAGACATAGCCAATTGGAAAAAGCTTACACCTTTCCCCACAATTAAGAGTGGGTTGCCTTTCTGAATGAGCTTCCATGGTTTAAATAGACAGTTCTTTTGTTTGGGCCACATTTTCTTTTCAGTTAAATATGCCCAACCACTTGTCGAAGTTTTTAAAAACATTTAACTGGGTATAGGCTTCTGCTGACATTTTTTTTAGAAATGTAAATAACAAGATGATGCTATAATTTTTCCCTCAGCATTGATTTAACCCATCATATTTTTTCTGCATGCTTTGGAAAAATTTTACCATTGATTTAAATAATTCAATTTAGCTTAATTTAGGAATATTTCATGAAGCCAACATATTCAACATTTAAATTTTGAGTCTTATCTGTTATTTACTGCAAAATATAATTTTGCATCTTATCTATTATTTACTGCTAAATATAAAAAAAACAAGGTGATCACCCTCTAAGAGTGCTAATTTTTTTATTCTTGCTCGAGGTATTATATATATATATATATATATATATATATATATATATATATACATATACCAACCCCTCCGCTTGGGCAGGATATGACACAAGGTCAATTTGTAAGCAGAGTTTAAGAGGTTTGAATTCAGAGTTGTCTTTCTCCTAGGCTAGTTGCCTCGCCAAAGCACCAGTCTGTCCTACTATTTACCCATAGCTGGAGGGAGAATAATTGGATTCATACCTTTCCCAAGGGTATTAGTGCTATGTGAAATGTAATCAATCTCCTTTAGGATTTGAACTCGTTTCGCCGAGTCCATTTCCTACGGCGATAATCATTACACCACGGGCACCTCATATATATATGTAAGTATATTGGTCGGGTCACGTGGTATCATTACAAAAAATGAGAAATTTCTGTTATGGGATTTATTAAGCTTTACCTAAGGCAACACATAGGGATCACATTGCACACATGACTTTTAGTTCTGAATTTCTCATTTATTAAAGTAATGAACAGACTATGAAATATCAATTTACATGAAATTTCGCACAAGTTTCCAATTTGAGACAGCTACTGAGAAACGAACTCACTACCCAGTAAAGATTTCTCGGTTAAACTAGTTTATTAACAACTACACCACGATGAGGTACAGTACACAGAGTGATTTTCTAACATTACTATAAGGCCAAAAATCTAGAACGCTGAAGTTCGAATGGATCTCATAACAAAAGCAACAGATATGTAAGAGACAACTTGTTAACAACTTGTTAACAACAGATATGTAAGAGACAGCTTGTTAACAATTACACTACATGAGGGGCTTTCAAAATTTGAAACGTAGCTAAAAAGGTCTTAAATTCAAAACACTTAAAAAGGAGTAAACTTTTCTATTCTACCAGAATATGTATTTACCCAACCCCTCCGTCACGAGCTGGATGCGGCATAAAGTCAACTTTAAGCAGAATACAAACTGGTTTGAATTTTCTATTTTCTAGACTGGTAGTCTTACTAAGGCTTAATATCTTAGTCCGCTCTACTATTTATTCACAACGGAAGAGAGAAGAGATGGATCCATTCCTTTCTCAAGGGCATTCACATGAAGTGAAAGCAAATGATATCGTGCAGGATTGTAACTTGGATCGCCGATTCCATTACCTACAACGATAACCGTTACAATGAGTTTGCCACAACTCTGCGAGAGTAACGTGCTGACCTTTCTGCAACGCATGTTTTACAAATCACTTGCTTTTGCAACATTGATATTAATGTTATAGACTCTTCTGATGATGTAGGCAGGGAATTTCATACTGTGTTAAGTTCTTTAGATAATATATAATAATCATAAAACGATGAATCGAATACGATTTGTTACTTTTGTCGAGTAGAATTTTTTGTATCTGAGAACCCGACTGCTGTGAATACATGAGATAATGTAGTAAAATGCAATTGACTTTTAAATAAGTTCTTATCGTGAGTATTGTTTAAATCATTTTTATTATTAAAATAATTTCCAATAATGGCAAAAAAGAGAGAAGTGATCATTATCTTTTAACTAATGTGACGTTTTGTTTAATCTTCAGAAATGGAGTAAGACTCCACCCCAATATAGTGGTGTACTGGACGCGATAATAAACTGAGTCTGCAACTAAGTCTACAATTCCAGGGACCGAATGGAGGTGGAATACCCCTTCATAGCTATTTTCCAAGGTTCATTAAGACCTGGCGTGGTAGTATCTCTTAGGATCCTATGTATAGGTAAAATAGATCAGTTCAAATATTATTCCTATTCGGTAAGACCATATGCAAAAAAAAAAGATCTCTTAAAAAACAACTACACAAAGAGGATGAATTTGAATGTACAAGAAACGGGATTTCTTAACACCGAGACATGAAATAACGCTAAACTGGTTGACATACCGTTAAAATCAATCAATCATTTCTAACCATCTCGAATAGAAATTCTAAGAGAATAAACGCCAAAGATTCTATGTTTGAAAAAAAACGATGGTTGTTGATAACCACTTCCTCCCATATAGGTCACACAAATGTTTGTTTTTTGCTTCACTCAATAAAGGATCACTCGAACTAAATATCTATGGTTACCAACGCCCGCTACACTAGATATCTGTTTCCGCCAAAATTCGACAATGACACGACCAAATCAACCTGTTTCTTGTCTTGAGCGTTTAATATATTCATCCATTTGTAAAGTCTATCGGAACTGAGAATTACTGTAGATATCGTGTCTACAATAGACCTTTACTCGCTTATATCGGTGCCCAACTGAGCGTCGCTAGCTTCAGTGACGCCGGCCTGATCCTGACCCACCATTGACTTACGAAGCTAAAAACTAAAATATGCATGCGTGCTAAGGCCGGTCTCATCTGTATATTTGATAACTTTACCTACTGCGTGTACCATCCATCAAGTATGACATGCATAAATTTATTCCCTTTATTATTTACACTATCGAAATAAGTAGAGACGCCTTTGCTTGATTATATCACTGCCCGACCACATGAATACACCTCGTTGTCTCTTACATATCTGTTGCTTTTGTTTTTTGTTTTTTTTGTTTTGTTTTTATTTTTTGCTTTTCTGATGCCTTATTCAATTTTCATACGTGTCCCTTCTTCTGTTTGCCACGAATGTCATTTCGAGGTTTGGTCCTTGCTCTATGAACAAAATATAAAGTGGATTAAAGTTTCAATCCGTTTATCTGCAAAATGTGCCACAGAAATCTGGTAACAAAATTTTTAGGGGTGAGTGCCATGATTTTTTAAAGTGTTTTCTACCGTTTTACTGGAGATAAAATATTCGGTATATCTAATGTATAAGACGATTATTTCTGTAGGTACAGTATCACCAAATAGATACATCCCAAACATTTTTTTATTAAAACTTACTTGTCTTCTAAATCAAATATAACAGGAAATTATTATTTCTTGCGAAATATTTTATAACCAAAACAGATATTATTAGATATCCTTTATCAATAAAGCAGAGAGCTCTGAACCTGTATCAACTAATAAAATTACAACACTGCAGTAAATAAAAAAAAATTGAATTAAGATTTGTGAAAGATTTTAACTGCCATTTATTCATATTTTTCATTACTGAGTTTCAATATTGTAGAGTTGGATGATAAATAATACATAATATTTTCTGTTTTGATTGTATAATGATTATATCGGATATAGTATTCTCTATATGTATATAGAGAATATTATCATCATCATCATCATCATCATCATGTCGTGCTGGAAGCACAGATATCCCTGACCATCTCTCGCCATTTTTCCCTATCGTTCATCGCCTCTGGCAGGTCTTCTGGACAACATCCTGTATCCTCACATAGTTGCTGAATGTATGTTCGTGCTGGCCGTCCTGCTTTTGCACGGCCATGTGTGGGGGTCCATAAGAGTACATCACTTATGAGTTCCTCCCTGCTTCTCCAGCAGTGTCTTGCATGTCTGGTTCGTCTAACTTGAATAGTTTTCGTGATAGGAGGCAGGTGGCCGTACAGTTGGTGTCTTGTGGGGTGTTGCCGCCAGGACTTGTTCAAGATTGCTCACAGCATTCTTGTGTAATTGCCGTCTAGCTTCTTCTCCAGCCGTTTTGTTAGAGTCCATGTAGTGCATCCATATAGCAGTATCGATGCGACCGCTGCCTGGAAGAAACTGCGTTTCATTTTATCGGTTAGGTCTGATTTCCATATAATCGATAGCCTAATGATAGCTGTCCATGCTTTCGTTAACCTCGTGTCGATGTCCTTTTCGGTTGATGCGACGCTGCTTCCTAGGTAAGTTAATTTGTCTACTAGTTTAAGAGGGGTTCCGTCTAGAGTGGAGATGTCACCCGTTTGATTATAGCACATTTATTCGATTTTGTGTGCATTGACATAGAATCCTATACCTGCGGCTGCTCGTTCCAAACTATGCAGTAGTGTGTATGTACATGGATGTCTGCATAAAAGTAAAGTTGGCGACCGTAGTCGAGGACGACCCGAAGGCTTCCTTTTCAACAGCTATTACACCGAGGTGAAGGAGAGAGCGCTATTCCTTTCTCTGGTAATGTTTGTATAGTATGGGTATAAAAGTATAAAGTGGAAATAAACAACATGGGAGATAAAGAAACTTTTTAAATATTGAATAGAACAGAAAAAGAGGGATGTCCCATTATTGAAATAGGATTAAGTAATTTTTTAAAAAATTTCTATCATAAATTGAAGTATATTTGGTGAACATATTTAACAAATTAGCACAGAGATTAATATAAAGTACTAAAACTGTAATATAAAGTTCGTATTACATTAAAGCTATATCACACACTATTTCAATAGCAGATGAACTAATTGTAAACACTAACCGAAACTACCTTGTGTCAAATCCGACCAAGAGGTAGTTTGGATAAATATCAAATATCAAATACTAACCCGAACGTCATAGTAGTCTACTATATGTTTGAAGTTGACCTATACAGAATATTTAAGTCTAATTCAGAGTTTTGGGTTAAAAATCTCCAAATCCACTTATATACCATGCTGTCTATATACGCCACAATTTACCTTAAGTGACGCACACACTGCTCTAACATTGAAAGTGGTGACTATAATGACGGTAATGCGACTTTATCACCTTCGATTGCTTCTTTTTCTTTTATGAACCAGATATGTTGCTTCTGCAGTTTCGACAAAAACTATCACAGTTTCTTTAAAAAAAGAGCAAGATGTGAGGGAAATCAGTTATCTGGTGAGATTGTACGAGCCACGGATCGTTTTATCACAAGGATTTTAATCTTGTAATCCATCGCTCGCAAGCACTGTCTAGATGAACTAATGTAGATCATATAAGAATAAGTTCAATAGATATCTGCAAATGAGAAGGGATAAAAATGAATTGAGACTGAAGCCTTTATTTTCTTTTGATTTTAAAAGTTAAAAGTTACATGAAGACGTATGCTCAGCTTAGAAATATATATCAGAAAGAGATGATGCTTAAATGTCTATATAGTTGTATAGAAGGCCACACGAAATTTAGGTGACTCAGTGGCAATTCTGGATAATTTCTAGTCATCACTCAGATATTTTTGATAAGCTGTTTTCTGTGAAACACAGGATTGAACAAGTTTAGCACTGTCGATATTTTTTATTTATTTCCTAAATAAATGCATGTCAATGAGATTATTGGAAGACATTAGAATAGATTTAACACGGGTTCACACTATCTCAAAAGGAGAATTTCAAAGGTGCAAGGACATATGGAAAGTTCACTGAATTGAATTTGTTGAATGTAAAAAGGGGTATTTTGATGAAGATTAACGTTTTCTTCAGTGTCCTTACTTACAACTTAGGTATTTGATCCTTTTGAACTCACTTTGTACAGTAGAGCAATTATTAAGTAGTTAGTTTTGCTGGTTACAACTACATATTTGTAAGAGTAGACTTTTAAAAACGTACCACAGAAAAAAGCTTACGAAAAAGATTGTAAAATATTGAAATTTAATTTATTATTCATTTGTTTTTTAGTTTTGCTTATAAGCCACCATTAACAGTCATTAAACTCTTTACTGAGACATATCTTTTTACAGAATTTTTCATTATTAATTTCAAATACATAAATAGGGGAAGTAATTTAATATTTGGAATTAAACGATTATCTACTCTGACAAATAATCATGATTAAACCGAGTTTGAACAGGCTCCATAGTATGTTGCAAATTGGTATGGAAATTGCCTTATACTTTCAGTTAGGTAATTTTCAACCATTTTGTGCAAACAAAGGTATCTTTATGATGTTTTATTTTTTTGCTATGACTCCGTGACCAGAATTCAAATCTTCGATAAGTCTGTCTGCATTTCACATAGCGCTAATACCCTTGCTAAAGTTATGAATCCAACTATTCTCCTTCCAACTATGAGTAAGTGGTAGGGAAGACTGGGCTCTTAAACCTGATTATGGTAACCGGTCTAAGAGAAGGAAAGCTCTGAATTCAAACCTGTAACACTCTGCTCAAAAACTGACCTTGTGTCTTATCCTGCTCGTGCGGAGCCGTTTGGTATATATATATATATATATATATATATATATATATATATATATATATATATATATGTAAAGTTAAATTTTATTGTTCTTCATAAAACGTTATATAAAAGGAACGATTATTATGACTTTATTGACTTGTTAAAAATTTCAACCAGGTGTATTTTGGATATACAAGTGACATTCATAAATACTCTTCGTATAACAATGGTTGCTAAGCAGGTCTTGATAATCATTTATTAATACAGCGATACTTGCTAGATGGTGAAAAACTTTTGCTATAGTGCTATGATTAATAAGTTCCTCTTTTGTTCCGAAAGTGAATGCGATTCTGAGTTGACACTTGTGTGAGATATTCTCTCATGTTACACCATAGATTATATTCCCTATCGTTTACCTCCCTTATCGGCCCTTGTATTTCAGGATACATTTTTTAGACTTCTCATCGGGAGATGACCCGATTTCATTCTTTTATAGAAAGGAACCAAGACTTCGCGATCTTATTCTTTCTTGATTTATTCCGATATTTCGAGGAACATCAGAAAGAACTATGGCTTTTCTTCTTTTGGAGCATATAACCTTCATAATCAGTTGACATTTTGTAGTATTTATCTTTAGTGTACTTTATTTACAAGTATTTTTTTAATTAGCTTCGCTTAGTTAACTTGACTCATACAAAAATACAATTCTATTCTTCACACCCTTGCGTTGTTTTTCCTGAAATACCCACCTTTTATCAAAGAAATGTCTGTTAATCTATGCTTCTAAGTCCCCGATTCTTTAAGTTAATACTAGACTTACAACCACTGACAACGTTTTTGTACATTGGTCCACATACGCGCCTGTCAAATTGTATTTTCCCCAGTTTTATCCTTTCTTGGTGGTTAATAAACCTGTTGACAAACCCTTATCTTGTTTCATAGTCAATGCACGCTTTTCTGAGAAACGGGCGTGTCATCGAAAACGCTACATATATCTTTAGCAAAAGTTTATAAATATCTTTGTAAGACCGCTCAGGAAAATCGTACAATAATTCGACTGTTATCTTGCTTTGATTTTCTGTCATCACTGAAGTCAAAGAGATGTAGAGGCGCTCTAGATGAAATGATTATCATCGTAAGAAATGGATTCGGTTACCCGAGTTCAAATCCTAGACAAGGATGTTTGCATTTCACATAGCGTTAATGCCTTAGGGAAAGGTATTAAGCCAGCTATTCTCCCCAGCCATGGAAATATAGCAGAGTAGACTGTGCTCTTTAACTTTGGTGTAGGAAACAGTCTAGGAGAAGGAAAACTCAACTCTAACCAATTGAACTCAACTTGGTTTGGTTTTTGGCATATCAACTATTGTAGGTTATTTAATGCCAAATTCATTTTTATACATATAAACACTTCTATTTCAAACATTTCAGTTTAGCAAAAGTACGCAGTTTAGTTCTATTTGACCCATAGATAGGACCCTACCAGGTGCTACCACTTAGATCAAAATGGACCTGGGAGTGATGGCAATGAAGGGGTAGTCTGCATTCCCCCAAGCTCCAGCATTACTGGAACCTAACCATCAGATTGTTTATTGTCATTACCATGACACTTGTTAGGGGAATCCTACCCCTCTGAAGAGGTGCAGTCGTAATATTCTCCAGCCCCAGTCGACTAGGACATTGTACTTCGCTTTAAGAATTGTCTTCAGGTCACCTTCTAAACGTGGAAGAGAGGTTGAGTATGTTCATACAGCTACGACAACCAAATTTTATCTGACTTTAATCGATAAACCCCGATAAATGAAGTACCCAAAGTGACCTGGACTCATGAGTAATGGTTTGCCTGTCTAGCCTCATAATTCTGACACCACTCCAGACGCCCATCTGACTACAAAGAGAATGCAAGATATTTTTAACATATTAGTACTCGAAGTATTCCATTCACAATCTATGTATTTACCCAACCTCTCCATCTGGCTGCGATGTAAGGTCACTTTATAAGCAGTATAAATTTTATTTTAAATCAGTTTTCCTTCTTGACTAGTTGCCTAATCAATGCTAAAGGGCCCAGTCTCTTCTACTGTTTGTGTGAAAAGAGAGAGATTTATGCCTTCCCAAACAACCTAATCCAGGATTTCAGTTTTGTGTAAATATAATGAGAAACTCTTTAACACAATAAGGTAGACTGAAAATTTACTAATCAGAATTCAAGTTTTTTACAAGGAGTCTCATGGCGTGATGACTCACGTGGTAGACTGACATAACATAGTAAGTTCAAACTCTAGTCACGTTATTATGTTAACTTTCGGATTAATACCATGGGGAAACTTATAATCCCAGTAAAACTATGGATTAAATATTATCAGTACGGTTCAACTTCAAGGATGGCTTTGGCATTAGTTAAGCAACGAAGGTTTATATACCATTAAACGAAGAAAGCAGAAACTAAATAATGTACATTTTTCTACAGATTTTATCTAAAAAGATTTGGGGGGGGTCACTAAAAAATAATGACTTTAAAAAATCAAGCGTTTTGTTTAGCTTTATAGTACAAACAATGGTATCAGGAGGAACTAAACTTTAATTTCTCGATGACGTTTATTCAGTCGTCAGTTGGATGGAGCAGTAGAGGACAACGACTGGTTCTCTACGGATGAGTAACACCTCACCAACGAGTGTCCTGATATGACACTAAACAATCTGATGGTGAGGTTCTAGTAATGCTGGAGCTTTGGAGAATGCAAAGTGTCTCTTCATTGGCATCGCTCCCAGGTCCACTCTGGCCCGGAGTGGTAGCACCTGATAGGGTCCTATCTATGGGTCAAATAGAACTAAACTGTGTACGTATGCTAAACTAAATTGTTTGAAATAGAACTGTTTTAACATTGAAACTGCGTACTTATGTTTAACTGAACTATTTGAAAAATAACTGTTTTTAAATAGAACTAAACTTTGTACTAATGCTAAACTGAATTGTTTGCAATAGAACTGTTTTGACATTTAATTGAACTGTTTGGATATTTAACTTAAAGACTATATTTATATTATATTGAATTGTTTGAAAATTGATTCAGCGTTAACTGATCCGAAAAAACTTGATGCACCGTAAAACCAACTAACAAACCAACTATTCAGTCATAAGTCAAAATAAAAAATACAATTTGGTTTTACTGCCTTCAAATTCTACCTTCAAACCCGGGTTTGTAGCCACTTGGTGTGTGTGTGTGTGTGTGTGTGTGTGTGTGTGTGTGTGTGTGTGTGTGTGTGTGTGTGTGTGTCGGGTGACACGCCCATATGGATAACTCGATTTTCCGCTATCAAAAATGCAAAATTTGCACCTGTCGTGTGCTAACAGCGCCCCAGTTAGTTGTTTGTAGATGATGTTCTTTCTGAAAAAAGGCACTACCAATCCCTCAACCTGTTCGCCAACAATTTGTATTGGCATGAAATCACTGTATGCAGGAGGCTCCGGTTATCTTCTGTTATACTCTTATAATATTTGGTTCCTCGTGACTTTGTCCATTGCGCTGCCCGTCGATCGATATTAGCCACCCGTTTTAACACAAACTTTCCCTTAATATAATTAATATTACACATAAAATTTCTCTGTAACAACCGAAACTCGAAAACATTACAATCTAGACATTACGATGCTTTTTAATCTCTCTTTATAACCAGTTGTTTTATATATTTTATATCAGATATACTAAAAAATTATATATATATATATATATATATATATATATATATATATATATATATATATATATATATTGCTTTTCTTTTCTTTTTCCTCAATTTTACTCGTTACTTAATTTATCTCTATTCTTTTGCATTATATCATTTACATTTGTTTCCTCTTTGCAAATAAAACACCATACAAGCATCAAAATTTCTGAAATACATTAGCTGGTTTTATGTTGTAAATTCCCACTTTGATAAGATCAATTTATGTGTATTTGTCCAACAGAGAAGATACATAAAATAGGGGATAGTATTATCATCAATTTTTCATCGTTGTCTACATTCTAGCATAACTATTATTACTGTATGTGTGAATCCCCATGGCGTAATGGGTAAATTACAGGATTGTGGCTTCGAAGTAAGCAAGTACGAACTCCAGTAGCGCTATTTCGTTAATTTTCGTACAAAGATACTTTAGAAAAGTATGAGCCTCCTTATCTACCGACTAACCAGCCCATTGGACGAGTGGATAGAGTGCTCGCCATTGGCCCGGTTGATTGGGGTTCAATACCAGGTCGAATCATACCAAAACTCAAAAAAATGTTACTTGATTTTGCCTTGCTTAACACTCAACATTATAAGGTATGTATCAAGGGTAAATTTGAGTAATTAAGAGAAAAGAGTAGCACGTTCCCCTTCGGGCCCCCTCATGACTACGGTCACCAACTTTACTTTTTTATGTGTTAATTAGTATCACTTCTACGAGGATGGAATTGGCATTAAATAACCCACGCAAGTTAATATTCTATTACATACAGAAAACAATCTTATTAGTCTTCACGCTTGTGAGAAAAAATATACAGTGATATCACATGATTGCTCCTTAACTTAACCCTTCATCATTCTAATCAATATTTTCGGCAACCAGGGCTGCACATTCGCTTTCTCAGTTATAATTCTTCCAGTAATTTTGCAAAAGTCTATGAAGGCGCACTTAGGGTTCTAATGACGATGGGCACTTCCTTCTCGGTATTTAAGCGCCTTATGACACTTTCTTTTCCAGAATATTACCCAGCATCTTATAAGACCAATGGTCAGCTTTAGTTTACTGGCTAGCGAAGTTCTAGTGCTGCAGTTGCTTTTAAATTAAACCGAAAACCTCTCTGCAAATGTAGACGTTATGAATATATAGGAAACTTTTAAAATGACCTGATAGAGAAGAGGGCTACAATTTTCCAACTCAAAAACCTTCATTTGACATTCGTAGTTTAAACCTATTTATTTGTTTAAATGTCAGCCCAAATTTAGACGAATTTTACGAATCCATGCGTCTAATAAACCAACAAATACGGTATATCATCCACAATATTAGTCAATGGGTTTTCACTTATAATCAATGACAGCAAATCTTCATTTCTTAAACGCTATTGCTGACTCTAAAACTAGAAGGACCTGAAAAATCTCAACAATTTTTCGAGCTTCTACTTCTCATGATCACAAGTGTTCTGTTTTTGTGTTAATCACTTTGAATACGTTGACTGCACTGGGGTAAGAAACCCTCGAAAATGGATGTCCTGGTTATGACACAAAACTGCATCTGATCGTAAAACTTCAGTTCTAGAGATCTGAGGAGTGTAGAATAAATTCATTCCCATTACTCCTGATTAAAATTATTCGAATTCATGATATATAATTGTAAATTATTTTTCTTAAGAATAGTTACTTGAAGCTATGATCTTTTACAAAGGATCATTATTATTATTATTATTATTATTATTATTATTATTATTATTATATATTGAAAACATATATTATTGTGTGAAAAATTACAATTATTAAACAGAAATAATTACTTACACCATAAAATGTTATCATTAGTAAAGGATACTTGAAACCATACAACTATGCACGATATTAAATAGGAATACTTCGTATCATATAACTGTCTCCAGGACTCTTCTCTGTATTCTGGCCGTTCTCAATAATGTAGTTTAGATGGTCCCCACTCGTCTTCCGCCAAGTCCCCCAGTCCCTTTAATAATCTTTTGGTGACTGTGCCAAAAGCACCAATAAACATTGGCATAATTGTGACCTTCATTTTCCATTGTTTTTTCAATTCCCTAGCAAGTACTGATACTTCTTTTCACGTTGCTTCAGCCGGGACAGTAAAGTCCACAATTTTGTAAGTTCTCTTTTATTATTATTATTATTATTATTATTATTATTATTATTATAAGGTCTGGTTTTTCTAGCCGAGATTAGGTGATCTGTTTTTATTATTATTATTATTATTACTATTATTATTATTATTATTTACTCTTTGAGGGTTTTTCACATCAGTGTTTGAGTGGAGTTTGAGTGAGAGCAAGTCTCCTCAAGTCTCCAGAATTCTTCTCAGTATTCTGACCTTTCTCAACAATTCTGTAGTTTGGATGGTCTCCAATCGTCTCCAACTTCCAAGTCCACCAGTTCCTTTAATAGTCCTTTAGTTACTGTACCGAATGCACCAATCACGATTGGTATAATTGTCACCTTCATATTCCATAGTTTTTTTCAATTCCCCAGCAAGGTCGGGGTACTTATCCTTCTTTTTACTTTCTTTCAGTTTTATTCTGTGGTCAGCTGATACAGCAAAGTCGACAATTTTGCAACTTCTCTTTTTTGTTGTTGTTGTTGTTGTTGTTGTTGATTACTCTAAGTTCTGGTGTTCTGATCGAGATTAGGTGATCCGTTTGTATGTCAAAGTCCCATAGGAGTTTATGAGTGTGTTATTCTCCAGGACAGCTGCTGGGTTGAGCACATACCATTTTTTATTATTATTCAATTGAAATGATTGATTAAAACCATATAATTATTAGTATAAGGTAGGAATACTCGGAACAATACAGCTGTGTCCCAGCTATTTTCACATGATAGGAATACTTGATATCATATAAATGTGCCATAAATCTCTTAAGAAATAAATACGTATATAGATATAAAAGTACAATGAATTCAATTTCTTAACCCCAAGACATAAAATAACTCTATACTTCTTCATATGCCGTTAAAATAAGCCAATCAATCAACCATTCCTACTGCACCAAACATTATATATATATGTGTCTGTGTCTGTGCGTGTGTCAGTGTGTTTTTGTGGGTGTACATTGGTCTTCTATAACTAATCATTCAGTTAAATCTGAGTCACTTTCCTCAAATTTAGATAGATAGATAGATAGATAGATAGGAAGGAGGTGCCAATGGTTATCGTCGGAGGAAATGGACACGGTGACTCGAGTTCAAATACTTAACGAGACTGACTGCATTTCACATAAGACTAATACCCTTGGGGAAAGGTATGAATCCAATTATTCTCCCTCCAGCTATGGGCAAATAGTAGGACAGACTGGGTTCTTCAGCCTTGGTGAGACAACTAGTCTAGGAGAAGGAAAACTCTGATTTCAAAACCTGTTAAACTCCGCTTAAAAACTGACCTTGTGTCATATCCTGCCTGAGCGGAGAGGTTGGTAAAGATAGATAGATAGATAGATAGGGTTTGGTATTGAATAACCATCAAGAGTTAATATGCCATTAAATCTAATAACTTAACCTAAAGCTTCTCAATATTCTCGACAAGTTCGGCTGTACAACTAAACTTTCAGTTTCTTATTTCTAATTATAATTCAGTTCTCATGTTCCAAGAGCTCTTCATTTCTAATGTTCTCTAATTTCTTTTATTTCTGGGATTTCCACTTTTCACTTTCTTTGATATCCATTCATCAATTTGCTCGAGAAATATCCAGGTCCTAGCAGAATATCTTTTTTTTTTATTCTTGTTGGTTGGTTGATTAGATTTTACGGCACGTCAGCCTTTGGATTATTTTATGTCGAAGACATTTTTATTCATTCGTTCTTTGTAGGGTATGTTTGTTACTCGAGCATTTATTTTTATATTGTTTCAGGTGATACTTTTGTTTTTTAATCGAATATTTTGTATAGTTGTATGAGTTCAGTAATTTCTCTCTGGTTAAGTCAGCATTTCTGCTGAGGCTTCGCAAATCCAAGTTTATGTGCTTCTACATGTGGATGAGGTTTTGGTCTTTTATCTTAGATTGGAGGCACTTTTTTTCCAGGAAGTTTATTATGTTATGCGAATCTATTGTTTCAAATAGGTATCTCATACTCCTTGTACTATTAGATTTTGTTCGAGTAGGGGTTAAATTTCATCAAAATCTGTTTTTGTCAGTATTTTGTTAATTTTAGGTTTTTGGTCAGTGTATGTTTTTTTTTGGGGGGGGAGTTTTTGTTGGGTACTTTATCGAGTGTATATTTGACTATTTATTTATGATTCTCTAGGATTCCTATATGATTTGGTATCCAGTATGATATTATCTTTTTTTGGTATGACTCATGGAGTTTCGTTTGATTATAAGAATTTTATCTATTTATTTTTTATTTCTAAAGGATTGTCGGACAGAGTAGAAATCTGAGTGAATGATGAATCTTTTGGTGTTGCTTGTTGAGACGATATTGAGTGCAAGATCTATTGCGGTAGTTTCAGTGTTGAATATTGATGTTTCTTTTGGAATTCAATTTCTGACAATTTTTTAGGATTGCTTCACACCTAGTTCTGTTGCTGTTTTCAAAGCCATCTGTATAGATTTGGGAGTATTTATTGGAGATTATGGTGTCTCTTATGCTAGGGTATCTGTAGGTTTACTTTTTGGTTAGATTGTTTAAGTCTAAAATTACCATTGATTTTTTTAAGTATCCAGGATTTTTTTTTGTTAATAATCGAACCCAGTCTTCTCCTTTCGATGATGTGGTCTGCCTTTGCTCCGTCGTTGGAGCTTAAAATACCCTGACTGTATTCTCTTCAGGGCGGTAAAACTCCCTCCAAAATGTCGGGTGGTTCTGGATAAGACACTGAAATGAAAGATAGTGAGAAAGTGTAAAGTACTCGATCACTGACATTACTCTCAGATCTACACTGTCTATGTGTGCTATACCTGCCAGAGTTCCATCTTTGGGTCAAAAAGATCTGTTTGAGTTTTTGCATTAAAGCAGAATACTTAGTATCGTAAAACAATGATAAAATAACTTTTTAAGTTACAGAAAAATTTCAGATATGAATGTTCAGTGAACACAATTTTTTAACCACTAAGCATAAAATAACCCTTGACGGGTGGACATGCCATTAAATTCAATCAATCAATGAATAAATCAATCTTGTTTTCTGTCTTGATGCCTAAGTTTGAGATTATCTTTTAATTTCTTACGAAAACCTTTTGTTGATGCTCATATCACCAGTTATAACTTTTCACATACTGCTTGAAGTTTCAGCAGAAATTTAGGAATAAGATTTGGAAATTAGAAATGAACACATCTTATAATGATTAAAGGATAAAGAGAAACAGCAGAAGAAACAGAACTACCCAATAAGAACACCATTGATTTTAATGCAATGACAACCAACCTAGGATTATTTTATGCCAATTGGTTACGAAATCGCATTCATTGTACATAGATAGTTGCATTGTAAGTAGTTTGTTGTAGATACAAATTTTCCTTTTCAAGAATTTGTACTTTTTGTTTTGTTTTTTAATTTTTTTTTTTTTTGTACTCAGTTACGTGATATTAAGTATTCCTATTTTAGACACAGCTATTTGACACATAGATGGGATCCTAAAAGTTACAACCATTCTTGGTCAAAATTTATCTGAGTGTAATGTTAAGGAAGGCGTACTTCACACTTCCCAGGTCTGCAGAACGGAGGCCTCATTCTTGGAATTTAGTGTCATACCCAGAACACCTTTTTTTGGGAAGGTCATCTATCTGCAGGTGGATACAGTCACAGTATTCTTGGGTACCTAGACGGGGTCAGAGAAATCTGAGAATGATTTGCAAGACATTAAATCCAAATGATTATGTGGATTATACATAATACGGAAAGTAGGAAGACGATAAATCACAATCATTGAAGTTTGAGTGAATTCTTCAATTCAGGGAGTCAAAGACTATACAAACAAGAGCAAACGATTATTATAGAAACAAATAACAGCAAAAACAAAAGTAACACAAGGAAAAATAAAAAACGGGAACTTTAAAATTGTGAAAGCAAAAATTGGTAGAAAAACAACTGTATTAACAATATAGAAAACAAACGATGGAAATAGCATTAAATATGACCTGATCATACGTAGAGGAAACCAAAAGAGAAAAACATCAGTTATTAATAACAGCAAAAAAAGGCCATATGACTAATTACGCAAAAGCTAGAATAGATAAGACCCAATAAAATAGCAAATGTTGGTTCAGTGTAAGCATAAGTGTATGTGCAACTGGGTGAAAATTATCCACTGAAAATTGAGAAAACGACTAAAATTTTACCAAAATAACAAAAACTAAAAACTCTCCCAGAAAATAGGTCCCACAAAAATCTCTGGGATTTTGGGAAAAAAAACCGATGATACAATCCCAACCGGAGGTCCTGATCTATTTTTAATTCGTAAAAAATCCTGTTGACTAATGAGCTTCACCATTCCACCGGATTACATTGTTAAAACTGAGGAAAGCAAAAAATTACATAAATAGTTGCATCTTGTCAGAGAACGAAGTCATAGAACGTTTGGAATCTTTAGAAGAATCCTAGAGAGTTGAAGGGATTTGCTGTTACTCAAACTCCGATGAAAATCCACAGTTACTACTGATCTTAATAACTGGCAAAGAAAGATCAGTCTTAGTATGAAATAACAAAAAAAGAAATTGTCATCTCAAGGATTTTATCATTCTAGTAGACCATAGAGTAAAAATAATGAAAAGCCAAAAGATAAACGAATACTTGGATCTTCACTGAGAGCTAAAAAGCTGTAATACATAAAGGTGACAGTGATACGAATTGTAGTTGGTGCCCTTGTAATGGTACCCAAAAGCTTAGAAAAGAAACTGGAAAATCGAGACGAAAACATCAAGACAACAGTACTATAAATAAAAGCGACTATACTTACAAATGTACTGGAGACTTTCTGCCACTCATAAATTCCAAGTAAATCTGGTCTGAAAACGTGCATAAAGTATAAAATAACGATTGTAATAATGAAATTAATATGGGTGTACAAGGTGATTCACTGGGAAATGTGCAAGGAATTGAAATTTGACCAACAAATAGTATATGCACAACCCAGTATCTGTCCAAGAAAATCATTCATATAAGCTCCAATGGGATTTGACATACAGACGGATCACCTAATCACAGCCAGAAGACCAGACTTTATGATAATCAACAAAAAAAGAGAATTTACAAAATTGTAAACTGTGCTATATCGGCTGACCATTGAATAAAACTGAAAGAATGTGAAAAAAACGATAAGTACCTCGATCTTTCTTGGGAATTGAAAAAAAACTATGGAACATAAAGGTGACAATTATACCAATTGTGATTGGTGATTTCGGTACAGTAACTAAAGTATTATTAAAGGAACTGGAGGACTTGAAAGCTGGAGGACGAATCGAGACCATCCAAACTACAGCATTGTTGTGAACAGCCAGAATACTGAGAAGAGTCCTGGAGACTCGAGGAGACTTGCTGTCACTCAAACTCCAGTGAAAGACCATCAGTTAAAACTGATGTGAAAAACTCTAAATAATAATAATAATAATAATACTTTGTGATATTGGAAGCTGACACCATTAAACTAATGGAAATGGAAGAAAAAAATTTTTAAAAAAGAGAATCTCAGAAGAATCAGAAAATTACTCGAGATAAAACACTACACCAGGAACCTTGTCAAACGGATCAATACCTGGGCTGTCTTCCTCGTAATATACTCGGGACCATTATTGAAGTGAACTTAAACAAATGGACCAGATAACAAGAAAATTAATGACCATGCATAAGGCATTGCATTCCAGAGATGACGTTGAGAGACTAGATGTGTCAAGAAAAGAGGGAAGAAGACGACTTGCCAGAATTGAAGACAGAATTCACTCATCGGTACAACGACTTGATGTCTACAGAGAAAAGCGCGGAGGAAGACTGATTGCAGCCACCAGAAACAATACTAACGACATGAGGACCAGCGGAACGACAATAACCCGAACACAAAAGTGGGAAGAAAAACAACTCTATGGAGGTTTCAAACGACTGACAAGTTACATATTCCACGAGAAAGCGTGAACATTGCTAAGAAAGGGAAACCTTAAGAGAGAAAGAGAATCTCTTCCAATAGCAGCGCGGAACAATGACATAATGACTAACCATCTCAAAGAGAAAATAGATAAGACGCAACAAAATAGCAGATGTAGGTTATGTGTTGAAAGAGAGGAAGCGATCAATCACACAATAAGCGAATAGCACAGAAAGAGTGTAAGACTAAGCATGACTGGATGGGCAAGATGATCCACTGGGAACTGTGCAAGAAATTGAAGTTTGACTATACAAACAAATCGTATATGCACAACACAAAATCTGTCGTGGAGAATGAGACGCACAAACTCCTCTGGCGTTTCAAGATACAAACGGATAACCTAATCTCGACCAGACAACCAGACCTTACAATAACCAATAAAAAAGAGAAAACTTGCAGGATTGTGGACTTTGTGGTCCCGGTGAACCACAGAGTAAAATTGAAAGAATACGAAAAGAGGGATAAGTACCTCGACCTTGCTAGGGAATTGTAAAAAAAACTATGGAACAGGAAAGTGATGATTATAACAATTATAATTAGTGCTCTTGGTACTGTAACAAAAGGTTTAGTACAAAGACTGGAGGACTTAAAAATAACGGGACCGAGGGAGACTGTCCAAATTACAGCATTGTTGAGATTGGCCAGAATACAGGGAAGAGTCCTGGAGACTTGAGGAGACTTGCTGTCACTCAAACTCCTAACGCTGATGTGAAAAACTCTCAAGGAGTAAAACAATAATAAACTTTGAGATCCAAACTGATCCCTCAATCCTAGTAAGAAATGTACAGTCACTGTTAACAAGAAAAAAATGACTTTTTTATCGGGTGGATTTTCCTTTTCGACCGGACCACTGATCAAAAATGTAAGAAAGCAAAATGTTAAACAAACACTTGATTCTTTCGAGAGAGCTGAAAAAACTGTGGAGCATGAAAGTGACAGTGATACCAATAATAGTAGGCGCACGAGGAACAGTTTCGACGAGTTTGTTTAGGCAACAAGAGGAATTCGAAATTAGAGGACGAATCGAGATCATGCAGACCACAGCATGTTTGAGATAGGCTCGAATGCTCAGGAGAATCCCGGGGACCTATGGAGACTTGCTGTCACGCATACCACCGAAGTGACTAGGTCTACTGTTGGGATGTCTTGAAATGACAATAAAACTTCAAAATCAGACAATTTTCTTGGCACATAAACGACGTTGCAGTTGCTATATTCAAAAATGAATTCATAAAATACACTTGCGGAAAATAAAATTGCAACACTTTAAAGGAATATGGCGATTTTGTCCCAGATTGTGAATAAAATAACAAAATTATCTTATACAATATAAGATCAGGAAGTTTTATGCTATGTCATTCGACGGCTATAAAAAGTAGCAATACATAATTACCAAAAGTAAATGTCTGACAGAAAAATAATATCCTTTTTACAAACAAGATAGATGAAATAGTACTAAAAATTTAATGCATAAATTTAAAGATAATCTTGAAACCCTCTATATAAAGAATAACAAAACTTCCTTATACAAGAATGAGGCAGCTACATTCTAAAATGCCAATGACAGTTCCCCTGCCAATTCTTCCTCCTACTTCTTCTATTCTTTTCTTCCATAAATTACCCACATTCTTGTTCTTCCTCCAACTCTTTATGTAACTGTGTTTGACATTTCAGTATTCGTACCTCTGAAGACGGCTCTAATTGATATCGAAATTACTTGTGAAACATTCAGCGCCTTCCTAAATTCAATCCATCGAAAAGCCGAACGTCTTATACGGAAACTTGAACAAATGAAATATGCAAAATTAATTAATCAACTATATATATATATATATATATATATATATATAATTTTTGATAGAGGAATTATATTAAGTTAATTGAATTACCATGACAAGAAAATCCGGAAAGCGCTTCCATGTGACATACAGAACACTGGACAGCTATTTCGACCTTATCAGGTCTCATCAGTCGTGCATACCATGATCTCCACCACTAGAGATCGAACCAGCAACCACAATTGTGGAGATCACGATAGGCACTGCTGATGAGACCTAATAAGGTCGAAAAAGCTGTCCAATGTTCCATATGTCGTATAGAAGTGCTTGCCGGATTTTCTAGTCATGGTAATACAATATACATATATATATATATATATGTGTGTGTGTGTGTGTGTGTGTATGTGTGTGTGTGTGTGTGTGTGTGTGTGTGTGTGTGTCAATCAATCAGGGGAATTTTTTTACAAAAAGCAATTTTTCAGTGAGTTTTTTTTCCCATGAATGTAAACTATGCATTATTAGGAACTGGTTTATAGCAAAAACTATTTTGATATTGCAAAAGTACTTATTTGAAGGCTATTGCAAATCGCAGCATTAAAACAGTGTTCCAGTCTTGAATAGATGTCTGTAATAAAATTTTTGGTGGCTGAGATGTGCAAACCATGTAAAAATTAATCAGAAGAATGTGTAATGTATTAGGAAAAGTATGTTTTTATCTTTTACAAATGTGTTACAAATGTACTAGACATGGATTTGTCACTAAGAATTTGAGTCAAAAAGACAGTACATTGAGTGGAAATATACTGACTCTCCGGTAAAAGAAAAATCCCGGATGTAGCTGTCCGTAGAAAAGATGATGCAGACAGTCTCTTGGGACACGAAAAGTTCCACTATATACAGTGCTTCCTTTTGCCAACTCTTTAGGGAAAAGTCACCTTGTTAATTCAATGACCCTCCAATATATATATATATATATATATATATATAGGTATTATTCGGTCCAGTTAAACCGGAGTTGGGAGTAATTCCATCAGGACACAAAACATTCAACAGTGAACATTTAAATTTTCCTGGTAAAGAGCTCAATGTAAATGACATTACAGAGCAATAATTTCTTTAAAAAAAAAACCTGGTCACATTAGGATTATATATATATATATATATATATATATATATATATATAATCCTAATGTGACCGGTTTTTTTTTTCTTAAAGAAATTATTGCTCTGTAATGTCATTTACATTGAGCTCTTTACCAGGAAAATTTAAATGTTCACTGTTGAATATATATATATAATTTCAATAATATCTGCATATGTATTTAGCAGCCGCTCAGCACGACCAGAATGTGACACAAGGTCAATCTTTAAGCTGAGTTCATCAGGTTTGAATTCAGTTTTCCTTTTCCTAACTCGTTTGCCATACCAGCCTGCTCTACTATCTATCCATAGCTGGAAAGAAATAATTGGATTCATACCTTTCCCAATGGTATTAGCACAATGTGAAATGCATACATCCTCATTCTTGTTTTGAACTCGAGTCGCTGTGTTTCTTTCCCACAATGATACCCCTTACAACACGAGCGCTTATGCATGTGTGCGTATTTATGTGTGTCAAACAATCTTATAATTTCATGTAGAAGTAATAAATAAATGTTAAAATCGATGAACGTTGCTCAAGGGAATCCCACTACCGAATATGGAAGACAGTGCTTTTGCAACATAAACATCCCTTTTCCTTCTAAAACTTCAAGTCGTCATTTAATAGCTTTTCTGACCTGACAAGTATTATTCCGCTCCAAGGTGACCGAACCATCCATTCTGCTTTCAGATTCATATCCACGCGGCTACCTCTGGCCAAGAAATGGAAACGTTAGAGTAAGAAAGGAAGAAACAAACGAAAAATAAGAAGATTCGAAAAACTTGACATCAATTGAAAAAAAAAAAGTCAATGGCGAAGGCAGAAAGAAAAAGAAAATAGATAAAAAGACAGAGTAGATAAGTTATTTGAGAAAAAGATTTAAAAAATTAGAAAAAAAGAAAGAAAGAAGCCAAAGAAATCTTAATAGATAGATTGCTTACTAGTTTAGCCTAGTGTGATACAAGGCCAAAAATGTTGAGAAGCATTTGTGTAAAAAAAAAAGAAAAAAAATGTCTAGAAAATTACGTATAAAGTAAAAGCAGTGATTATATATATATATATATATATATATATATATATATATATATATATATATATATATATATATATATATATATATATATAAAGTAAAATGAGATTTAGAAATATGAAAAAAATCACAAAATAATTATCTACAGAGAATAAGAGATAATATTTAAAGAAAACGTAGAAGGAAATAACAAATACAAATAAAATGAAAGATAATATGAAAAAGTGACAAATAAGATTTAAAGATAAAATGGTAAGATGGAAGAAATAATCACAAAAATTAAAATTAGAATATGGAAAAAAGAAAAGGAAGTATGAAATAAATATGAAGTCGAATGAATAACACTTAAGAAAGAAAGAAAGAAAGAAAGAAAGAAAGACTATTTAAAGAATATTAAAAGACCTCGATAAACAACGATAAAAGTACGAATGAATAATCACTTTGAAAAACATAAAATGTGAGAAAAAAAAAGTCAGATGAAAAGATATCAGTTAAAGAAAACATTGAATAAAAACAAAATACGAAATGAAGAAAGAAGGAAAAGAAGACATTTTTATCATTACGCAGACCAATGAATAATTTACTATTTTGTTTTATAAAAAGTGAATATAGAATAAAACAAGTGGGTGAAAATGAGACACATTTTGAAGAAAAGAAAAAACAAGAAAAACCTAAAAGAAAGGAAAAGCAGGAAATCAAATAAAAACGGTCAAGATGATGATGATGATGATGATAAGAAAGATGAGGATTATAAGGAGAAAGGAAGAGAGTAACGAAGAAGGAGAAATAAAAATAATGAAGAATGTTCAAAGAAAAAGAAGAAGAAATAAATAAAGTAGTGGTAACTACTGACCGACTACGTAGGAAACGCGGCGAAGGTTTTGCCCTAAAAGCCGTGTTTATCACTGTAGGAGAGCCAATAGCTACGCGATGCATCGTTGAATAAACAGCGTGCACGCTGGACTTTAAATGGCAAGGTGCGGTTTGATTTTGGCGTGAGGATGGCGTTGAAATGACAGCCCAAAGAGGCCACCTACTGTCAGATTCCAGCATGGCATTTCGCTAGAGAAAATAATGCCTTCTGGCATTGGCCATCGAAAGAAAGAACGTAATCAACAATGTACTGACAAGTTTGAGAAGCAGGTTCATACTTTTAAAACGAGTATGCAGATAATGCATACACAATTGTCTTTACCATTGTAGCTGATAGTAGATATGGTATGTTTCTTAAGCTATTCTATAAAGCGATTCTATGGTGTAGGCCGCCTACCGAAGAGCAATGATTAGCAAAAATGTCTTGCTGAGCATTCCCGTTGCAGACCGTTATATTCTACTGGGCGCCTCACTAGTAAATACCTGTACATTCTGCAAACAAGAGAGAGTGGAGATTGATGCACAATGGATTCCTACTTACTGCAGCGTTACACCTAAGATTAATAACGAGTACATATTCAATAACATCATTAACAAGCTTATTTCTCAGGCGATTGAATGCCTCGCAAACCTCCGACAGCTCAATTGTAAATATGACGCAGAAATGATAATTAAAATGCACAAATATGATTGGTATAAAGTATTGAAATACTTTCAAAAATATTTATTTCTTGAATATAATTTAGTTAATTAAGTAAAAGAGAGAACAGTAATTCTAATTTACATTTTTGTTTCTCAGTCTATAAATTGTATAACAAAAAGATGGTCAAAGTTATTGTTGTGTAGTCAGATACACGAATATGGCCATGTGCGAAATGGGTGAAATGGACATCGAATGTTGATTACGATAGAACATAAAAATCTCTGAATTCGTAAACACGTAACGACTTCTTGTTCGGGAACGAAACCTTTTTATTAACTTTGAGTTAAAGGTTTCGACGTAAGGAGGAGAGACACAATCTTCTATGCTGTCTTATTCATTTGGACCCCATCTCGTGCGGCCCCCATAGGGCGCAAGTTCGCCTCACGTCTGCGAGCTCCAAAAGTCGATCCTTCTCGTTTGGCGTCTAGTACCCGACTTTTTCTCTCTTCAAATTCTCACTCAAACCTCCGTGCGCTTCCGGTGCGTGACGTCACCCGCACCATGTCACCTCGGTTCGTTTCGGACTATTATGACATCTGAGTGACACCTCCATCCGCCCGCGCGCACCCGCGTTAACAACTGCTTCAATGTTGTACCTAACTAACCCATGTGCTGAGCCGAAAGGTTTGTCAGCCTAACTAAGCTCAAAGGCTTGAACCGAAATCCCTCGGCTATTTTATAACATTATGACAATCAAATTTTCCGTGATTTCTAATGGATCATTGGCATGTTTTAGCTTAGTTTATGAAAATCACTGAGTTTTAAAAGCTTTAAGCTAAGAGTTCGATTTATAAGGTAGGTATAATGCTAATTTAGACCCTTACATTGTATCCATTAAGTACGATAAGCTGAATCTTCATCTTTTTGTTTAGCCATATAAAGTAGACATCTAGATAAATACCCACTGATTTCAAAACTACAGTCAGTTTTCTTCTGTCGCGTGAAGTTTGTTTTTTTCAGCACAACTTATTCACTAAATACGCACAGTTGTATTGTTTGTCCGTAAGTAGCTGAATTCCTTTATTATCTCATTGATAAGGAAGGGGAATATTCCATATCTAGCGACATTAGATCGATGCCCATTCAAAGGGGAAATATCAGCCTATTATGAAGCAAAGCTATTTTGCATATTTCAAACTTAGTGATCAAGACATGTATTGGATCCTTCACAAGATGTGCAAGGAGCGTGTCAAGAGTTTACGGATGTGGATCAAAGGAACAGGTGATAAGTTTAAATTTGGTATACCTATAATTTAGTAAGAGCCACAAAGTCATTACACGGACTGTTGCTTTTGTTTAATGAAAACTTTAGGATATAACCAGAAAAGCACATAAAGAAATGGGTATATTAATCTTCAATTAGCTATACGTCTAGTGTCTCATTCAGCTGAATCTTTGTGCCAGTTTTCGTTCAACTACTCTCTCTTGTAGATCTGTTTCATGATGAAAACTCGAATGACAGTAATGATAGATATTTTGAAGATGATTCAACCTGTTAGGGATTCGATCAACATGAGTTCAATGATCAATTTATTCTTTATTCCACCTTTGACAACTCCCCTTTTTTATCTTCTCATAACAATCTTTGGCCATGATTTGGGACTACCAAAAAAGGCTCCCGAACTCTTAGAATCAAAACTGAATGAGAAAAACTTGCTTGAAAAAAAAAGAAAAGGTAACCAACTTTTGATCCTGAAAAAGTAGATTTCTATAGTTCTTTTGTAGTAGGTTTTTGTATTGCCGTAACATAAACGCTTTACCGGAAAAACTGAAAATCCCTATCAACAACCCAACGTAATGAGACAGTTCCTCGATAGCACAAAGTTAAGTCCTCCTTCAAAATTGTAATTTCTACAGTGCTGTCCCAACTGAACACTCAGTTTGTCTTCGTGAAGAATATAGAGCAATAAAGAAAGTTATTGAGCAGTTGCAATATCGCAAACACTATTTTATCATTTGTATTTACCTTGATATCATATGCTTCCTTCTTTGTCAGACGTTGGTACTTCAAGTATCACAGCATGAGGAACAACAAAGCTCAAATGAAACATTGAGTGGAGAAGAATTGGCCACCAAGATCTGATCACAAACCATAGTGATCCTGAAATTCTACATGAGCAACATGTTAACATAGAGAAAATTAAATTCCCTCCTCTGGGTCTAATGAAACAATTCTTCACATCATTGCCGACTGACGGCAATTGTTTCAAGTAGCTCATATTGGCCCTTTTCTAGTCTGTCAATTGAAAATATCAAGGGCAATGTGTTTGCTTGTCTACAGATTCAACAGATTAACATTTCGTCGGAACAATGTCAGAAGTTGAAAGCAATCCTTGCTTATCATTCAAGGAACAATTAAGACTCTCTTGGAAATTCAGGATCAAAGAAGTACTCCAAAATTGTCCAAAAACTATTGGATATCTACAAAAAACCCAATTTCAATATAAACATAAAAATTCATTTCCTGCATAGCCATCTGGCTAATTTCCCGGAAAAAAAAAACTTTTAGGGCTCAATGGTGAGCAAGGTAAACGATTCCACAAAGTTTTGAAGGCAATGGAGGAACTGTATCAGGGTAGATGGTATATGAATATCATGGCTTATTATTGTTCGAGCATGAAGTGAAAATTTCCTCAGATTGAACACTTTCAGAAAAGCTTCAAGCACTCAATGACAAACTCATAACTGACGTTCTTCTATGGACACCTACACATGGACGTGACTGTAATGGTTGACCAGCAAGAACTTATTTATATCACGTCAGTGCGGATACAGGAGCTAGTTTGGGAGACCTGCCGGGAGCGATGGATGATAGGGATGGATGGAGAGAGAGAGTCAGGGAAATCCGTGTAGTCAGTGCAACTTGATGATGATGAGGACAAGCATACATTTTTAAATAATTACTTGCACGTAATTTGATTAACAAAGTATTACCAAAATAAACTTTAATAAAAATTAATCAAGCAATATCTTTTTTGTTTTCCCCTATAGGGAAATTTTAAAAACATTTTATAGAATAAGAATAGGTTTGTTAGATGTGGTATTTCTATAGTTTTTAGACAAACTCGAGAGGGTAGCCTGAAGCTCCAAAAGTTGATTTGGTAAAGATAAACTGGAAGCATTTTTGGATTGTGAGACAAAAATCTAATCAAAAATAAGTGTCAGATCTAACTCAAGGGAATTGGTATTCCTTAGGATTATTATAAACTGAGCTTTGATTTATCTGGTACATGTTTCTCATGAAGCCTAAGCTTAATAACTGTATACATATTGAATAATATATGGTTAGCAAGCTAATCTCTTGAGTTATTGAGCCTCAGTGGATTGTTATTTTTTAAAGTTTTGCTAAGTCTGGCAAACAATATTCAGATTTCTTATAGTACCAGCTGATTCATTGTGAGCACCAATTTAAGTACTAACAGGCTTATCGCAAACTAACTTCGATGATCTGAGATGAAACGGTGCTTTTTGTGAGACTTGTGTAAGCTTGAGCCCCGCAAGATTTCTTTTTATTTCGTCCCTATCAGCAACAAAATATAATAGTGCCTTTTTAGCAGACTTATCTTGCAGACAATTTCTAGCGTAGAAAAATGCTCATATTTTTGTCAAATAAATACGACATAATTAAAATGAAATACATAGTACTCGAAAAATTATTAATCCTGATAAAAGACAAAAGGAAGCAGAATGGATTTATACTTACTGTCATAAGAAATTGTCTCCGGAAATCCCTTCCAATTTATGTAATTGAACCCAAGAAAGGCATGAATCGATATCTTTCTTTCTTTTAACAATGGATAAATAAGGAAACTGGGTTCTCTAACCTTGTAGTTAGGAAAATCAATCCAGAAAAAGGAACATTCTGAATTCTAAACCAGCTGTATATGTTAAGTCAGGAATCAATTTAAGGTACGAGTACCATGTATCCAAGTAAAACCTCTCACAGGATGACCCAAAGGCTCCCTTTTCAATAGCTACCACACCGAGATGTAACGGAGAGCACTAATCCATTCCTTGGATTGCTCCACTTTACCCTTGATCTTTACCCCATAATGCTGAGTGTTCAGCAAGGCGGCATCAAGAACCATTTTTTAGTCTTTGGTATGATTTGACCTGGTATTGAACCTCAGGTCTCCTGGACCATTGGCGAACACTCTACTAATTAGACCAATAGTCCGGCAGACCGAAATTCAATCCCTGGTCGAGTCATACCAAAGACTCAAAAATGGTACTTGATACCTCAGCATTATAAGATACGGATCAAGGATAAAGGGAGTCAATCCTGGGAAATGAGATGCGCCATCCCCTACACCTTGGTGTAGTAGCTATTGAAAAGGGAGCCTTCGGCCACCCTCAACTACGGTTGCCAAATTTACTAACTTACTAGAAAGCAATCATCATCATCATCATGTCGTGCTGAAAGCACGGATATCCCTGACCCTCTCTCGCCACTTTTCCCTATCGTTCATCGCCTCAGGCAGGCCTTCTGGACAACATCCTGTATCCTCACATAGTTGCTGAATGTATGTTCGTGCTGGTCGTCCTGCTTTTGCACGGCCATGTGTGGGGGTCCATAAGAGTACATCACTTATGAGTTCGTCCCTGCTTCTCCAGCAGTGTCCCGCACGTCTGGTTCGTCTAACTTGAATAGTTTTCGTGATAGGTGGCAGGTGGCCGTACAGTTGGTGTCTTGTGGGGTGTTGCCGCCAGGACTTGTTCAAGATTTCTCGCAGCATTATTGTGTAATTGCCGTCTAGCTTCTTCTCCAGCCGTTTTGTTAGAGTCCATGCAGTGCATCCATATAGCAGTATCGATGCGACCGCTGCCTGGAAGAAACTGCGTTTCATTTTATCGGTTAGGTCTGATTTCCATATAATCGATAGCCTATTGATAGCTGTCCATGCTTTCGTGAACCTCGTGTCGATGTCCTTTTTGGTTGAAGCGACGCTGCTTCCTAGGTAAGTGAATTTGTCTACTAGTTTAAGAGGGGTTCCGTCTAGAGTAGAGATGTCCCCCGTTTGATCATAGCACATATATTCCGTTTTGTGTGCATTGACATAGAGTCCTATACCTGCGGCTGCTCGTTCCAAACTATGCAGTTGTGTTTCGGCTTGGTTGGGTGTAATCAGAAATCCGAGAAAATCTACCCAAATAAATCAAGCAAAAAGTGATTTCATATTTTACAAAAATACTCATAAACAAACTATAAATATATTTTTGAAACAATTAAAGTGACTCCGAGAAATAACAATTTTACTAATCTATACTTTTGATTGTGATTTTTTGGACTGTTGTCCGCATCTTTATCGGGGTTAAGTTGAAACAACGTTTCGGCCGCTGTATACCCGGTCTTGTTCAAGTGTCCCTTGTTTATCTAGGCATAGAAATGATTCAACCTGGGAAATCATTTTTACTGTTTGTTGATGAAACAAGGCGTTCAAGAACTATGGATCAGGCCAGAGGATACTGCAACCGAAACGTTGTGTTTCAACTTAACTCAATGAAGATGAGAACAAGAGTCCGAAAAATCACAACCAAAACAATACCCATCAAGCCTCATCTAAAAAATTCAGACGTATAACTTTGATCATATTTGAAAATTCTATTGAACGATTTTTTATCATATTTACAATCTCAGCCTTGACACATAATTCCCCTTTAATTCAAGGAATGTAAAGAAAATTTTAGTGTCTAAAATATCAACGTAACTTGAAAACTTTTTGTACTGATTCCTTTAGTTGCTTTAGAAAACTAAAACAATGAAAATTCTTTTAAAATATATTTGACTATACAATTACATACGCTCTTTTCCTATGAAACTAATAAAGATATTAACATAATTTTTACAAGCTTTTAATTTGACAATATTAAAAATCATTAAATAATATAGCATCCACTTTATTATGGTATCCAGTGACAATGTTAAATCAAAATTATTTATTTTTCTTAATATCCATGAGGAATAAGGGATTTAAAACTGAATAAGTAAATCCCTCATCTTCTCTAAGAAAAAAAAAGTTGTTCACATATTTCACTGACATAAACTCACCATATTATAAACATTCTAAAATGATGTTGAAATTCTAACTTTTACTAAATTTTTATTGCAATATTTGAAAATTGAATTTTAGAAATTAGCTTTTTTTTTCTTGTCCTGTTATCTTCAATTGATTTATATATTGAAGATGAAGAGATAACAACACTTCTTTATAAAAATATAAACTCCTTTATTCGAAACGTCGTAATCACTGTGTGTGAGAGAGGCAGACAGAGGACTTTTACGATTGACACCACGTTGCAATACCTATATTTAGAACCCTGTTTCTCCTTGTTCTTCTTTCACAAGAGCCTGATAGATGACAAGTTCTCAGCCACCGGCTGATTTGTCAACTCTGCTGACTGACGACTCCGATTGAATGACCACCTGACCGCCGGGGTGGAAAAACTTCCGTCGTTATACATTTTCTGTACGCCAACATATTTTACCTCTTGGTGCAATTCACGTGATTCATTTCCGCTGTCCCTTGTTTTCCTTAAGACACAGGTTTTAACACACTGTTTATGAAATCCATACAAACTGGCTGTCAAAAGTCTATATCTAAAAATTAACCGAAAGTCTTTTCCCCGCTGCAAGAATGTTTGTTTGTTTTCTTGGTTTAATGGCATATCAACTTTTGGGGGCTATTTAATGCCAAAGCAATTCTCCGAGAAGAACAGTAGTGACACTATTTAGTCCAAAGCTGGAAGGTTAAGGGGGTTCATACATTTTCCAAGGGTATTTGTCCGAAAGTGAACATAATAGCTCGACTGGAGTTCGAAATCGCTTACTACGATTCCGCAGTCTATTGCTTTAACCATTACACCACCAGGATACTTGCCTCTGCAAGAAAGTGTTTTTTATACAATAAACGGGGAAAGTTATTATTATAAATGTGCTCATCAATTTCATTTAATTATTTTTGTATCTTATTCTCACTTAGAAAATCACATTATCTATAGGTAACGCATGTTTGAAATATATGTAGAGTTTGGTTTGCTTTTAGTTTATTTACGAGTAGTTGGAAATCAATTGTTCAGCAATGTATTTAAATTATTCGTAGATTTGGTTCGGGAGACACTTTTATTCATCTATTTATCTACTTATTAATTCAGTGTTGTTCATTCCATAATATTATCCAGTGATATCTAGCATTTCCACATCGCTTTCTTCGTCTTACTTTGTTTTACTTTCTTACTTTCTTTCAAAATTATACTGAAGTAAATTGTACAACAATTGCAGTTCACGTATTTATAGTACATTAAAATATTAAGCTAAGTAAGGCTAAAAGTTGTTACGATAAATGAACTATCAGAGACCTTATATATTTATGTATTTATCAGGTGTTTCCGTTATTCACTGTAAACGAAAATCTATTTGTTATTTTAATACATTATAGAGGAGTACTTAATCATCTATCATTGAAGCAGTTTTAAAATAATTCTAGCATAGTTGATGAAAGGACCAAAGGCGAAAATACACCTCGATTTAATCTGAGCAACACGTAAAAAAGTACTAAAATGGAAAACGCCAGAACATGATGGAATTCATGGATACTAGTTTAAATAATTCATTTTTATCTATGACAGACTGCCTATCGAAATGAATAGATGCATCCAAAAAAAAAAAAAAAAAACAGACATACCCCAGTGTATGAAAAAGAAAAAACTACCCTGATCCCCACCCAAAAAAAACAAAAAAGGAACCGCCCCGAACATCCACAGACCCATAACGTGCCTACCGATGATGTGGAAAATACTAATGGCACAAATTTACGATTCGCTAATAAACTGCAAAACAGTCTAGAAACAGAAAGAATGCCACGAAGGAGCAAGAGGAACAGGAGAGCTTCTATACATAGATCAACACATCCTCAAGGACTGAAAATGAGACGGAAAAATCTAGCTATGGGGAGGATTGACTTCAAGATGACACATGATATAGTCACACAAAGCTTGAAAATAGACTGTCTATAAACGTAGAAGATATCCGGTGAAGTCATAAAGTTTATCGCGCATACCATGGAAAATTGGAGAGTGTAACCGGACATTGACCTAGCGGTTAGAGTGTTCGCCAATGGCCCGGGACCCTGGGTTCAATCACAGGTCGAGTCATACAAAAGACTCAAAAAATGGTACTTGATGCCTCCTTTCTTAACACTCAGTATTATAAGGTACGGATCAAGGGTAAAGTAGAGTAATCCAGGGAAGGAGTAGCGCCCTCCCCTACACCTTGGTGTAGTAGCTATCGAAAAAGGAGCCTTCAGGTCACCCTTGACTATGGTCGCCAACTTTACTTTTTTATTTGACAACAAAAGGAAAAAGCTTAACAAAGGTGAAAATCCAGAGAGGGATCTTTCAGGGAGATGCGTTATCATCATTATTATTTCTATAAGCAATGATGCCACTCAATCCCACCCTAAGGAAATGCACAGACGGATACAAACTTCATAAATCGCAAGATAAATCAAGCACCTAATGTACATGGACATCATACTGTTTGCAAAATAATTCTAAAAAAAGGAGGAAGAGGACCTAGCACGTGACTAAGAAAGGGAAAAGCTTTACATACCAGATATGAAGTAGACAAATAGTATGTGTCAAGAAAAGGCGGAAGAGGACCTAGCACGTGACTAAGAAAGGGGAAAGCTTTACATACCAGATAAGAAGTAGACAAATAGTATGTGTCAAGAAAAGGAGGAAGAGGACTTAGCACCTGACTAAGAAAGGGAAAAGCTTTACATACCATATATGAAGTAGACAAATAGTATGTGTCAAGAAAAGGAGGAAGAGGACCTAGCACGTGACTAAGAAAGGGAAAAGCTTTACATACCAGATATGAAGTAGACAAATAGTATGTGTCAAGAAAAGGCGGAAGAGGACGTAGCGCGTGACTAAGAAAGGGGAAAGCTTTACATACCATATATGAAGTAGACAAATAGTATGTGTCAAGAAAAGGAGGAAGAGGACCTAGCACGTGACTAAGAAAGGGGAAAGCTTTACATTCCAGATAAGAAGTAGACAAATAGTATGTGTCAAGAAAAGGAGGAAGAGGACTTAGCACCTGACTAAGAAAGGGAAAAGCTTTACATACCATATATGAAGTAGACAAATAGTATGTGTCAAGAAAAGGAGGAAGAGGACCTAGCACGTGACTAAGAAAGGGAAAAGCTTTACATACCAGATATGAAGTAGACAAATAGTATGTGTCAAGAAAAGGCGGAAGAGGACCTAGCACGTGACTAAGAAAAGGGAAAGCTTTACATACCAGATAAGAAGTAGACAAATAGTATGTGTCAAGAAAAGAAGGAAGGGGACTTAGCACGTGAATAAGAAAGGGAAAAGATTTACATACCAGATATGAAGTAGACAAATGGTATGTGTCAAGAAAAGGAGGAAGAGGACTTAGCACCTGACTAAGAAAGGGAAAAGCTTTACATACCAGATATGAAGTAGACAAATTGTATGTGTCAAGAAAAGGAGGAAGAGGACCTAGCACGTGAATAAGAAAGGGAAAAACTTTACATACCAGATATGAAGTAGACAAATAGTATGTGTCAAGAAAAGGAGATAGAGGACCTAGCACGTGACTAAGAAAGGGAAAAGCTTTACATACCAGATATGAAGTAGACAAATAGTATGTGTCAAGAAAAGGCGGAAGACGACTTAGCAACATTGAATATAGCGTTGATGTACTGATACAGTGATTAGAAGACTACATACAAAAGCGTGGAGGAAGACAGATTACGACCACTAAAAATAATACAGACAACACCAGCATCAACAAAACAAAAATAACCAGAAAATAAAAAACAGGGAGAAAAATAACTATATGGACATTTCAAGCGATCAACAAGCGAAATGAACCACGAGAAAACTTGGACATGACTAAGAAAGGAAAAACTAAAGTGAAAACTGATTATCTTCTGATAGCAGCACAAAACAACGCCAAAATGACTATTTCAAAGTAAGAATAGACAAGGCCTAACAAAACAGCAGGTGTAGATTATGCAATTACAGAGACAAAACGATCACTCACATTCTAAGCGAATGCACGAATCTAGCACAAAGAGAGTAATAAGACTAGACAGGACTGGGAGGAAGGTGAACCACTGGGAATTGTGCAAGAAGCTCAAATTTGACCAAACGAACAAATAGGATGAGCACAACCAAAAATCCCTTCGAGAAAATCAGACGCACAAATTTTGGGGGGATTTTGACCTACAAATAGATCATCTAATCTTGGCCAGATGACCAGACCATGTATTAGTTAACCAAAAAAAATAAAATAAAACCTGCCGAATTGAGGGCTTTGTCCTTCCGGCTGACCACAAAGTAAAACTGAAGGAAAGCGAAAAGAGAGATAAGTACATGGACGTTGCTAAAGAACTGAAAAATCAATGAAATATGAAATTGACAGTGATACCAATTGTAATTGGCACCCTTGGTATAACCACCAAAGGATTGGTTGAGGTACTGGAGAAATTGGAAATTTGAAGACTATTGGAGATTATGAAAACTGCAGCATTGTTGAAACGGGACAGAATACTGAGAAATGTCCTGGAGATTCGAGGAGACTTGCTGTTACTGGGACTCCAGAAGAAAAACATCGTCAAACGCATGTAAGAAAAACTCTCAAATGAGTAAATAATAACGATTATATTTTTCGTAGTTATGTTAAAGCGAAAAAAGAAAAGAACGAATTCTGTTAAAGCAAAAATAGATTATACGCGACAGAATTGCAAGTGTAGGTTATGTAGTAATAGAGACGAAACGATTTGTCACACAATAAAGGAATGCAGCAAAATAGCGCAAAGGGAGTATTAGACTAGACAAAACTAGTAATTGTGCAAGAAATACTACAAAATGGTACATAAACAAACCAGAATCTGTCCTGGAGAATGAGACGCACAAGATTCACTCGGGTTTTGATATACCAATAGACCACCTACTGCCGGCCAGAAGACCAGATCAAGTGATGATTAACGAAAAAGGAAAAGAGAAAGAGAATGAGAGAGAAAGAGAAAAAGAGAGAGAGAGAGAGAGGGAGAAAGAACCTGGTGGATTAAGGACTTTGCCGTCCCAGCTGACCATAGAGTAAAAATCAAAGAAAGCGAAAAGAGAGACAAGTACGTGGACCTTGCCAAAGAACCAAAAAGCTATGGCACATGAAGATGATATCAATAGTAAGTGAAGCGCTTGGAACGGTCCCCAATCTTGGTAAGCAGGAAGATTTTTGGAAATCTGAAGATGAGACGATATAATCCAAACTACAGCATTGTTAAGATCAGCCAGAATACAGAGAAAAGTCCTGAGGACTTAAGGAGATTTACCGTCTCTCAGACTCCAGTGAAAGAACATCAGATAACGCTATTATGAAAAACATGCAAGTAATAATAATAATAATAATAATAGATTTGGAGGTAGGAAGACGAGTGGAGACTATCCAAACTACAACATTATTGAAAACGGCCAGAATACTGTGAAGAGTCCGGGAGACTTGAGGAGACTTGCTGTCACTCAAACTCCAGTGAAAGACTATCAGCTAAAACTGATGTGAAAAACTCTCAAGTAAATAATAATAGATTTTATATATTCGACTGCAATCCGTTTGCTTCAGCGGGTAATATTAAATAATATATCTGTGTTTGTGTGTGTATGTGTCTGTTCATATATATATATATATATATACATATTTCACCATTTGAGAATACAATCTGTATAAACAAATTGTTTATATAATTTTATAATGAATTATATCTGTTGATTTTAATATAAATAATATTATTGCTCTGTAAATGAGTTTTTAAGTATCAATAGTCATACACTGAGCACTCTATTAGAATATATCGATATTATGTGTTCTGTATGGGTTGTTCTTTAAAAGTCTATTTTTAGATTTAATTCATATGAAAGAAAAAAAGTATATATATATATATATATATATATATATATATATATATATATATATATATATATATGTGTGTGTTAGTGTGTGTGTGAGTGTTATGTGTCTGATTGTGTGTTTGTGTGTGAAAGTATTACGAGACAGGGCTGCTAGAACATTAGGGAGTCAATCCCGAAGGTGGAAGAAACCACTTCTGTGTCAATGGACACCTGGCTCTTGGATTTAAGCAAAAAAAAACATGACAAAAAGAAAAACGTGTGACAACCTTTGAGGGTTTATGTATACGCCTTCATGTACCTTCGGCTGACCACTACGTCCACTGAGATGCTGATCTCGTCTTGAGCCATCCTTGCTAGCTTAGCACCTTCTCAAAAGCGGAGAACAGTGTACACTCAAGTGGATAACCCCTGTGCATCCTAAAAAACATCTCGCGAGCTTCTCATACTAAACATGAACACCAGCAAAGAAAAATACCCATACTGGTTGGCTGTCATCCAGGATAAAAAAGGTCCAACAAACGTACAACTTTATGATAGCAACATGGAATATAAGAACAATGTTTGGACAAGCCTAACTCAAAAAGTTTCGAAAGGAGGACTGCCATATCTAAGGAGCTCCAAAAATATAACATTGATAAAACGATTATGAGTGAAGTGATAGCATTAGAGAAGAGACGGACGAGATCTTCTACTGGAGCAGGAAAACTTCAACAGATAGAAGTGAATTTGGTGCGGCTTTTGCGGATAGGAATGATCATCTGCCAAGTATGGCTGAGCATTCCAAACCTGTAATAGACCGACTTGTCACGCTGAGGTTTCCATTAGTCGTTAGAGGGTATTGTACCTTAATTGCTGCGTATACTACGACTATGACCAACAACCTAGAAAAAGAAGCAGTTTCTACTTTATTTATTCTCCGTCCCACCACCTGGCAAGTACGGCAAAAGGCCTTTTTTATAGTGGGTCAAGACGCAGGCCCGCAGCCCACACGCGTCCAGCAAAATCCAAAAATACGTTCGGCCCCGTCTGCACTCCCCCAATGGGGGCGCCCCAGACGCCAGGAAACAAAAACAGCAAACAATTGGTAAAACAATTGGTGAACTCTAGGAACAGCTCGACCAGGTACTTTGTGTTATTCCGAATGCAGACAAAATCGTCTTTCTTGGAGACTTTAACTCTCGATTTGGCCAATCACATTATACCTGACCGAAGTTTCTTTGATATAAAAATGTTAAGGATTAGTATCAGAATCTTCAAAATTATTTTATGCCATCTTTTATAATTAATTGAAAAATGTTTAAAATTTTTTTTTTTTTCGTAGATTTTGAACTACTTTAGTTTAGAATGTTTTTCGAATAAAGAGATTAACGAATGTTCAGAAGTATGACAAAAGAATTTTTGACGTGGCTTAATGTAAACTTTTAAACACAATAAAATTACATACATCAAAATGCAGATTGAATGAACTTTACAAAAGTTATTAATGAATCGAAAATATAGCTGTCAACAAAAATCTGACTCAATAACAAAAGTATGCCACTTTATAACATGTGCTTATATATATATATATATATATATATATATATATATATATATATATATATATGAGACACATTTGTATGTACGTGATGAGTTATTACTCAGAATGTCATTGAGCTTTAAAATTGTGTATTAACTTTGATATGTTTATGCTGAGGAAAAGTATAAAATTTAGTTTCTGATTTTTACTAATCAAATGATACATTTCAATAATTAAAATAAATCCATATGTGGAATTCTTCACAGTTCTGCATTAGTACAGAAAAAAAGGAAACTTTTTAGTCTTTTTCAAACCTGCCAAGTTTAAATTGCACACGGGTATTGGTGGTGAAATTTAAGCCTAATGCTTTTTCAAAAATTATTGTTTTATAATTTTGTACTAATTGTAAAACATAAAAATCTTAATTATCAATTATTTGAAGAATTAAAAAAAACAGCATGAAAATGTTTCAAACCAAAGGATACATTTTTAAAAATATCATTATAAATTAAAGTTTGTGACCTTAGTTGAGTGGAACCCGAAGGCTCCCTTTTCATTTCATTCCATTGGCCTATTGGGTAGAGTGTTCACCATTGGCCCAGGAGACCGGGGTTCAATCCCAAGTTGAGTCATGCCAAGACTCAAAATACGGTAATTGATATCTCCTTGCTTTACACTCAGCATTATAATGTACGTATCAAGGGTAAAGTGGAGCAATCCAAGGAAAGGAGTTGCGCTCTTCCCTACTCTTTGGTGTAGTAGCTATTGAAAAGGGAGCCTTCGGGTTACCCTCGACTACGGTCACCAACTTTACTTTACTTACTTATTTTAAATAAAAACCGGAAAAAAAGAAATTTTAATTCGAAAAATAGTACATTTTTAATTTTTAGTACTTTTTATTGTAAGGATAAATTTTACTTCTGAGCTTCTTTTTATTGTAAGGATACATTTCACTTAGCTTCTTTTTATTGTACCAACCAGTAATCTTATATATTTAGAGAGTAAAAACGAAAAAAAGTATAAACGAAATTATTGTTTATCAATAGCCCAAAAACTGATTTTTTTAAAACAAATACTTTTCATATTTCTTCGATGAAAAATATTTTGATTTTAGTGTAACTGAAAAATCTTTTAAGAAATAAACAATTCACTAAATAAATGAATATTTTCATTCAAATTAATACGCGAATTTTTCCACCAAATATCAAGGCATATTATAAATTCTTAGCTTCTTTTTATTGTTACATTTTTATTGGGAAATTAAACGAATACATTTTTAATCGCTGTAATATAACAGTCAATTAAGAAATGAATTTAAGTTCTTTTGCATATTTTTTAAAAGTCTTTAGAAAAATAAATTATGATAATGTTTCAACGCACATAAAATAATATTCTAATAGTAAACAAAAAGATATTCCTAAAAAAAATAATATTTCAATGCGTGAATTCTTTTATCGTTAAATCTTTAGAGAGTATTTTTTAATTAGAACTATTCTGCTTGATAAAATTCATTAACTAAAAATTTTTGAGTATCCGAGAACAAATCATAAACAATAAAGTTTTATTATAGACCAAAAAAATCTTGAAAATGTTTTATACTTTCCATCAATATCGGCTTATATATTTTTATATATAAATAAGGACACACTTTTAATTCTCAACTTATTCATCTTTCAGTTTTCTGTCCCCCTGGTCTTTTCAAATCCTTTTAGTTTGATCATTGACCGGGTATTTCTGCTTGTATATATATATATATATATATATGTGTGTGTGTGTGTGTGTGTGTAAGCAAGTAAAGTTGGCGACCGTAGTCGAGGGTGATCCGAAGGCTCTCTTTTCGATAGCTTCTACACCAAAGTGTAGGGGAGGGCGCTACTCCTTTCCCTGGATTGCTCCACTTTACCCTTGATTCTTACTTTATAATGCTGAGTGTTAAGCAAGGTAACATCAAGTACCATTTTTAGAGTCTTTGGTATGACTCGACCTGGGATTGAACACGGGTCTCCCGGGTCATGGGCGAACACTCTAACCATTGTGCCAATGTCCGGTATGTGTGTGTGTGGTTTGTGCTATCACGAAATGAATATCTATTGCGTTTTCCCCCGGATAAATGTAGGTGTGTAGAGATGGTTGTTTGTTGGTTGGAGGCAAATACATACAAAGCACAGCTTGACATTCAGCCTTAGGAGCTTACGTTGTTTTATCATATCAGTCCAGTCGGTGAGACCGTGAAAACAGGAATAAATTGACAATGAACACCACGTGGTTGCTGCTTTATTCGAGGGACAATGCTCCTTCGTTCTGAACTCATACCCACCCAGCAAGACAGAAAAAGTGCAAATCACGCAATCATGTGACATATAAACTGGAGTTCACAGAACACTCCACCCTACTTCCGCTGCGAGTGGGTAACACTTCCGATCTCTGTCAATATTTACTGACAAGGTCCCGGATGCTAAATCAAGCGTATCATATCATCTCAGTGAAGTGAAAAAGAGACGAAAATCTCTCAATTCTCGCTCCGGTAGCCATTTGCTTATATAATCGAAGAGACAGAGAGAGAAACAGACAGACAGAGAGTACTCGATATATAAGGCCAACAATATAGCACTAACATTTTAAAATTGTGTTTTTAGAATGAATTAGAAATTATTTCAAAATGAATTAAAAATCAGAATTTTAAAGCCTAAATATGCCCATTATTTGACAGTTAGTTTCCCGATATCTCAATCGACCATCATGTAATATACAGTAGCGAGCGCAAAGAGCAGAACGATGTTAAGAAAAAGTCTAAATGCGAAATAACTTTTTATTTTAAAGCTTCATAGAAAATTTTATCAAGGAAAAATTAGGATATAAAGGTAAATTATATAATTCCAAAATAGAAAGCTCAATAAACTTATTTTGATAAAATTATAAGAACAATTATATGACATTCGAAAAAATACATGATCAAATACATCAGAACGATTATATGACAATTTCATTTAAGTGTTAAGGAGTTGGCTGGCGAAAATAATTAAAGGAAATTAATTAATTTTATTAAATCATGATAATAAGTATTTTATTAAAAATAATTTCATTTTCGGTGTCCAAGTATTTTTTGAGAACCGTGTATAAAATAAATATCAAGTGATTAAGTACAAAAAAGTTTGAGATCTGATCAGGGCTTGTTGACCTATAAATCTGTCCCCAAAAAATAAACATCCGCACAGCTGCAAAGAGCTGTCAAAAGAGCCATCGGATTTCAAAGCGTAAACAAAAAGATGTATTTTTAAAATAGCGGACAATTTGAGTTGGGGTCACCAAGTTTGGCACAAGGCCTTGAATCACCAAATCATTGGTCAACCAACCACAGGACTGCTCCTTGTGGCCCCTCCCGATGACTGTGGCTGATTGGCCGATTGTTTAAACCAATCAGGGGCAAACCGGGGGGATTGCTCCGATGATAGCCATTGGTCGGCAGTCCCCATTGGCTGACCAATCAGAAACTGATTATTCGGGATTCGGGCCCATAAATAGAGGACACCCAAAGCGAAAAATTGAGTTGGTTCAGGAATTCGCCGCTTAAAGAACCAAACCCGTTGCCATTGCATTCGCCATTTTGACACTGCCTAATTGCAGTTAAAACTCCGCCAATCAACGACTTTTACCCCCAATTTGCGGTGTTTGACTAAAAACTATCTAAACAACTGTGTAAATAAACGTTTGTTACTATTTATAACAAACGCCTTATTTTCGTCATTTTGAAAAATTTGCTCGGCAACTTTTTCTTCTCTCCAACACGAATTCCAACCTTCATCGACTGGACCTCATCCATCTTCTCTTTTCTCGGATCTGAAAGCAACGTGGGCGTGGAAAGAAACAGAGAAAGACCAGTCGACACATGTGGTAATCACGAGACCAGCGGCCAACTAGGTGTCGTGAAGCTATAGTACCACAATTAAATAAATCCGTAAAATTAAATAATTATTTTGCATTATTTAAAAAAAATGATGGTAAGAATATAAAATATGGCATTTTACTAAATTAGACCGGCCCTCGTATTGTAAACATGGCGAAAAAATCTGTGACATCATTGGGACTTAGATAACTGATAGTGAAGTTGCGTAGTGACGATAAACTCTCGATTGGGGGTATTTCAAAGACTGTGGGAAAATCTAAAAGTTTTATTCATAGTATTTTAAGAAAACTTGAGGAAACTGGGTACTGTGAAGCCAAGAAACTACCTGGCTGGAGGCCTAGAAAAATTACTGCAAGGGAACACAGATGGATTGTTAATGAATCGAAGAATGGATCAATTTTCGATAGCAACCACTATCTCTAAAAGAGCTAATGCTAACCTTGGCATTAAAATATCAAGGCACACTATTTCCCGAAGACTGACTGAAATAACTTTGAACAGTCGAGTAGATTCTACGAAGCCTTACATTCCTAAAAAGAACAAAATGAATCGATTGAAATGTGCAACTTAATACTTCATACGGACTGAAGAACGGTGGGATTGTGTTCATTTGAGCGATGAGTCAAAGTTTAACTTGTTCGGTTGTGACAGGAGAAGGCTCGTACGACGAAGTCCTAAGGAACGATATTTACCTCACTGTACTAAAAGCAGCGGTAAATTTGGAGGATGAAAGTGTGATGGTGTTTAGCATGGTACAGGTTGTTGGTATAGGACCTCTTGTCAGGCTATACGGTAAAATTAACTGTATACCAAGAGATATTGAAGATATTGAAGAAACATGTACCTAATTTGAGAACTGCAATTAATCAACCAGCTGTATTTATGCAAGATAACGCTCCTTGTCACATAGCGAAGTCTGTTGAGACTTTTATTTCTGACGATGCTGTTACTGTTATGGAATGGGCTGCTCAAAGCCCAGACATGAATCCTATAGAGAATATTTGGAAGTTACTAAATGAAAGGGGAAAGAAAAAGATTCCAAGAAACGTCGAAGACCTATAGACTAATTTGAAAGGAAAACGGGAGAAAATATCAATTGATGAATGCAAGATGATGAATGAATTCGCTCGTGTAGCAAAAGTCGTTGAGCAATTATTGAAAGCAAAGGTCTATACATCAAGTAATAATGAATTATGAACGCTATTTTCCTTTATATATGATGTATCCATTACAATAGTATGATTTTCTTAATCGTTCTGATGTTTTTGATCATCTATGTTTTTGAATTTTATATAATCATTCTTATAACTTTATCAAAATAAGTTTACTGAGTTAAAATAAGTTTACGGAATTATATAATTTACCTTTATATTCTTATTTTTCCTTGATATAATGATCTATGAAGCTTTAGAATAAAAAGTTATTTCACATTTAAACTTTTTCTTAACATCGTTCTGACCTTTATGCTAGCTAATATATACATATATATATATATATATATATATATATACTTATATATATATATATATATATATATATATATATATATATATATATATATATATATGCGTGAGCGCATGTGCTATTTATGCATTTTGTGTATCCATCAGCATTATTATGCAGTATTGCCCTCAGTGATTAAAAAACCTACCAATCATTATATAAATGTTAATTTTCTTTTTAACGATCCAACAAAATAGAATTCAAAGGTTACAAAAATAATCCTGTGAATGGAAGGCAATAATAAATAAAGGCTTTTTATATCATGGTGATTAGAATTTTTTTTTTTTCGCAGGGATGGTTTTATATCAGGACAGCGACATATTTGTACTTTTGGTCATAGAATTTCAATACCCTGGTTGGTAGGTTGGTTGGTTTTATGGCATATCAACCTTTGTAGGTTATTCAACGTCAAATACATTTTTATACATATAATCAGTTCTATTTCAAACAATTCAGTTTAGTATGAGTAGACGGTTTAATTGTCAAAAACATTTCTATTTCAAGCCATTCAGTTTATTCAAACATTTCTAGTTCAGCTAATTCAATTTAGTATAAGTACAGATTTTGATTACACAGTTAAATATCAAAACCGTTCTATATTAAACGATTCAGTTTAGCGTAAGTACAGTTTCAATGTCAAAAACAGTTTAATTTCAAACAATTCAGTTTAACGTAACCACGCAGTTTAAATGTAAGTAAACAGTTTAATTCTCAAAAACATTTCTATTTCAAGCTATTCAGTTTAGTCAAACAGTTCTATTTCAAACAATTCAGTTTAGCATAAGTATGAAGTTAGTTCTATTTAACCCATAAGTAGAACCTATCAGGTGCTACCATTCCGAGCTAGAGTGGACCTGAGAGCAATGGCAATGAAGGGGTACTCCGCATTCCCCAAAGCTCCAACATCACTGGAACCTCACCATCAGATAGTTTAGTGTCATATCCAGGACACTCATTGGGGAGTCTTACTCCTCTGCAGAGGTGCAGTCGGAGTATTCTACTGCTCCAGCCGACTGAGCAATCAATACCCTGAGGGATTTGCAATAAATGATGCCTGTTAATATTCTTTTGACTGAATAATGTTCTCAAAAAAAAACTAAAGTCCTCCTATATTTACTCAAAAAGAGAATTCTTTTTTTAATTAAAAAATGTTGGACAGCACTTATTTGTGTAAAGTACTGTTCATCGAAAATATCCAGATAGGTATACAGATAACTCATTCAATATTTTTTAGACGCCTTCTTTTGCGTGCCCTTTCTTTACTGTTCAAGACGTCTGCTTTTGCGTGTACATTCTTTCTTCATCAAGACATCTTCTTTTGCGTGCACATTCTTTATTCTTCGACATGTAATCTTTTGCGTGCAAGTTCATTATTGTTCAAGACGTCTACTTTTGCGTGCACGTTCTTTATTCTTCCAGATGTCTTCTTTTGCATTCACATTCTTTATTTTTTAGATGTCTTCTGTTGCATGCACATTCTTTATTCTTCCAGATGTCTTCTGTTGCATGCACATTCTTTATTTTTCTAGATGTCTTCTTTTGCGTGCACATTCTTTATTCGTCAAGAAATCTTCTTTTGCGTGCATATTCTTTATTCTTCTAGACATTTTCCATTTTAAAACCGATTGTATACTACCGGGAACATCCTATGACATTGATGAAAATTAATACACTGCCTTTTAATCGTCAATTCCTTTCAACAATTCAAGGCTATCTAATTCAAAGCTAAAATCTAACTTCTCACTTCTAGAATTCTTGTCACGTGCCTTTAACTCTTCCAACAAAAGCCAAACCTTCAACAGACCTAAGGGTTACAACTTTTGCTCGCACATGAGTTAACCTCACATCGTTACGCAATGATTTCTGCTCTGAAGATGTTGGTTAGATTTTTTTATTTATACATTTCATGCCAAATAAACAAAGATTGAGTCATCTACTATCAAATAGAGAAAGAGACAGACAGACAGACAGACAGGAGACAGAATATCATCTTGTAACATAGATACGTATGCGTCTCCAGGAATTTGGATGAGCGGAATCATCACTTTCAATATATTATGTACAGCATCCAAGCAGATCTAACTCGCTCGGTAACAAGGCATGTAAAATCCGTGTCAGGGAGCAAATAGATATCGGCCGGGTAAGAAAAAAACAAGACGTGCAAGAAATGTTGAAATACATTGCAATGTACGAAGTTCTCCTTCCCACAGGATTAGAGCAGGAAAAGCCAAAATTTGCCTGAATAGCATGGAAAAGATTAGTTATTGACTGCAGACAGAAAAAGAAATTCAATAGGTAGGCTGGACACATGCAACACTAGAGCGTATATTTTCTTCCTTGTCTTATGTTTTTTGCGCATTGTGGAGTCTATGGTTTCTTGGTAATATGAGCTTCTTGGAAGTCTTACTTTCTGTAAATGTATTCCTTATAATGAGGTTCTTACTATAATTTAATCTATATATTCAAAACATTGAATTAAGAAAAGTATATATATATATATATATATATATATATATGTATACTGAAGTTTTGGTAAAGATGATGGAACCCAGTTTTATTATTATCTTTAAATTTATTTTTTCAAGACTCCTTGTTATTTTTCGAGTGCCGGGATATATATATATATATATAATGCCATGGAATTTCTTCTGCTTAAATATATAAATATAATACATATTTATTTATTATCATTACATAATAGCTCTATCCCAGATATTGAGCACTCTCCATATTATATTGCACTTAGTTCGCCACAAACCCACAAAGTGATTTAGTGACAACCAACACTGTTACAATATAAATATAATATGCGTGTGTGTGTGTGTGCAGGGCTACGCCACGAAATACAGAATCCCAAGCATGTTTTTTAATAAAAGTTTTTTGTCTTGTAAAAAAAGACGAAAGTAGGAATTTATTCCTGATATTTAAACATTAAAACAATGCAAGTAAAAAAAGAAAATGTATCAATCTAAATATACAACGGCGAGTTAAAAGTTCTCGAATATTTTAGTACGTGCTATTGAGGCGTGTATATCACGTGACAAAAGCCTTTCACGCCGAAGCAGTTAGCTGCTATGTCTCGTAGTATGGTGGTATTAAGTGCGCAGACACTTTATCCATTGCTTCCCTCCGCATGTGATTTGAATATCACAGAAATAAATGTCCAATGTAGTCTAATTAGGGACCTTATACTTTGCGAAATCGAATAGAATCATTAAACTGCAGAATCAACCAAAATATTTAATGGTGTGAAAAGTAAAGGTGCAGTTGTTCAAAATCGAATAATTAAATGGTTCATGAACCGTGATCATAAAGCAAGGGCACCGTGAATTTCGTGAATTTCAAGGCCATACTCCAAGCTATAGACGCAAATCAAGCGAAACATATCTGGCAAGCACGGCATCACACAGTCCAATGCAGTTTGTCATCTTCATGGTCACGGTAAAAGCATGCAGAGCGGATGAATTGTGCCAAATGTTATCAAAATATTGCAAAACATTTGACACACCCTCGGAGTATATTCCTTGTGTGTGTTTACGCAATTATTGTTTTGGTTAACGGAATGGTTCAATTTCGGGAAGAGCTGTGTTGCGATTTTATCTTAATAAATATCAATTTTCACCTGATGATCTGCGAGAAATAATGAAAAAGTCTAGTATCCCTTGTTTAGAAGAATCTCAAAATTGTATTTTTAGTATGTGAGAGACATACAGATATATATATATATATATATATATATATATATATATATATATATAGTAACTCCTCTGCAATTGATGGATGAGATACAAGATCAGTTTTTAATCGGAATTTAACAGGTTTGGATTCAGCTTTCTTTCTTTTATTCCGTTTGCGATACCAACATAAAAGAGCCCTGACTTACCTACAATTTAATCATAACAGCTGAAAGAATAATTGTCTTCTTACGTTTTCAAAGTTTATTTAAAACTATGTGTAAACAATTCGTTTTGGATTTAAGTTCGGGTTGCCGTATATATATATATATATATATATATATATATATATATCGTTTCTTCAGATGAAATACACGCTTAATTTAAGCATTCATTTAATCTGAAGAGACAGAGATTATATTCTTCGCCGAAAAAAATTTATAATGACAATTTAACCGTTGTTGCGTTTTCTTTAATAAGCTCTGTATGCGAGTTGTTGTTTTTTATGTAAACCTAAAAAGGAATATATAAAATAGCCATACATTGAGCATTCCCATTGATTTATATGAAATCCCTCATATATTTTAAAGTCGAATAATACACAACCATAATCTACGGTCGCTTACTCGATATTACCGACTCTATATATCTATCTATCTATATATATATATAAAACTGACTAGATTTACCGATCTTAATGAAGGAATGAATTACCTTTGAGTTTTGCTTGATTGTTTGTTTGTTTGCTTGCATTATATGGCATATCAATCTTTGCAGGTTATTTAATGTCAAATCTCTTTTTATACCAATAAACAGTTCTATTTCAAACAATTCGGTTTAGCATAAATACACAGTTTAATTGTCAAAAATATTTCCATTTCAAGCAATTCAGTTTATTCAAACAGTTCTAATTCAAACAATTCAGTTTAGTATCATTATAGTTTTTGTCAAAACAGTTCTATTTCAAACAATTTTGTTTAGCGTATGAAGAGTTTCAATATCAAAAACAGTTCTATTTCAAACAGTTCAGTTTAGCATACAAAAAAGTTCCATTTCAAACGATTCAGTTTAGCATAACCACATTATTTAAATTTAAAAACAGTTCTTTTGAAAACAATTAAATTTAGCATAAGTACGCAGTTTAGTTTTATTTGACCCATTGATAGGACTCTGTCAGGTGCTACCACTCAGGAGTAGTGACGGCAATGAATGGGTAGCTTTTTAGCTGGGCCGTCTGGCATTCGTGTCGGATGGGGTATCAAACAATAGCAGATTCGAGGCCGAAAGGCCCCCACTTTGGTTGAGCCACCTTCGGGTGGGCGAGCTGCAACCTTTGTCCCCTATGTATAGCACTAGACCTTGTTGTCTAGTTTAAGCTATAACCCAACATACATGCTCGGATCCAAATTTGGATTCGTGAAACTGCTTGCCTCATTAGACCCACATTCCACTTAGTCGGTCGATGAGCATCACAGACCAGCATGGTTCGAGTGTCGGCTCGTTTCCGACCTATCCCTCCCTTTTATCCCCCCTTTAATCAGCCTCCGGGCTTTTGACCATGTGTCAAGTCCTGTCTGGTGGGAGGCAGCGACAAATACAATACTATTGACAACTTCATTTAGAATATCTAAATTTCTTGGTTGCTTTTTATCATTGGTACGGCAATCGGTCAAGGAGAAGAAAAACTATTAAATTCCGCTTAAAATTGGCCTTGTGCCGCGTCCAGCTTGTATGGAGGAGTGGGTATATATGCCCCCTCCCACGGAGGTAGAGCACGCTTGCAAAGGAATGCAAAGTTCTTTGATGAATTGAGCACTCAGTAGCCGTTAAGCGCATATATAAACAAAAGAAAAATGATCCATATGCGTTAAAATCCCGTCGCTTACGAAGACTGATGTCTGTGCGGTAAAATATCAGACTGTCGTAAAGTCAGTCAGTTTTCGATCACAGCTTGAAGTATCTCATCTGCCTAGCCACACTCATGAGTTGTGTTACAACGAAACAGTCTGTCTGTGGATGACAATATATATATATATATATATATATATATATATATATATATAACCGGCAATTGGCATAATTAGAGTGTTGGCCAATGGTCCGAGGTTTAATCCCAGGTTTAGACATACCAAAGACTAAAATAATGGTACTTGATGCCTCCTTGCTTAACACTCAGCATCATAAGGTATGGGTAAATGGTAAGTGGAGCAATGCAGGGAAAGGAGTAGCGCCCTCCACTACACTTTAGTGTAGTAGCTATTGTAAAGAGAGCCTACGGGTAGCCCTCAGCTACGGTCAGGCAACAACTTATATATATATATATATATATATATATATATATATCCATTAATCTCTCAGATGCTGAAAATTATTACGTCTTTTTTCAATGAATGGTACTAATTCTGATGTTGATAGACCACCAGTGAAACATGGCAATTAGATTTTATAATTTTTTCTCTCTCTCTTATATATATATATATATATATATACATTAAAGGTGTTGATGCAAGTAGTGAATTTTTTCTAGTTAGCGTGACAGACGTAGAGCTTTCTGAAAATAGATAACACTTCATTTAAGACATTAGCAACATAGGTCGTTTGTTACAAAATAATAATTCACAGCTTATAGGTGGAGCTGGGTAGATTAGTGTCTCTATTTTTACACATAGGTACAAACTCTCGTGTATAATTCTTAAACCTTTCGCAAACAAAATTTATTGGCAATTGAATGATACTGAGGAGTGAATCAGCAGAACACATTTAAGATGACACTTCAATATGAGGCCTTCAGAATAATGAATTATTTTTTTCGTCATTATCACTATTTTTTCTTTATATTTTTCTGATTTGTTTAAAAGACAAAAGTAGTTGGCAATAGATCGTATCACCTGACTGATTCAAGTCGATAGGGAAAATAAGATTGAATATAATCCTTACTCGGCATTAATTTGCATAAAAATCAATGTTGTTCGCCTCTGAGGCGCAAACGGCGTCTGAATTTGAAGGTGAGTTAATCAAAATTCACATCCGATGCCTCAAAACTGATACAAAAAGCTGTCTGCCTTTACGGTGTTCTATTCATCTTGGTGTGTGAGCCAGTAGATACGAGAAGCATAATCTAAATGATATCCTATTTAAAAAAGCACTATAAAGAGTGGACACTTTTTATAATATACGAATTGTTTATTATGCAAAGTATTCAATATGTTAGGTTGTTCAGAAAATACTGTTCAATATTAATAAAAAGTATTCTAAGAGTAGATATATAAAAAAAATTCCCATTCCTAATAATTAAAGTATCGTCTTTGTTAATTTTCTATAAATTCTTTCAGAATTTGATTTTGAAGGTTATGTGCCTCTAATCAAGAATATTCAAAATGAAGTGATGCATTTACGCTTTTGCATGAGTTCAAGCTTGGTCACGATGCCTCTTAAACAGTTGCCAATATCAACAGGGCATTTGATTAAGGATCCACTTGTGATCAGAGAGTACAGCGCTCGTTTCAGAAGTTCCGTGAAGAGGATACGAAACTTGAATATCAAAAGGGGAAATAACATCCATCTGGAATTAAAGACGAACATCTGAAAACGATTGTTGACATGAATAGAAATTTCTCACGCAATAGGTGCATTTCAAAAATATCGGATCATCACCAAAATATTTTCAAGATGAAGAAACCCGATAAATGGGCTCCAAATGAACTCAGTGAAAATCAAAGAGCTCAACGTTTTAAAGTGTGTTCGATGCTGTATTGTCTGAAATAGAACAATGTATTTCTTGATCGAATATTGACTTATGAGGGAAAATGAATCCTTTATGATAATTATAAATGTGACTGTCTGGTGCTCTGTTATTGACGTTGTCCATTGCGGCCTCATGGAATGAAACCAGAGCCTAACTACGGAAGTTCTCTTCCCTCAAATGGATGAATTGAATATTCAGTTAAGTAAAATGCGATCGGCATTGGTCAATCCACGAGGTCTAATTTTGCTTCATGACTATGCTCGATCACATGTTGTCAGGATGAAATTGCAGAATCTGACTGACCTAGAATATGAGACTTTCTTCTATTTATTGTATTATTACATCTCACCAACGAACAATTATTTTTCTCAAGATTCTTGACATTTTCACGCCCAGAAAAATTCCCTTCCGAAACTGCATTTAAAGATTTTTGTAAACAAAATCTTCAGAGCTATATCATACAAGTATAATGAATCGATACCAGAAATACATAGTTGTTCAAGGGTTATAATTTGACTGATTAAACAGAATTCAAATTTATCAATTCAGGAATAAAATCCATAGGAATTTATTATACGACAAAAAGAATAGTTAGAAGAAACTAGAGAAAACACCTAATATTTTTTTAAATACAGTTAATCATGAGGCGTATATTTTGATATCATTCGCAAGCATAAAATATCTTAGTCTCTTGTTCAACTCTAAACTGTATACCGTGATGTGCCCGTGGTGTAATGGTTATCGTTACAGAATATGGACACGGCGATACGAGTTCAATTTCTGGACGAGACTGATTGCATTTCACATAGCACTAATACCCTTGGGAAAGGTATGAATCCAATTATTCTCCCTCCAGCTATGGGTAAATAGTAGGGCAGACTAGGTTCTTCAGCCTTGCTGAGGCAACTAGTCTAGGAGAAGGAAAACTCTGAATTCAAACCTACTAAACTCCGCTTAAAAAATTGACCTTGTGTCATATCCTGCCCGAGCGGAGGGGTTGGGTAAATAGGAACTCTAAACTGTATACACAAATAGGTAACTTGCCCAGTCTACTGGGGGTGTAGAATACTCCGACTGCATGTCTGCAGAGTATTAAGACCGCTCAATAAATATCCCGACATTGACATTAAAAAATCTTATGGTAAGATTCCATAAGCTGTGGGGAATGCTGAGTTCTCCACGCTGACCCGGAGTGGTAGCACCTGATAGGATCCTATCAATGGGTTAAACAGAACTAAACCATGGTTTCGAGAGTTTACTGTTTTTAACATTAAAATTACATATCTATGCTAAACCAAATTGTTTAAAACAGGACACATGGCGTAACAGTTATCTGCGTTGGTTCCCTAAGCTTCTAAGGAGACAACCATCTGGAGGTTGCATGTTCAATCCTGACTGCAGGCGAGTAACAATACAAGAATACTTAACACTTGTACCCGGTTATGGCTAGCGGAATCAGAACAGACGACCCGCGTGGATTCAATAAAGGACGTAGTTCGAAGTTCCGTGAGGGTTCCCGAGTTCGACAAACACCTGAAGAAGGCTTGAGGACATATCGGCCGAAACGTTGTGGAAATAACAATAAAGATGAAGACAATAGTCCGAAAACAATGATAAAAATAAAACAGAACTGTTTTCACATTTAAACTGCTTACTTATGCTAAACTGAATTATCTTAAATAAAACTTTTTTTACATTTAACTCGGTGTATTGTCCAGTTGGCTAGGGCAGTAAAATACACCGACTGCAGAGGAGTAAGACCCTCCCAATGAGTATCCTGGATATGACACAAAACAATCTGATGGTGAGGTTCCAGTAATGCTGGAGCATTGGAAATGTGCAGTACCTATTCATTGCTATCGCTCGAAGGTCCACTTTAGCCCGCAGTGGTAGCATCTGATAGGGCCCTATCTATGGGTCAAATAGAACTAAACTGCGTACTTTTGCTAAACTGAATTACTTGAGATGGAACCGCTTTGATATTTAAACTGCGTACGTTAAACTGAATTGTTTGAATTGGAACTGTTTGACTTAACCGAATAAATTGAAATAAAAATGTTTTTGACAATTAACCTGTATACTTACATTTAAACAGCGTACTTATGCGTAACTGATTGTTTGAAGTGAAATTGTTTTTGTATGCTAAACTCAATTCTTTGAAAGCGAACTGATTATTTGTATAAAAGGGGTTTGGCATTAAATATACTACAAAGGTTGATATGCCCTAAAACCCAAGCAACCAAATCAAATAGGCAAGATGTTCCCACGCCTTTCCAATAAATTTGTCATTGTCATATCCTCATTTAATTCATATTAATATAATGGATTTAACGATTTATTTATACACTGATGATTTATAAACAAGTATCCCAAGTGAACTTCCCTGAAGTTCTATTTTTCTTTCAATACACTTACATGTGATCTAGTCAAATAAAAGAAATAATACATTATTGACTAAATGCCTTATCTCAAGAATGTGATGAATACAACAAAGGAAGAGGCTACATTTTGATCTGACATTCACAAGATGTGACGGAAAGACAACAAAGACTGAAGATACCGTAAGATACAAGCGCGCTTAGCATAACGGTTATCGGTGTTGGTAATAGTATCGGTGCCTGTGGTTCATATCGTGGACGAGATTGTTTGTGCTTAACTTCATAATTATTTCCTCGTTATTTTCAGTTTTTTCTTTTGTTCTCTTTGTATTTTGCTTTGGTTAGGTAACTTATGTAAGAGAAGTAAAACTCAAATTCAAAACAGTTTTAATGCGATTAAAAATTGGCCTTGAATCACATCATACTCGTGGTGGAAGGAATGAATAAATAGATATGGTAAGATATTGCTGGGGTGGTCCAAGTTTGTGGTAAGGATGTTTTAGTCCCGGAAATTTACTTAATTCTATTGTTATCATTTGATGACGGCTTTGTGTGCTGCACACTTTTTTTTCTTATATATATAGAGAGAGAGAGACAGACAGACAGACTGGAGGGAAAAGAGCTGCTCGTGATATTGTTGTTTTCACCGTCGGAAATGGACACAGAGACACTCAATTTCAAATCATGGACAAGGCTATTTAAATTTCACATAGCACTAAAACCCTTGGAAGAGATATGCATCCGACTATTCTCTCTTCGGTTATGGATAAATAGTAGGACAGGCTGTGCTCTTTAACCTTTGTATGTCATCGGGTGTAGGAGAAGAAAAATGGTGCATCTAAACCTGTTGAATTCTACTTAAAAATAGACTTTGTGTTGCACTTAAAATGTTTGAATCCCTGATGCATTGTCTGGAGGAGTTAGCAGGAGGTATGGCCCTCTATGTGAATGCAAAAAAAAAAAAAAAGAAAAAGGAGCACATTTGTTTTATTCAAAATTAAACCTCTCCTCACTAAGTGGTGGTTCTTTGAAATTAGTGAACAAGTACACGAACCTCGTTAACAGCGTCTCATCGACTGAAAGTGACATCAGAATGCTCCGAGCAAAGTCATGGACACCTATTGATAGGTTATCGATCATATGGAAGTCTGACCTATCCGATAAAATAAAATGCCACTTCTTCCATCAGCGGTTGTGTCAATTCTACAATATGGATGCACCACATGGACGCTGATAAAGCGAATTGAGAAAAAGCAAACGGGAACTGCACAAAAATGCTATGAGCTATATAGAACAAATCCTGGAAGCAACATCCAACGAAACAGCAGCTGTACAGCTACCAATCTAATATCTCTAAAACCACCTAAATAAGACAAAAAAAGGTATGGGGGACACTGAGAATCAAGGATGCTGACTGTCTTCTGGAAAATGAAAGGTTACACAACAATTGATTTCCTTGAAAAACGGTGCAACCAATGATTCCTGCAGCTAAATCCTTCGGCAACATTTACCTTATTCATTGAATAACTCTAATATATATATATATGCGGAAAATTTCAAAGAATTCCATCCTACTTCCTTTTCACCTCATTAAATTGTTCTTTGTTACTTAAATTTTTTTACTTATTGGTTGCTTGGCCTAGGGGTTAGAGTGTTCGCCAATGGCCCGGGAGACCTGGGTTCAATCCCAGGTCGCGTCATACCAAAGACTCAAAAAATGGTACTTGATGCCTCCTTGCTTAACACTCAGCATTATAAGGTACGGATCAAGGGTAAAGTGGAGCAATCCAGGGAAGGAGTAGCACCCTCCCCTACACCTTGGTGTAGTAGCTATCGAAAAGGGAGCCTTCAGGTTACCCTCGACTATGGTCGCCAACTTTACTTTTTACTTATAAATGCAAGCCGGTACTATACTGCAAAGCAAGCAGTATTATCTAAAGAAATGCTTTACCAAAGTTGATATATATAACATAGAAAATGGCGTTGCTTCCCGGGGATAAGAAAAATTATATCAGGAAAACATAAGAATATGCATAAATAAAAACATCAAAGTTAATGCATACATTATAGAATACACACACATAAAATATGACAATATTTGTTTCTCTAAATTGCCAGATATGTAGAAAGAGAGATAAAAGCGTAGATGTAGCAAATTTTACGATCATATAAACGTGCATAATGCTGTGAGTGTAGGATGTAACGAATTAAGGATGAATAACATGGAAAATCGCATTTTCTTTCTTTGGTTAGGATATTGATACTAAGCTTTGACTAAAGACGTAAAAGTATTCTGTTAGTCTAACAAGAAATTCTTTCAAGGCATGGACAACTATCGATAGACTCTCGATCATATGGAAATCAGACCTGACCGATAAAATGAAACGCAGTTTCTTCCAGGCAGCGGTCGTATCGATGCTGCTATATGGATGCACTACTTGGACGCTCACTAAACGGCTGAAGAAGAAGCTTGACGGCAATTACGCAAAAATGTTGCGAGCAATATTGAACAAGTCCTGGCGGCAACACCCCACAAGGCACCAACTATACGGGCACCTATCACCCATCACGAAAACTATCTAAGTTCGACGAAACAGACACGCAGGACACTGCTGCAGAAGCAAGGACGAGCTCATAAGTGACGTACTCCTATGGACCCCCGCATATGGCCAAGCAAAAGCAGGACGACCAGCTCGAACATACACAGCAGCTATATGGGGATACGGGATGTAGCCCTGAATACCTGCCAGAAGAGATGAACGATAGGGAGAAGTGGCGAGAGAGGGTCAGGATATCCGTGCTAGCGGCACGACATGATGATGATGATATATATCATCATCATCATCATATCGTGCTGGCAGCACGGATATCCCTGACCCTCTCTCGCCACTCCTCCCTATCGTTCATCGCCCAGGTAGGTCTTCCGGACAACATCCTGTATCCTCACATAGCTGCTGAATATACGTTCGAGCTGGTCGTCCTGCTTTTGCGCGGCCATGTGTGGGGATCCATAAGAGTACATCTCTTATGAGTTCATCTCTGCTTCTCCAGCAGTGTCCTGCATGTCTGGTTCGTCTGACTTGAATATTTTTCGTGACAGGGGGCAGGTGGCCGTACAGTTGGTGTCTTGTGGGGTGTTGCTGCCAGGACTTGTTCAGGATTGCACGCAGCATTCTTGTGTAATTGCCATCTAGTTTCTTCTCCAGCCGTTTTGCTAGCGTCCATGTAGTGCATCCATATAGCAGTATCGATGTGACCGCTGCCTGGAAGAAACTGCGTTTCATTTTATCTGTTATGTCTGATTTCCATATAATCGATAGCCTATTGATAGCTGTCCATGCTTTCGTTAACCTCGTTTCGATGTCCTTTTCGGTTGATTCGACGCTGCTTCCTAGGTACGTGAATTTGTCTACTAGTTTAAGTGGGGTTCCTTCTAGAGTGGAGATGTCCCCCGTTTGGTTATAGCACATATATTCCATTTTGTGTGCATTAATATAGAGGCCTATGCTTGCTGCTGCTCGTTCCAAACTATGCAGAAGTGTTTCGGCTTGGTCAGGTGTATTTGCCAGTATCGCTATGTCATCGGCGTAGTCGGCGTCGGTAATTGTTGTTGCGGGGTATCTTCTGCTTTTTTTCTTCGTCAGTTCGAAGCCATTCTCTTTGATTTTGTCAATCGATGTTCTAAGTACGTAGTCTAGACAAATGATAAAGAGGTACGGGGCTAGCGTGTCCCCTTGTAGTACTCCTGCTACAATGTCAAAGTATTCTGTGTCTCCATCCGGTGATATATATATATATATATATATATATATATATATAAGTCAGTGTCTTTGAGTGTATATCTGTGTGTGTCCGTGTTTATTTATGTGTGTGTGTGTGTGTGTGTGTGTGTGTGTGTGTGTGTGTGTGTGTGTGTGTGTGTGTGTGTGTGTGTGTGTGTGTGAGGCAAAAGTGAGCTTGAAAAATAACAATATATACAAGACTCACGAAATGTGTACCACTATTCCTGTTTTTATATGTTTGTGGTTGTGTGTGTATGTACGATCGGGGTAGAAAGAGAGTATGTATGTGGTGTATGTATATGTATGTGTCTGTATGTGTATGTCTTATGCAAGAGAATTTTTGGAAAATATCTATCCATAAAACACCTAATGATTGTTCCATTTTTATGCTTATATACAAGTACACACACACACACACACACACACACATATACCCAGTGTCAAAGATACCACCATGTAATATATATTGGCACAATGGTCGAGTTATACTAGTGACTCAAAAAATGGTACTTGTTGCTACCTTGCTTAACACTCAGCTTTATACGGTAAGAATCAGGGGTAAAGTGGAGCAATCTAGGGAAAGGAGTAGCGCCCTCCCCTTCACCTTGGTGTTGTAGCTATCGAAAAGGAAACCTTCATGTCACCCTCGACTGCAGTCGCCAACTTTACTTTTTTACTTATATATGTAACAGCTCTATCATTGATATTGACTACTATTTAATACCGAAAAATGTTGTCCACCATTAACTCACATCTACGCTTTTATCTCTCTTCCTACATATATGCTAATTTAGGGAAACAAATATTGGAATATTTTTTGTATGTGTATTCTATAATCTATACATTGTCTTCGATGGTTTTATGATCATAAACTATATATATATATATATATATATATATATATCAGTTTCTGTTTTGGCCTGTCCTTTATAGCTAACCAACGGTTTGATGCATCATTGTCAAATTTGGTCTAAATAATTAACGCCAGAATGCTTGAACGCAAACAGTTATTGTCCTTATGGTAAAACGAGTTTCTCACAAAGAAAATGTCTTTAACGTTAAGCAAAATCCACGTGGAAGCCATATTAGTGAAAGATAAAACTATTCGCACAGAGTTAAAATTGGAAGTAAATTAATTGACTAATTAATTTAATAACACATTATTACTAAATTTTATAAGTAGTACTCCACAAGACACCAACTGTACGGCCACCTGCCTCCTATCACGAAAAATATTCAAGTTAGACAAACCAGACATGCAGGACACTGCTGGAGAAGCAGGGACGAACTCATAAGTGATGTACTCTTGTGGACCCCCACACATGGCCGGGCAAAAGCAGGACGGCCAGCACGAACATACATTCAGCAACTATGTGAGGATACGGGATGTTGTCCGGAAGACCTGCCTGAGGCGATGAACGATAGAGAAAAGTGGCGAGAGAGGGTCAGGGATATCCGTGCTACCAGCACGACATAATGATGATGATGATTACAAAGACTAAGAGGACCTAAACAAAAATGTTTAAATTGATAAATCTCTTAAATGTCACTCGTTAAATATTTATAAAATATTTCTTTACAACTTACGATTGTTCATTTTTTTTCATTAAAATCCTTCCATAGGCACAGAGAATATTCATACCTAATTTACTCTTATCTATGGCAAAGCCCATCAAAATTATATATATATATATATATATATATATATATATATATATAAACAGAGAAACAGAAATAAATAGTGAAACCAGGAAAAACACGTATCCAACATACACACTAGGAAAAAATAGGTAGCTAACTAAATGGTATCGAAATTAATATAAGCATTAATATTTCTCTTAAAAGTTAATTATCGAACTTAACATGAAAAGAAAATAAATTAAACAAATAAATAAAAAAGTTAAATTACCGTAATTATAACTGACAGAAGAAATTTGAAAATTAAAATAAAACGGAAATTCAATAAAATGAGGAGGTAATTCCTTAATCTCTTCCGCCCCCCCTCCACCTCACGTGTCTATTCTGTTTTAATTAATTATCCATTGGATCTGAAGAAGTCCAGTATAAATTTTTTTTCTTCGTGTTTTTGGTTCACACCAAAAACTGAAAAACAGGATGGAAATAAATTTATAATCCTAAATTAACCGGTCTTTGGTTTTTACTTAAAGACATATATATATATATATGTGTGTGTGTGTGTGTGTGTGTGTGTAAGTGTGTGTGTGTGTGTGTGTGTAAGCGTGTGTGTGTAAGCGTGTGTGTGTAACATAATCTAAATGCTACCATTAAAAAAGAAGCGATATATTAAGTCTGAAATTAGACTGATTGATATAAATGTATCACTGGACTCTTTCACGTGAAAATAGCTATAAACATTGATTTTCATCGGTATTTGCTGAACGTCTACGGAGACCAATTTTTATGTTGTAAATATAGAATTACTTTCATGATGTACATGAATATACATATGTACTTGCTGAAGAATTTGGGATGAACTCAGACGTAACGAGAAAGAAAACATTTAGGAAAATCAGATTCTCATTTTTCGACATTGATTTAATGGCATCAGCATGTTAACGGATTTATTACCAAAACATTCCTATCATACAAGGGGCAGAAGAGTGATGAATAAAAAAATACAAGTGGCTATACATTCTTCATAAAACGTACGCATCCCTCCTTACACTGTAAATATTTTGGTTGCTGGTTGGTTTGTTTGTTTGTTTGGTGTTTTATGGCATTGTGACTTCTTTAATGCTAACTCTTGTTTTACACACACACACACACACACGCACACACATATATATATATATATATATATATATGTGTGTGTGTGTGTGTGTGTGTGTGTGTGTGTGTGTGTGTGTGTGTGTGGAAATTTCTCTGTATTATATATATATATATATATATATATATATATATATATATATATATATATATATATATAGTGTATCTATGAATATTGTTTTATTCATATATCATATATATTTTCTTCTAGCTGATAATGTCTTATAAAAATTCGCCTTATATTACTTGATTTTACGATTCCATTTTGATCGTTAACAAATATGGAAAAGCTAGTGGGGGCGGGTATGATATTTTTATTCTTTAACTGCCTTTACATCACCCCGCTAGTTCTTCCATAAATTGCTAAAACTGCTAATTGCGTTAACTGTCACCTTATCTTCAAATGTGCAGTTGTTATGCATCTCTATGGGTTTGTAAGATCATGTATGTCAGCATATTTATCTCTGTTTTCATCACATACATGCACTCTGATATTTTGCTCATGAGATGGAGATACCAAGATCCCTACCATTATCAGTTCACTGACTGTTCTGATATGTTATCAGCAACGAAACCGACAAGAAAGACATCGGAAACTTCGCTAAATGTTCTAAATGTGCGCATGCGTAAACGAAAATTGTATTGTTCGTATGGAAGGCGAAAAGATTTTTACTCCTAGTTTAGTAGGACTTATAATCACGTGCGTATGTGTACGTGTAAGGAGTATTTATGAATTTTGTTTATCTAATTGGGTATATTAATAATTCTTATTCATTGAAATGTGGTTTTTAGCTGAAATGAGACCTGGAATTTGTATTGTATAATAACGGACTTATAGGATTAAAATTACTCATGGAATTAAGTGCTGTGACAAGGAAGGAGATTGTTGGGGATAACAAATGTTTTTTGTTGTTTTTCTCATTACAAATCTTCGAATTACTTGCCATATTCTACTGACTTGGTGTCTCAACTAAGCTAATCTTAGTTAATAACTACACAGACACACAACTCCCAATTTTGCGTGTATATATATATATATACTCCCAAATGTGTGTTTCTATATATATATATATATGTGTGTGTGTGTGTGTGTGTGTGTGTGTGTGTGTGTGTGTGTGTGTGTGTGTGTGTGTGTTGAGAGGGAGAGAGTACCAAAGAAAAAAGTGATTAACGTTATAATGTGCTTTATTGATAAGGAAAGAGTACTCAGTAGCAGTGATAGAGCATACGGCACTTGATAACGGTCTGTTTCTTGACTATGTGATCCTATGTTATATATATATATATATATATATATATAGTAAAAGTAAAATTGGCGACCGTAGTCGAGCAGATCCCTTTTCATTAGTTACCACACCGAGGTGCAGGGAGGGCACTACTCATTTATTAGATTGCTCCACTTACCCGTTTGTGTGTCCTCCCTCTTCATATCACATGTTTTATCTGAAGATTGAATTTTCTTAATACGTGAAACTTATGGCTATGAGACTGATATGAAATGTATAAAAGGATTTATTCATTTCAGGTTTCAAGTTGATGTACTGGGGAGTATCTGAGCACTTTTCAGATTAAAAAAAAGTTTTGGTTCTTTTTAATATATATATAGTCATCCACAGACAGATCAGTTTCGTTCTATCAGAACTCATCAGTGTTGTTAGACAGAATCTCCACCGTAGCTGGGATCGAAACCCGGTTGACTCAAACGCCAAGCCTAAGTTTCTAACCATTTAGCCACGAGGAGATATTAGCTGCGAAGTAAATTTTAAACGGTTATGAATCACAATTACTATTGTTTACATACATCCGTTCAACGGCTGCCGAGATCTCAATTCAAATACGAAGAGACTTGCAATAGACGCTAATGGCAATACGATTACTTCTTCGCTAGAGAACTCAACCCTACGGGGGTAGGGGAGTATATATCTATAGTCATCCACAGACAGATCTGTTTTGTTCTATCAGAACTTATCAGTGTGGCTAGACAGTATCTCCAACCTATTACATTTCGATTCACTCTATTATGTTCGATCTATGTGATTTTTATATTTACCTGTAAATTCTGTTTATTGACAAGGGAAGTACTCATTTTCAATTATAAACTTTACATGTAAATTCTTAGCGAAAAGCTTGCACCGTTCTGTTTTTGTATCCACGAAATATGTGTTTTACTTGCTGTGCATCTCAAAGATTGTGTGTGTCCTTTTTACCTCTGCGGTCTATTGTTTAATAACATCATTAATCGATCAAAAAGTGTTTGCATATGGCATAATTGAAGCCTATTTTACAAAGCAAATATTTTATGGCACTGATATTGATATTTACTTATATAAACATTGCTTATTTTGGCATCCAGTGAGAATCGAAACCATTACTATACTCGACAAGAAGATTGTGGCGTAGGCACCATTTGAATACCTGTAGCCTGGTCAGCGGCGACAGCTACATTGGTGAGGTTTTGTGTCAGCTGGGTAGGAAAACACACTAAAGCACAACTCGTCTTTGAATTTAGGACCTTTCACTGTTGTTTTCTCTCTGTGTTCAGTCTCTGAGGCCACAGAAGCAGGAAGGAATGGACAAGGGCCACAATATAGTTAGCTCCTAAGTTATTCTTTGAACAGTCATTTTTAAATTTTTTTTTTTTTTTTTTGTTCACTACAAACAATTATCCCTTAGCAACACAGCCACCAAAAGGGAAAAAGAAACCGAATCACGAAATCTGTGGTATAGATATACTAGGGTTCCCAGAATACCCCATTCTCACTTCCGCCTCGGGTGGGTGACATTTTAAATTGTGACCTCATAAGACTGGTCACGTATTGCTAGATTAAGCATCCCATATTTCCGACTTCACTGTCTTTCTTTCGTTATCGACTCAGACTCCTGTACAACGAGCGTAGAAGGCTATATGAATGATTAGTCGAAGCACCGTAATTTGTTGTAGTGTTGCAGGATCTCGACCAAAGTTGCCAGAGACAAAAAAATGACATGAAGACATAATGACGACTACATAGAAAGGAAAAAAAATGATACATGTGGTCACAGAAAAAACATCACTCACTTTAATACTGTGTTTCAGCCAGCTTCTCAGCCGGTCTTTAAATCAATGAGATGGAAAGTGGTATTTTTGAGTCGATGAAGGAACAACGAAATCGCAGTCCACTCATAAGTGTGTCGGTTTCGCTATCACAAGTCTTTGCTTGTCCTCTGCCTATATCTGGTTCAAAGGCTCTCTCCCCACATCCCCAACTCTCACGTGTGGCCGTTTCTCGTATTCACCGCGTGAGTTCACATGATTAGCCCCTTGGTGTCTGTTACACATGTGGGTACCAGGATCACTGGTGATGAGAGGCGACTACTACATTACTTTGTTAATGACATTTCTGTCCTGATTATTTATTTGAATGACCGAAGAGAAATCCTTTGCATAGTTTTCAGTTGTTGATGATGATGATGATGATGATAATGATGATAAGAAATCTCTTGTTATACTGATTTGTTTCTACATCAAAATGAAAGTTTCGTTTAGTTCATGTTTTTTTTTCTCTCTAAAGAAATAAGTATAATTTTCTCGAAAATGTATTGATAGCTTTAATCTTTAATGTCAATTTTCTAAATTTAATGATAACTAATAATAAGTAACTAATTCACCATAACTTTCAGTGGCTTTCGTTTTTGTTTGACATTATTTGAACCATTTCTTTATTTCTTTCTTTCTATTCTGATCATTTATATGTATGACCGAGCAGAAATCGTTTGCATAGTTTTCAGTATATATCTGACTCCCACTAGTGCCTGTTTGTATTCTTTCGCATACAATTCATCACATTTATTTGTTATTTAAAGTTTCTTCATGACTTCCGTATCTGTTCAATCGATATATGTGATTTGATTCATAGAAAACTACAAATAACAGTTTTTATTTTTGCCTACAGTCGTTCCTGACAGTAAAAATAACTTTTGACCTTCATCCTGACATGAAACCTTATGTTTGAGTCTGTCACTTTTGATGCATCATCTGGGAGTTCAAACAAGAAAAGGGTTGATACAAAATACGTTTGTAGTTGTCTGTTCCTATCAATATATACTAGAGTATCTAAATTGCTATATTTATTTATAAAGAGGTCTCAATATCGGTAATAGAGTACATGTAGAGGGGGATATAAAAATTTTAACACCCATAGGATAGATTAGGATGGGTCAAAGGTTTTTCTATATTTTTGTACGAACGAGTTTGCGATGACTAAATCACGTGACCAATGCAGTTTAAGGCCTGAGAGGTACTCAGTGCCGTTAATGATATTATGTTAGTAGGTGCGCAGACATATTGTGCATTGCTTCATCCTTTCAGTGGTTTGCATATGATACATCTTGGTTTCTGCAATATGATTCATGGCAAATTTTAAATTTCTGTTAAGTTGTGAATCTATTGAACGATTTGGCTGATTTGATTTTTAATTTTAGAAAAAGGCAAGGATTATAATAATTATTATTTTCCAAACTTTGGAGGTGCCCGTGGTGTAATGGTTAACGTCGTAGGAAATGGACATTGCGACACGAGTTCAAATCCTGTACGAGACTGATTGGATTTCACATAGCACTATTACCCTTGGGAAAGGTATGAATCCAATTATTCTCCCTCCGGCCGTGTGTAAATAGTCGGGCAGATTGGGTTCTTCAGCCTTGGTGAGGCTACTAGTCTAGGAGAAGGAAAACTCTGAATTCACGCCTGTTAAACTCTGTGTAAAAATTGACCTTGTGTCATATCCTGCCCGAGCGGAGAGGTTGGTAAATATGATTATTTTACAAAATTCAAAAAATATTTATTTTTTTCAAATATTTTATCTGGTTCATCCTACCATACGGAATCTATGGCTGCATAAAGAACCTTTACATAGTTCATATTGGATCACATTCCGCACTTAATTATGCACTGTATTCTCTTTAGCACAATTTTCTGTTTTTACTAATGATATCTATAATCTTATAATATTTGTTTACTATATTAAGTAACATTTATTGATATCACGAATACTTATTACTTGCATTATGCTTCATATTCCTAATTCTAGTTGGATTTTATCGAAATTCATTGGTTCAAATATGATCGGCAATGCTATTCAATACTCCTATCTCCAACTGATCGACACCATACATATTGTTCGCCCAGTTGGCTGGGGCTGTAAAATACACCGACTACATATCTGCAGAGGATAAGACACTAAACAATCTGATGGTGAGGTTCCAGTAAAGCTGGAGCTTTGGGGCATGCAGAGTACCTATTCATTTCCATTGCTTCCAGGTCCACTCTGGCCTAGAATGTTAGCACCTGATATGGTCCTATCGATGGGTCAAATACAACTAAACTGTGTACTTATGCTGGACTGAATTACTTGAAATAGAACTGTTTTTGACATGTAAACTGTGTACTTATAAGTAAGTAAAAAAGTAAAGATAGCGACCATAGTCGAGGGTGACCAGAAGGCTCCCTTTTCGATAGCTACTACACCAAGGTGTAGGGGAGGGCGCTACTCCTTTCCCTGGGTTGCTCCATTTTACCCTTGAACCGTACCTTATAATGCAGAGTGTTAAGCAAGGTGGTATCAAGTTCCATTTTAAAAGTCTTTGGTATGACTCGACCTGGGATTGAACCCAGGTCTCCCGGGCCATTGGCGAACATTCTTGCCACTAGACCAATGTCCGGTAACTTATACTAAGTTGAAATGTTTGAAATAGAGTCGTTTTTGACATTAAAATTGTACTTACGCTAAATTGAATTGTTAGAAATAGAACTGTTTTCCATTTAACTGTGTGTAGACAAAAACTATACTTATACTAAACAGAATTGTTTGAATTAGAAATATTTGACTGAACTGAATAGCTTGAAATAGAACTGTGTTTGACTATCAAACTGTGTACTAATGCTAAACTGAATTGTTTGAAATAGAATTGTTTATTGGTATAAAAATGGATTTGGCATTAAATAACTTACAATGGTTGGTATGCCATAAAACCCAAACAAACAAACATATATATTGTTAATGGAGGCGCTCTTGGTATAATTGCTACCGTTGTAGGAAATAGACACGGAGACCCGAGTTCAAATCCTGGAGGAGGCTATTTGCATTTTCACCTAGTGCTTATAATCTTGCGAAAAGTACAAATCTAATTATTCTCTCTCCATCTGTGGGTAATTACTAAAGTAGAATGGGCCCTTCAACGTCGTCATTACAACCAGTCTTGGAGAAAGAAAAAGGGATTTCAAGCTCGTTAATCTCCGCTCAAAAATTGACTTTGTGTTACGTAATACATGTGACGTGGGGTTGGGTGAAATATATATGCTTTTGTAGGTTAATTTTAAGAATATCTCGTGGCTAAGTTGGTAAAATAATTGGGATGTGGAACAAGGCTTTTTGGTGACAGAAGAGAACTGCGAGTCGATTTATTATCCGTGTTTTCTGTTTTTCCTCATCGTCATACAAGTGACTACACAAGTAAGTTATGATAAAAAAAAGAGAAGAATTAGGAATATGTAAGGTAATAGAAATGCAAATAAAAATCATTAAAAATTAAGCTAGACCGAGTTCATCAAAAATAATTAAAAATAACATCTAACTGAACTTTGATATTCACTCAAAGGATAATCATACCGATCCCAGTATAAGTCATAGCAAGTTAAAAAAAAAAAAAAAGAATTCAAAGAATTAACAAGTCAAAAGTGGAAGAATTAACTTAGTTAAAAGGAGAAGAGGAAGGATAAGCTAATCATAGATTTTTGTTTGTTTTGAAATAAATTATCATAAATTAAAAAAATGGAGTTATACACCTTGAGCTGTGAATCAGTCAATGAACGTGGATAAAAGAAATTCGATTGAAGGCAGACAACCAGTTTTCAAAGTCAAGAAAGATTTTACAGAGAAGAATTTTGAAATTTACCCTGAATCAAATAGCAAAAGCAAAAATGAATCAGGTTGTATCTAATGTAATGTACGATTTTAAAATATATATTTTAAATGAAAAACTTATACTGATAGTAATATTTAATAATATAAACTCCTTTGCTTCCTAGAACTTCATCCCATCTATCAACAAATTTATAGATGTCACTTTTGTAAAATTCTTTCGGTTTTTATTACAAAATACGAGACCAAGTCGGTCTCTCCTCTCGTTGTCAACCTAAGACCATCCAAATTATTATGAATTCCCCAAAACAATAGATAATCAGAATGAACAAGGTCAGGAGAATGTAGAGGAATTTTCCCAAACAAGCTCCTCAACCAGATCTTATTCAACTGACCCGTGTGAGGATGGCCATTATCGTGATGGGAGATGTTTCCCTTTCTGTTGTTTAATGAGACTCGTCCTATTGACTGGAATTTCACTTCGAAAACGAGAAAAACACCCCCTGAAACTTTTCATTCAATGTATCACCCTCTTTAAGTACTCTGAATGGATTTCGCTACTGTACTTGCATTGGTATCTTTATGAAAATCATAGAGTAAAACATGTCTAATATGTTCTTTAGTTGGGACAAACATAGGGGTTAAGACTGAAGAAAATTACAAATAATCTACTATTAATTTGAATGGAAAAAGAAAATTAGTTATTGCATCATTCCAAAATGGTAAAAAGCAATGCTTTAATAAACTTTGTCTAAAGCATTAATCTAGAAAAACGGACATTACTATCGTTTCAACCTGATAATCTATTTATTGATGTGCACAGGCTGCCAAACAACGTGTTTGAATGTCAGGACGGTCATTTAATTTGAGACTAAATAACTACAGACACAGAATGAAATCTATGGATTACAGAAAATTAATAGCATTTTCGCTCCAACGGTCACGATTTTAACAGAGATGCAAAAGTTCACCATCACAGAGAGAATTGAAAAATATATAAACATACAACACATCATAGAAAAACAAGAAGACCAATAAATAAACCGCCTGAAAATATTTTGAATTCATTTGAAACTTAATTACACTGCTTTGAAATAAAATGTCACAAATATCTATATAAATGAATAAACGAGTCGGTCGGTCATTTAAAGCGAGCTTGAAATATGCACATTAAAACACATAGGCCAAGTGCCTTAACTACCATTCTCGAAAATACTAATTGAATATACTTGGATACAAGAGAATAATGTTGATACAATAAATGGATATGCTACGTCACCAGTACTATTTTATTGCTTGTTTTGTTGGATATCAGTTCTTTAAAAGACCTTTGTAACGATTTTCTGAAATAATTTTTTTTCCCAAAAATTTTTTTTCTCTTGCCGATGACCTGAGTTCAATACCGGTTGAGAACAAGCAAAAATTTAATTATTCCAATTCGTCAAATCATTTTTTTTCATATATATATATATATATATATATATATAATAAGCAGAGACACCATTGGTAATTGTAGTCGGGGAACTTAAGTAAAACATTAAAACAACGAAGGACCCTTTTCGTCCGGCTCTTTTCAAGTTGGGAACACCGGAAATTTAACTAAAACTGGGGTATATATATATATATATATATATATATATATATATATATATATATATATATATATATATATAAACAGAATGGCCAGATAGAGGGGAGAGAAAAAAAACTAAGTAACCTCTGTATCAGGAGTTCCCCAAATATATTAAGAATGTGATTATTTAACTGCTTGCACAGAGAGATTCACAGAGGTATAAATCGCCTCTAGAAATTTGAGATGGGATTTATTTCTTGCCCTGTGCAGGACTGAAAAACAATCATCTTCATAACGAGTTCTGCAATTATTTATAGTGAGCAGATGCTCACCAATTGCCAAATCCATTGTTTGGGAATGCCCGGATGTTAGTCGGCCTGACAAAAGAGATCTGGGTATTTGCTGCCTAACCCTCACTTCGAGACGTTGACAAGTCATACCTATATATGTCGAATTGCATCGATAAGTAAATTTATAAATTAAATTACTTTGTTTAAAGATAGGTAGCTTGTCCTTATTGGTAGAATTAAAGGCCGGCCTCGAAGTGAATATTGGTCTTAGGTTAACAGCATTGTAGCAATGATACACAGATGAGGTAATCTTATTTTCAAAGGATTCGGTAGCAGAACCAACCCAAGGGAGTCTAAAATATACAGGACATTTCAAAGGACCAAAAACTTTATTCGTGTCCCTGAATTTTGTCACCGTATGTTTGATGTTACTGTCAATGACATCCTCTGGGTACCCGTTATCTATAAAAATATCCTTGATAGCTCTGAGTTCATTCTCAATATTGCACTCACTACAAATGTTCAGAGCTCTATAAGAAAGACATCTAATTAGATTAAGCTTCCTAGATATTGGGGCAAAAGAATGCCTATCCAAATATAACCCGGTAAATGTTTTACTTAAGTTCCTCGACTACAATTACCAATGGTGTCTCTGCTTATTATCCTATTTACCCAACCCCTCCGCTCGGGCAGGATATGACACAAGGTCAATTTTTTAGCGGAGTTTAACAGGTTTGAATTCAGAGTTTTCCTTCTCCTAGACTAGATGCCTAACCAAGGATGAAGAACCCAGTCTGTCCTACTATTTACCTATATCTGGAGGAAGAATAATTGGATTCACACCTTTCGCAAGGGTATTAGTGCTATGTGAAATGCAATCAGTCTCGTCCAGGATTTGAAGTCGTGTCGCTGTGTCCATTTCCTACGACGATAACCATTACATCACGGGCGTCTCTGCTTATTATATTGTACAAATTTTGCTGTACACGTAATTTAATTAAATATATATATATATATATATATATATATATGTGTGTGTGTGTGTGTGTGTGTGTGTGTGTGTGTGTGTGTGTGTGTGTGTGTGTGTGTGTATGTGTGTGTATTCTTTTATATGTTAGTCATTTTTGTAGATTTGCATACTTACTCCATATATCTGCTGGATGGGGATAGAGTGACTCCAGTCTCCCCAGATCTCCAACACCTTCGGCAGTACTGTCTGATTCTAGCTTACCATGGTCTGGAATGTATCAATTCTTTCGATAACTCCAGATAGTACAGCTTTCACTATAGTTAGAAATAGTTCCTCTTACCAAAAAATCTCTTGACCTTCATCTTGATATGATACCATATGTGATGGTTGTAGATATCGTTGATCGATATAACTAATGTTTTATTGTTATATAATTTATAAATTATGAGATACAAAACTAAAAAGAAACAACAGATGGTGCAGCTTTGGTGGAATAAACAATAGAAGTTATCTGTTGAAATATGAATACTAGCCAAAGTATATCGAAACCAATTAAAAAACTATTTTTTATGTCTGTGAGTACTCGCGAGGATTTAAGAACAATCCCAGGGCATGTCTGATAGAAAGTAGCGTTGCGTTGGCATGAAAGTATTGAGAGGAATGAGATAACAAAGGATACTAGAAAGAAAGAAAGAAAGAAAGAAAGAAAGAAAATTAAGGTAAAGTTGCAACTCGCGGTATAAGTGAATTGAAGATTCATAAAAGAAAGATGAAAACATCGAAAGAAAATAAGAAATGCAAATAGAAGAAAAGTAGATTTATGAAGAAGGAATGAAAGATGAAACTAAGACCAAAAAGACTAAAAGTTACTTGTTTATAAATGACTGAGTGAATTGATGAGAACTTCGTTTGTAACCACGCAGCCATTAATATATTGAATTGATTTTTAATGCTAAAGGCTTTTCGTACTTTTTTTTCAATTTCGCTTGAATTTCAACGCTACAAAATATTTGTCTATGTGTTAGTTCTTCTAAATTCAACGTATACACAAGTATATATTTACAATTCTAGTTCCTATTGTTCTATTCAGTCAATATCTAATTGGCCTGTCGACAAGGTTTAAAATTCTCTGGTTGTATCCCGTGCAGAGGAGTAAGACCCACTTCCAAAAAATTTGGGTGTCTAGGATATGATACCAAACTGCATCTGATTGCGAGGCTTCAGTTCTGGATTTTGGGGACTAACGAACATCTCTTCAGTTGCCTAAATTTCTGAGAAGCTTGATGATTTTATCATTAAAGGTTTTCGGACTATTGTCTTTATCTTTATAGTTATTTCCATAACGTTTCGGCCGATATGTCCTCCGGCCTTCTTCAGGTCTTTGTCGAAATCGGGAACCTTCATGGAACTTCGAACTACGTCCTTTATTGAATCCACGGGGGTCACTTGTTTTGATTCCGTTAGGCATAACCGGGTACAAGTGTTAAGCATTCCTGTATTGTTACAAGCCTGCAGTCAGGATTGAACCTGAAACCTCCAGATGGTTGTCTCCTTAGAAGCTTAGGGAATCAGCGCCTATAACCGTTATGCTATGTGTCCTGCTGGACAACTGTTTAATACCAGGTTTAATTGTCAGGACACATAGCGTAACGGAGGACATATCGGCCGAAATGTTGTTGAAATAACAATAAAGATGAAGACAATAGTCCGTAAACCCCTGATGATAAAAACATCTCTTCATTGCCATTAATACTAAGTCTGAAGAGGAGTAGTAATATATGTTAGGGTCATTATCTATGGGTCAAATAGAACTGTTCCATCAATTACTAAGGGCTTATGTTATTAGGTTACTTAAAACCAAACAACTGTGTGAACATTATTTGTATTATATAGGAATATTTCATATCACATAACAGTTTGCAAAAAAAAAAAAACTCTTAAGAAAGAACGAACGACACAAAAATGTAGATATTGATGTTTAGTGAACATGATTCCCCAACATTTACGTATAAAATAACCCTAGACAGGTTATGTAGCGTGGTCCAGATCAAAAATGAATGTCTGTAGCGTAGCTGGTAGCGAGGTAAGGTTTGGTTTCTTTGTTTAATGGCATATCAACATTTATAGGTTATTTAATGCCAAAGCCATTCTCCTAGTAGTACTATTTAATCCATAGCTGGGAGGATAAGGGGGTTCATACCTTTCCCAAGGGTATTGGCCCGAAAGTAAACGTAATAGTGCCACTGGCGTATAAACTCGCTTACTATGAATCCGTAGTCCACCGCTTTAAACATTACACCACGAGGACACCCCGCTGCTAGGTACTATTTACCAACCCCTCCGCTCGGGCAGGATAAGACACAAGGTCAATTTTTAAGCGGAGTTTAACAGGTTTGAATTCAGAGTTTTCCTTCTCCTAGACTAGTTGCCTCACCAAGGCTGAAGAACCTAGTCCGTCCTACTATTTACCCATAGCTGGAGGGAGAATAAGGGGGCTCATACCTTTCCCAAGGGTATTTGCCCGAAAGTGAACGTAATAGCGCGACTGGAGTACGAACTCGCGTACTACGATTCCGCAGTTCATCGCTTTAACCATTACACCACGAGGACACCCCGCTGCTAGGTAAGTGGTTAAACTATTAGTAGGCTTGGGAGAGAAACACACATAACACAATGTCTTTATGTTTTAGGACCATTCGTTGTTTATTTTTCTACGTTCAGTCTCTGGGGCCGTGTAAGCTTGAAGAAATTGACAATGGATACCACGAGGTAGCTGTTTCTTTGTTGAGAAACAATCTCTTCTGGGATTTTTGGACCTTCGTTCTAACTTCACACCTCAGTCACCAAAAAAGAAAAAGAGACCGAATCACAAAATCCGTGATTTGCTCATAAAGCGGCCGTTGACATTTCCGCTAAAATGAAGCAAGCAAGAATTCTGCATCTTTTTTTCTTCATTTTCTCTTTCTTCTTTCTCTTCTCTTTCATAATCAACATTTTCACAACTTTATTTTTCAAGAAGGAATTTTTCTACCAATCACTCAATGATACTTCGCTTGTTCATTATAGTTTTCTTTTGCTGTTGATACACGATTCCCAACCTTTTTCTTGTTGTGGAACGCGTTCGAGAAATTGTTTTGAGTGAGAGAGTGCAGATCTCAATCACGTCTATCGTTTATTGCCTAAAGATTATGTCTTGATAATTCGACCTATAGCTGAGTATCCAGTGTATACCTGAGGCGAATCGGCCCTGAAAAGAAGAAACGAAACCAAGAATATAAAATAATACAAATAATGATAATAATTGAGGATTTCAACTAAAAATGAAAAATAATTTTGGAGAGAAAAAAGAAAAAGACATTTCCAAAGTATAAAAAATAAAAGATATTCGTCATACAATCAAACAAATAAAAAATTGGAGAATGATTAAATGGTACGAGACCAGATTTCAAATAATGGTGAAAATTCTATCATTATTGACACAATGTGTCCCGCGGCGTAATGTTACAATTAACAGTTGAACCATCTTAATATTTATTTCCATTTTCTATTTCAAGAAAAGAAAAAAATAATAATTTCATTATTGATTTTAAAACTGCTGCTGTTTCTACTTTTTCGGCTTTCTTTTCTTCGACTGATTTTATTATTTTCTTTTCATTCTTATCCGTCTATTCACGTGAATGTCTAAATTGTACTTGGTTGTATCTACTATTATCTCTTTGTATTCTTTGCCGTTGTTGTTGATGATGATAATGATGATAGGAAATCCCTTCTTATACTGATTTGTTTCTACCTCAAAATGAAAGTTTCGTTTAGTTTAGGTATTTTTTTTTCTATTAAGAAATAAGTATCATTTTCTCGAAAATGTATTGATGGCTTTAATCTTTATGTCAATTTTCTAAATTTAATAATGCCGACTTGAGTTTTATAAAATCAAATATCAATTTTTTTTATCATTATTATTAGTAACTACTTCACTATAACTGTCAGTGGCTTTCGTTTTTGTTTGACATTATTAGAACCATTTCTTTATTTCTTTCTTTCGTTCTTTCTTTCTTTCTTGTACATATATTTTGACCCAAATTCTTTCTTTCTTTATTCATTTTTTTACTTGCTTTTATGCCATGTATCCTTTACCTTTTTTTCTTTTTTCTCTTTCTTTTTTCCATTCACTTTTATTTCAATCCTTCCTTTCATCTATCTTTCTGTTTTTCCTTATTCTTTTTTCTTTCTTTTTTCTTTCTTTTCCGTCCACATTTTAACTACGTCTAATAACTTCTCTTTCTTTCTTTCTTTCTTTCTTTCTTCCACTAATGTTTTCCTTCCAACATTTAGCTCTCAATGATTAAGTACTGGTCTCTCTCTCTCTCTTTTTCTCTCTCTCGCACGCACACACACACACACACACACACACACACACATTCACTCATATTCTCTCTCTGTCTCTCTCCCTCTCTGTCTCTCTGTCTCTCTGGGTGTGTTTGTGTGAGTGTGTGTTATCTACTTTATTATATTCAGGTCTATTTTGATTTCCGTCTATCTAGGTTGTATTTCTGTCAATCAATAAATGTCAGGCGCAATACTTATCGATATATCAGGCTACCTATCAATCTAGCGATTCCAATCTGTCCATATCTATTCAATTTGAATCATTGCTTGTATCATTGTTTGTTTATTTTTTATCATTTCAATTCATGTAAATCTGGTTGGTGTATTTTGACCTTCCACCCAGCCAAATTTGCCATTCCAAGGTGGTGCACCGGAAGGAAGTGACACATTCCAATGGCAGTTATGAAAGGAAATCGCGTAGGTGGGCTTGGCTGACGAAATGGGACAAGGTAAAAAACCCAATGGTACACTCATAGACTGATGCACCGGAAGAGAGTGACCTGTGAACTGCATGACAGTTATTTCCGCTTGATGACGATCAAACATGCCATTCCAAGATTGAGTGGGCGATTGAGTGGACGTTGAACTATTATATAACTCGGTCAAGACAGGAAGTCAGACAGTTGGGGATCAGAGAAGTTGCTGATAAGATGTGATACGGAAAGCCACAACCGGCCGAAGGGGTCATCGGGGCCCCCGTTGTTTCGGAGACCCGTTGGTGACAAGATGTAGTAGAGAAAGCCAGCAGAGTGGGCCTCTGGGCCTCCGGTTGAGCAGCCCTGGAGAACGAGAAAGACACAACGCTGACGGCCATAAGAGTGGGGGGCTCAATATATTGCAGTTCTGTTCGGTCTCCAACTCCCTCTCACAGTAAAACCCTGAGTAACCCTTTTCGAACCCTTATAATAAAGTGAGAGGTACATATTTTTCTAAAGAAGCCTTCGCTCGTCTTTTATCATTGTGTCGTTGTGATTCTTTCTGCATGAATCTGCATTTGAGTATACAATAGTGTGATAGTCAGCAAACTTGTCTTACAGGCCAAATCTATAATGGCTAAAGATCGATCCCAGCATATGCTCCAATATTGGAGCTCTTTAGCAAATTTAACTAATAATTAATCTTAGTATCGAAGGAGAAAACCAACTCGGCTGATGTAGACTTCAGCAATTATTCTCTTATATAATCATATCACAAGAGTCATAAGAATTTTAGTAAAATCTATCTTGATATTTTTAATCCATGCTTAAACCAAAATTTGTTCCTCTCCCAATCCAATTCGAATTGGTATTCGATTTCTGTGCCATCCTCTGCTGTGCTGCTCTTTAGGATTGAACTGTAGAATACGCCAACTAAACCGTTGCAGAAGGGTTAGAGACCCCGACCTCCAGCGAGGCCACCTATTTGCCTGTAATTTTTAGATGGGATCCTGGTGGCTGAGTAGTCCGTGACCTCGAAAGCAAAGTGGTCACGAGACTTTCTATACTCTACTTTGATCCTTAATGGACAAGACGGGAGAGGGGGTCAAAGAGTCCCGATCCGATTAATTGGCCGATCAAGTCAAACCCTAACCCTAACACGACTGTACCGATCGTGTTCTTCAAATTAGCCTTGCACTAAATAACTACACAACTCTTAGAGGTGCGAGAAACAGTGGCTGAGGGTTAGCTGCACTGAGATAACAATAGTTGTAACCATTTAAACTGTGTGCAAACAATTGTTTTATAATTAAATATAATTATCAATGTTAGCAATACTCGAAAGGAGGTGCCTGTGGTGTAATGGTTATCGTTGTATGAATTGGACACGACGATACGAGTTCAAATCCTGGACGACACTGATTGCATTTCACATTCCACTAATACCCTTGGGAAAGGTATGAATCCAATTATTCTCCCTCCAGCTATGGGTAAATAGTAGGACAGGTTAGGTTCTTCAGCCTTGGTGAGGCAACTAGTCTAGGAGAAGGAAAACTCTGAATTCAAACCTGTTAAACGCCGCTTAAAAATTGACCTTGTGTCATATCCTGCCCGAGCGGAGGGGTTGGGTAAATATTAATACTTTTGATTAAGTGAAAACAAATGAATAGTAACTCGTTTTAAAAAAAAAGTTGCTAAAAAAACTATTCGCTTACACAGGTATGTATACACCTAGGTATGTATAAATAGAATTTGGAATTAAAAACCCCACAGGGTTTGATCTGTCATCAAACCAAATAATTAAAACAAAACAATCCACCACTTTAGCTTTGTACTTTACTGAACAAGGTTTCTAAATAATCATAATTCTTTACTGTTTATATATTGGGATGCATTTGTGCTTTTTACAGACCATTACTCAAAAATGTACTAATCGAAAGACTATCACTGATTCCACGATATTATCAATATTGATATACAAGTATCACTTCTAAACTTTTAGGTTAGCGTTGTAATAGTAATAAATAATGATAATTCTATTTCTACTTGCGACGGAATAAAAGATTCGTATAGCATTTTATGGGTGATAGATGAATTATGATGTTCACCTTGACAAAGACTTTGCAAATTATCATTGAATTATAAATTACACAGGAAATGATTTATAATTTTAAATAAAAAATTCTAAAATTCTGTTCTAATAAAACACATCACCATGATGAGTCGTTTTTGATACTTTACGAATATATATATATATATATATATATATATATATATATATGTATATATATAAAGATAATATATATATATGTATATATATAAAGATAATATATATGTATATATATAAAGATAATATATATATATATATATATATATATATATATATATATATATATATGAAGATAATATATATATATATATATATATATATGCATGTATGTATGTATGTAAGTATTTATTTACACTAGCAGAAGTACCCCATCCATGTCCGGTATAAAAGGATTTTAGAAACGTCAGTGAGATAGTGGTAGAAGTTGGCTAAAATATCTCCTCATTTAAAATATCTCCTTATTTGTAGGTGAAATATTTCACCAATTAATTCAAAAGAAATGTATTATTTCATTTCATGTATTTTTTTTTTTATTCTTTTGTTGTTGTTTTTTTTTTCATATTTTGAATTGTATATAAAAATATGTAACCTGATAGTGGTGAAAGGTTTAAAACATATTTGATTTTTTTGTCCCCATCAAATTTCTACTTTTTACCATTAGCAGAAGAGATTTAGTTAATAATTTTCGAAAAGGCAGCATAGTTTTTATTCAAATTTTCTTTACCCTCTAAAAATCTAACGATAAAAGATTTTGAGCATTCACTTATTACATTATTCTTTAGGATTTTTACTTTTTTTGGTTAGATTTAAAATATTGTTTTTAAAAGTGTAACAGTAAACTCGTGAGTGGTTTGGAAGATTATAATTTTATTTTTCTAAAGACTTTTTTTTCACCAAAATGACAAAGAATTTTTAATGCACTTCTTAATTGTTTGCTGAGTTACAGTGATTAAACGGGTATTAGTTTAATTCATTCTCTTTTTCACTCTACAAAAATGTAACAATAATAAAAAGCTAAGAATTAGAAATGTGTACTTTAAGGTGGAAAACTTTGCGTATTGATTCAAATAAGAAATATCTATTTATTTTATAGATAGTTTATTCATTTTAAAAAAACGTTTTAAGTTACACTGATTAAAAGTGAATATATTTTCTTCCAAGAAATATGGAAAGTATTCGTTTAAAAATAAGCTTTTGAGTCATCGATAAACAATACTTTGGTTTTATTTTTATTATTTTATCTTTATTACCTTCTAAAATGAAACTTTATAAGTAGGTTCAACGAAAAGAAGCTACGAAATAAACATGGGTCTTTACGGTAAAAAGAAGCAAAGAACAAAAAAATGTGAAATTATTCGTTTTACAATTTCTTTTGTGGGTTAACATTTAAAACAGAATTCTTAGAAATGTGTCCCTTAGTTTGAAACATTTTAAAGATATTTTTAGTTCTTGAAAAAAATCTAGTTTTTGTTTATTTTTATTTTATTTTATTTGTTATTTTTTTGCAATTAGTGCTGAATTATGAAACAATAAATTTCGAAAAAGCACTTATTTCAAATTTCAAATTTGGAATTTGTGTGATATTTAAACATATCGGGACTTAAGAAGAGTTACTCGAGTAATTTTTTTGTTTATTTATGAAAAAATTTGAAGAGTTCCGCAACTCGATGGATTTTTCGTTATTAATTGTATCATTTAATTAGTAAAAATTCTAAGCTTAATTTTACACTTTTCCTTATCATAGAATATTAAAATGGATGCATGATTTGAAAGCTCAATCACACAATCACATCTCCCTTCTGAATTATAAATTGACACATACATACTAAAAACGGGCGCGACTCCTTTATATATATATATATATATATATATTGACGCATACCCTCCAACCCAGTCGTGTCAAGTCTTATACTCTTTTTACGCTAATTTACTGTATTCACTAATTATACGATTGATCGTTTCGTCTCTATCACCACATAATCTTCATCTACTATTTTGTTGCCTATTATCTATTCTTGCTTTGACACCGTTCTTATAGCGTTGTTTTTTGTTGCTATCAGAAAAGATTCAGTTTCCTTGTTAATTTTTCCCTTTCTTAGCCATATCCAAGTTTTCTCATGTGAGATTTCGGTTGTTTCTCACTTGAAATATCCATAAAGTTGTTTTTCTTCCCATGTTCATTTTCTGTTTTTTTTATTACTCCTTGAGAGTTTTTCACATCAGCGTTAGTTGATAGTCTTTCACTGGAGTTTGAGTGACAGCAAGTCTCCTCAAGTCTCCGGGACTCTCCTCAGTATTCTGGCCGTTCTTAACCATGCTGTTGTTAGGATGGTTTCCACTCATCCTCCAACTTCCAAGTCCTCCAATCCCTTTAATAATCCTTTAGTTACTGTACCGAAGCACCAATCACGATTGGTATAATTGCCACCTTTATGTTCCATAGTTTGCTTGTTTTTTCAATTCCTTTTGCAAGGTCGAGATACTCATCCTTCATTTCACTTTCTTCCAGTTTTATTCTGTGGTCAGGTGGGACAGCAAAGTCGACAATTTTGCGAATTCTCTTTTTTTTTTGATGTTGATTACTATAAGGTCTGGTCTTCTGTCCGAGATAATGTGTTAATAATACTGTTGTCTGGATGCTCTCGACTTGTCCTCTTATTTTCAAATCTTTCTGTCCCTTTACTAATCCTTTGGGTATTGTCCCAAATGCACCAACCTCAGTTCGTATCGCTGTCACTTGAATTTTCCATGTTTTTTTTTTTTTAGTTCGCTAGCAAGGTCTCGGTACTTATCTCTCTTTTTTCACTTTATTTTATTTTCACCCTGTGCTCTTTCAGGACCGCAAAGTTCACTATTCGGCAGATTCTCATTTTTGCTATTATTATTATTATTATTATTATTATTATTATTATTATTATTATTATTATTCCTTTAGAGTTTTTCACATCAGCGTTAGCTGATGGTTTTCCACTGGAGTTTGAGTGACAGCAAGTCTCCTTAAATATACAGGACTCTTCTCAGTATTCTGGCCGTTCTCAATAATGCAGCAATTTGGATGGTCTCCACTCGTTCGCCAACGTCCAAGTCCTCCAGGCCCTTTAAGAATCAATTAGTTACTGTACCAAAAGCACCAATGACAATTGGTACTATCGTCACTTTCATATCCCACAGCTTTTTCAATTCTCTAGCAAGGTCGAGGTACTTATCCTTCTTTTCACATTCTTTCCGTTTTATTCCGAGGTCAGCCGGTACAGTAAAGTCGACAATTTTGCAAATTCTCTTTTTTTTTTTTTTTGTTGATTATTATAAGGACGAGATTAGGTGATCCGTGCGTATGTCAAAGTCCCATAGGAGTTTATGTGTGTTATTTTCTAGGACAGGTGCTGAGTTGAGCATATACCATTTGTTTGTATGGCCATATTTAAATTTCTTACACATTTCCCAATGGATCACCTTGCCCACCCAGTCGTGTCTAGTCTTATACTCTTTATGTGCTAATATGCTGCATTCGCTTATTATGTGATTGATCGTTCGTCTCAGTCACAACATAGCCTACATTTGCTATTTTGTTGAGTCTGATCTATCCTCGCTTTGATATGATTGGTCATTATCATTGTTGTTATCCTTATTTACTTAAAGCCATATAACTGCTTGCAAATTATATCTGTGGGATAAGTATGCTTGATAGCATATTAACTGTGAGTAAGCAAATAGTTACAAATATCTAGTACTATTTATTCTAAACCATAAACTGTTTACAAAGTAATAGTATTAGAATAGATCATTAGTTTTAGGCATACTTTACATTAAATAATTACAGATAAAAATGAGTGCTTAAAAACGCTTCACAACATCAAAAGTAGATAGGGTTACAATAAAACTTTTGGAAATTAATCCATTTCCGGCATTAAATATACCATAAAAAGTTGATATGCCCTTAAACAAATGAACAAAACCATCTCCATTTTTCTGCAAGGAATATTACTTTTCAAAATCAAATCGGTACATTGAAAATATAGTTATGATAGTAATCAAACATTTAGAAATTAATCAAATTCTGACATTAAATAACCCATAAAGAGTTGATATGCCCTTAAACAAATAAACAAAATCATCTTCATTTATCTGCAAGCAATATAGCATTTTAAAATCAAAGTGATACATTGAAAATATAGTTATGATAATAATCAAACATTAAGAAATTAATCAAATTCTGGCATTAGATAACCCATAAAGAATTGATATACCATTAAAAAAAAGTAAACCAAATCATATCTCTTTTTTGTTCTTTTTGTTTTTTTCTTTTACTCAAATCACGTTTATTTTCCATCTTTGAAAGGCTTTAATTTTTTGCCATTTATCATTCGATCATAAAAGATTCTCCTTTTAGACTTTATACAGTGGGTTTAATAAACAATGTGGTTTGGGCACCTCTGGTGGTGTAACGGTTAGCAAGCTAGACTAGCAGACCTACACGAGTGAGTTCGAGTCTCATTGGGCGCCCCATTCATTCGGCCTTGTGCCACATCAAAGCAAAGCGCTTTGTAAATTACATAAACAATGTGGTTAAAATATCTGACTGAAAGATGAAAACGAAGTTGTTGAAAAAATTGTAGATGGACGTAAAAAGTCGGGAACTTGGGAATAAAAGTTCTGAAATAATTGATGATTTTAATTTGGAAAGTATCTATAACTACATACATACATACATACATACAAACTTCTCCTGCCAAAACTTATTGAATTAGAGAATGTTTATTGTGTTTTTCTTTTTTTATTCTTTTTTATATCGTTACTGGCTCATTGTCCAAGTGGGTAGAGTGTTTGCCAATGGCCCGGGAGACCTGGGCTCAATCCCAGGTCACGTCAAACCAAAGACTTTAAAAATGGTACTTGATACCTCCTTGCTTAACACTCAGCAACATACGGTAAGTATCAAGAGTAAAGTGGAGCAATTCAGGGAAAGGAGAGCGCCCTCTCCTACACCTCGGTGCAGTAGCTATTGAAAGGGGAGCCTTCTGGTCGCCCTCGACTATGGTCGCCGACTTTACTTACTACTTATATCGCTGCCCGTTGTGTAATGGTTATCGTCGTAGGAAATTTACACGGCGACACGAGTTCAAACCCTGGACGAGACTTATTGCATTTCACATTCCACTAATACCCTTGGGAAAGGTATGAATCCAATTATTCTCCCTCCAGCTATGGGTAAATAGTAGGGCAGACTAGGTTCTTCAGCCTTGCTGAGGCAACTAGTCTAGGAGAAGGAAAACTCTGAATTCAAACCTGTTAAACTCCGCTTAAAAATTGACCTTGTGTCATATCCTGCCCGAGCGGAGGGGTTGGTAAATATGATATGATATCGCTGAAAATAAACGAATAACATATAAGACGCAAAATATTTCTTAACAGCGGAACATTTTGACTTCATAAAATATACCTAGAACAAACTAGCCTAAATTATTTAGATTAATTATATAACATTTCTCAAAGCCAAGCAGATAAAAATGTGAAACAGATTAATTTTGAGGAAAATACCATGAAAGTCATTGACCAAAAAAAGGGTAGAAATCATACTTAGATGCTCCTATTCATGCATTTTATGACATTTTCAAGCATAGGGCCAAATGAGTAGAATGTTCGCCAGAGATCCGGAGAGCGAGGTTCAACTCTTGGTCGAGTCATACCAAAGACTTAAAAAATGGTACTTGATGCCACCTTGCTTAACGCTCAGCATTATAAGGTAAGAATCAAGGGTAAAGTGGAGCAATCCAGGGAAAGGAGTAGCGCCCTCCCTTACACCTCGGTGTAGTAGCTTTTGAAAAGGGAACCTTCGAGTTACCCTCGATAACGGTCACCAACTTTACTAATTGGTTTCACTTTTCGAATGGTAGTTAATATACCTTAATTTGTGCATGCAGCTTTCTGAAATAACATTTTTTTATATTTCCAGTATATATATATATATATATATATATATATATATATATATATATATATATATATATATATATATATATATCGAATACCTAAAGTTCCAGAAATAATCTACGCATGTTTTACCAAGCGGATCATCAGGATAATTCTGACTAAAAAGGGGTGGCCCAGACGACATTTTATTGATAAAGTGGTTACCTGAAAGAATAAAAATATTGACATGTTACAAAAAAGACAGCCATATTTTCTTTGCTAAGTAACCAGGTTTTTCTATGCCGACTCTGGTTGAGTGATTCATTAGGATTATTGTAGGAAGCTAATTTTCTTCTTTACATAGGAAGCAATATTTTTCACCATCTTTATATTTACAGCAATTTTTTTCTATCTCCCATTTTAAAATACCATGCTTCTTTTTAATATTCCACATGTAATTAGATAATCTAGTTCTGTGTCTATATATTTTGCGGGCGAAACTACTTCTTGTAATATATTTTTGAAAGGTCCTTTGAGTATAACCTCCGTTATACGAACATTATTATCACCACTGTTGGGTCTGCAACCATACATCTCCACCTTATGCACTATGCATTTATATTGACATCTACCCTTAAGGGGAGAAGTGGCTTATATATATATATATATATATATATATATATATATATATATATATATATATATATATTTAAACGGCAAATATAGGGTAATTATTCCATTACTGAGTGACTGGAAAATTAAATGAAGACGGCTTTCATTCGTTTAGTGCTGTTACTTACAGCTTGTTACTTGTTTGACTGAATGCTAAGAGTATAAAATACTTTTGATAAACTTCAGTAAATATATCTAGCTAAATTTATCTTCCTTTCGAAAAACAAAATTCGTAACGTGAACTCTGATAATCTTTTTCTTCATTTGAAAATCTATATATCCATCAAGAGATATTCCATCATCCTTTCATCTCTCTTTCTCTCTATCTGTCTCTCTCTCTCTCTCTCTCCTCTCTCTCTCCCCCCCTCTCTCTTTATCTATCTATCTATCTATCCAATTTCTCCCTCTCTTCATATCTCTCTCTCTCTCTCTATATATATATATATATATATATATATATATACGAGGGTCGATCAAAAAGTTATTAGACTTAACAAGAAGGAGTTGGGGAGCCAGAAGTATACAGGAAATATCCCCTCTTTTCAGTTTGTGCGCTATCGTTTGCATCTTGGGGCCCATCTTGCAGACAGCTTACTTATCCACAAGATCGGGGTTTAATATGTTCAGGTATGGCTCTTCTTTCTTAATGATGCTGAGAGCGTTTTAAATGACCCTCTGATATATATATATATATATATATATATATATATATATATATATATATATATATATATATATATATATATATATATTTAATCTCCCCACAAGAGCAGGATACGACACAAGATCAATTTTTAGCGAAATTAAACAGATTTGAATCAAGACTTTTCCTTCGAAACCAGTTAAAGTGCCCAGTCTGTTCAATCATATACACATAGATGGAGCGATAATTTAGCTGGATGGTTACCTTTCCCAATGGTATTAGTGCAACATTAAATGCAAACAGCTTCGTCCAGGACTTGAATTCGGATCGATGTATCCAAAGACGATAACCTATTCACCACTCAACGCATTTGCCATCTTCTATCTTCTTTTCATTCAACTTGAAGTAGAATTTTTAAGAATTAATTTTCATATTTCTTCCTCCCTTTTACCTCTTTCTTTTCTTCGTGTGTACGCCGCTTTTAAAAGAGTACGTCTCTTCCGAATACTCAATTTCTCTAAAGTCTTTTAAATAGACAGACAAGCAGGAAACATCATTTCCGCTATTCCTTTTTTCTCTTTCAGTACCATAACGACTATGACCGTAAGAATATCCTGAACTGAATTAAAATAGAAAGATGTTTTTTCCTTTTTATTTTTTTTTTCTTAAATCGTTCATTCAGGCTGAATTTTTCATTATTTAATTCAAAGTTCAAAAGAACCAAAATAAAAGTTGGGGTAAATCAAGTACATGTCAAAGTTCATTTATTCCCCAAAAACGTCGGATGAGCCATTTCCTCTGATTATTCATCATCGTCGCACTGATAGGACTGAATTCCCGAACCCTTTCTTGCCATCCGTCCCAATTATCTATCGCTTCTGATAGATCCTCTAGACCTTGTCCAGTGTCCACCCAGAACTGATATATGTATGCCCTTGCTAGTCAACCAAAAATGGCGCGTCCATCTCTAGGAGTCCATAAAAGAACGTCGCAAAAGTATTTGTCCTTATTTCTCCAGCAGTGCTCCACAAAACTTATATGTCTTATTCGGATAGTTTGTGCAAAGGGAGGTAAGTAACCGTACTTCTGCTGCTTTGTGGGGCGATACGAGATAAGATTACACTGAGATATCTAAGCATTATTAACTCATATTATCTGCTGAATCTTTACTGTGATCGAGATTGATAAATATATGTGAATAATTTATCTAATTTTTGTCGGATTTTTAAAAACGACGAAGATATGTCTAAATAGATTATTGAATTTGACACCAAATAAATTTCTTGTTGGTCCTCTCATTTGTAGGTATGGGTAGAGACATTAATACATAGATTGATTTATTCTAAGGCTACGTTAATTTAATGTTCATTCTTTGCCTAGATAATATGGAATCATATTCATTATATGTTTATATTTATATATAGTTGTCTCATAAGAGTTTTCTTTTTTTTTTTTTTTGCATACGGCTCTGTCGAATACAACTAATTCTTAGCAAACCCATTTGAGTCATCGATAGGTTCCTAACAGATACTACGACTACTCCGGGTCAGAGTATCAATATGGCCCTGGGAATAATAGCAATGAGGGGGCACTCCACATGTTACAGACCCATAATATACGGATATGTGAAATAGACATAGGGAATCTAAAAACACGAAATTCAAAACACGAAACTTTTATTCACCTCTTTGAGTTTAAAGGTTTTTCGACGAGGAGAGAGAGACACAATCTTTCTATGCTGACTGCTTTTGCCATCGTCAGCTCTCAATCCAACCAACGCGCGGCGCCCGTAGCGCACAAAGTCGCCTGGCCTCGCCCAGCTCGGAAAGCAAACCTTCTTCTTCCGAGGCAGGAACTCAACAAACTGCTTTTTCTCAAATCTCAGCCCACGCTTCCGGTGCGTGACGTCACCCAAATACCCTGGTCCCAATTTCTATCTGGGATTTTTATTTTGACATCTCTGAATGACACATCCTCTGACACACCTGCGTTAATGTTGCACCTAACTAACCCATGCGCTAAGCGAAAGGTTTTCAGCCTAACTAAACCGAAATGCAAGATATATAAAACGAAATCCCTCGGCAATTATATTACACACATTCCTCAGATCTCCGGAAGTAGAGCCTCACTATCAGATGCAGTTAATTTCATACTCAGGATAAACTTTTTTCGGAAGTAGTTTTACCTCTCAGTCAGCGTATTGTAAGCCCCACTGACAGGGCGAAGGAGAGACAGAAATTATCCATCCAGCCTCTATTGCAATGGTGGGTGCAGCTTTTGATGACACTCTCTAAAACCAGACATTTACTATTTTTGGCTGATCACCACAAAGCAAACGACGTGGTCAGAGTTATGAAGCTGTAGAAGTTCAATGCATGAGTAAATAATCCAGTATTTATTTTACGAAAACCATGCTTAAAGAAAAATAAATGTTACAAACGTGAAAGTAAGAAAACAAACGAAAGAAATAAACATATTTTGGTGCCAAATAAAATAAAGAAAGAACACAATAGAATCTTGTGGTTGTAATTTAGAAGTGATATCCTATTGTGTATTTGTCACACGCCCCACCGAACGAGCTAGTATCGCACAAGGCCTTTTGAAGGTGGGTCCAGACGCAGGACCGCAGCCCACACGCGTCTGGCATTGCCAAAAATACCTTCGGCCCCGTTGACATTCCCCTTAATAGGGGAACCTCAGGCGCCAGGCTATAAACTTAACCCCCCTTAGGGGGTGAAAGCCTGGGGGATGACCCCCCTGAAGCCGGAGGAAAACTCCAGTGCCGAGGCACACCAGGCCAGATCCGTGTCACGATCAAACACAGCCGACCGAAGTGCGACCCAAACAACTGGTGACCGATTCATACTTAAAAGTGATATTCTATTGTCATAATTTAGAATAGCCTTTCGCCATAAATTAGAAGTGAGGTCTTATTGTCGTAATTTAGAGTGGTTTTCAGATTGCCATGATTTAGAAGTGATAACATATGCCATGATTTAGAAGTGTTGTCTCATGGCCTTAATATGGACGTGCTGTCTTATTGTCGTAAATTTAGAAGTGATCTCGTATGGTTATAGAGTCGTGATGTCTTATTGTAATTTAGAAGTGTTGTTTCATTGATTTAATATAGAAGTGATATCTAATTGTAATGTAGAAGTGATGTAGATATCTAATTGTAATGTAGAAGTGATGTAGAAGTTTAGAATTGATGGCTAAATGCCATAATTTAAAAGTGTTTACTGATTTTTGTAACATAGAAGTGATGTCCAATTGCTGTAATTTAAAAGTAATGTCCTATTGTTGTAATTTAGAAGTGATGATCTTATGCCATCTGAATGATGGCATAAAGCTATCACTTCTGAATAATTAAAAAAGAACATAACTTCTGTATTACGACAATAATATATAACTTGCGTTATACGACAATCAGACAACACCTCAAAATTATGGCATAAGACCATCACTTCTAAATCACAATGAGACAGAACTTTTAAATTGTTGCAGTATAGACCTGATGGCCTTATGCCATAATTTAGAAGTGATGCCCTATTGCCATAATAAAGAAGTGATTCCCTATTGTATTTTAGAATTGATGCGAAACTTTCTAAAGATCCATCCTGTTATACGATAACAACAGATAGATTCTTCATAAACCATCTGCCAAAAACATATGCCCAGCCCTGCAATACCCTACCCTGCCTTACTCTGATATCGCTCTCTGGCTGCCTTAAACATATCTGTCCCTGATCGATTACTACTTCCGGGCCTGAGATAAATATAAGCACCGACAGATGTAAAACAAGACGGGCAGGGTCGAAAATGCTCTCAGACTGTTGTTCGACTCCCGTAAGACTATTCTTTATTTTGATAGGAAAAATCTATTTATGGACAATTGGCAATATTGTGTCGAGTCAGAGACTGCTTACTTTGACTAATGAATTTATGTTTAAGCCGAGGGATAAAATTTTAAATGTTCTTTTTCAAAAACAAAAATAAAACATTTATTTCGTCCCAACCTGATACATGTGAATGTTTATCATGGTTGTTGTACGAGAATTCTTTGACAACAGCAACTTTTATTAGAATATCAGAATTGACCAATGACTCTTTTGAAAAACATTAAATTCCATCTGTTACTAAAGAAAATTGCTCTCTTCTCAACAGAATTCGGACTCCAGAATTCAAATCTGAAGTCAGAATTTAGTCTTCACATCGAATGTTTAAGTTATACATATTTAAATAGTATACGCACAATGTTACTCCTTATGCCAGATTATATGTCATCACACTGAAAAACAAACTTGAGTGTTTTAACTCAGAAAATACTTTATTTCATCATATTTTCATATTCGAATCTAGTACATCATAATACATCAGTTTTAAAAAGATAACGTTTCAATAGAAAAGTAGTTTATTAAGTTATAGAACATTCGTCGTCAAACATTCTACGTAAGCATTGGTCAATAGAGTTCAAAATCTTTTAAAACATCAATTCTTGCGCTTAAAGGAGATACTGGTCTCTCGCTGTCTAAACTAACAGTAATAATTTATCATATTTGGCGCCCTTGGTATCGAGTTCCCAAAATATCTCGGTGGAATCTTTCTCTATGCTCATCAATTATCTCTCCCAGATTAGGCGAAAAAATTAAGATTGGAAGGCAATGCCATTCCATTCTTTATTGCATTGTTAGCTTGTCTATTAAATAAGAAAATTCATGGCCATTCATAAGGCTTTACACTTATTGGTTAATGCAGACAGACTATATGTTAAGAGAAAATAGGAAAAGGACTTGACAACATTGAATATTGTGTTAATGCTTCAATTTAGGCACTCGAATGATATACAAAAATATCAAAGGGCAATTAATTACCGTAGCCAATAAGAGCAACAAAGGATAACTCACTACCAAACGGGACGACTGGAAATTTAGTTTATTTTGGTTTTTATGGCATATCAACGATTTTAGGTTATTTAATGCTAAATCGTCTTAATACATCTATATTGAATATATATAATTTGTCAACGTTTTGTGGAAAACACAATTCATTCATTTGCACGCAGTTAAATTGTTCCAAATATTGTTATGTAATACTAATAATTCTATTTGAGCACACTGTTAAAGAGTTTCAAATACGGCTATTTAGCATTAACAATTTTATTCAACATTATTCATTCATTTATATACCGTTAAATGGTTCCAGGTATTGCTATGGATCACTAACAATTATGATAGACAGTCATTTGCTTACACTCAGTTAAATGGTCAAAGGGTTTTACGTGGTGAATTCAATTAGTTTCCAGACTTTTTTGTACAGGCATTTAAAATTGTCGTAACTCTTAAAAATTCCGTATCTTATTGCTATACATCTTATGAGATGACTGACCAATTTCTATGATTTCAGATTCAAATGAACAGCTACAGCAACAATTGGAATACACCCTACTAAAGCCTCATTGTCACATCTGGTGAATTTCAAAAATGCAATCTGAAACTTTAGAAGAACGATATGCAATAAAATTCAGTTTTGAACTTAGAAAAAATGCCACAGAAACGTATGGAATGGTTCAGACTGCTTTTGGAGCATCTTGCATGAATCGAGCATCAGTTTTTGAGTGGCATAAGAGATTTAAGGAAGTCAGGGAGTCTGTGAGGGAAGATTAGAGGTGTGGGAAGAGTAAGGAAGTCAATACACCAGAGTTGATTGGCCAAAGGTTTAGGGTTAGGGTTACTATGTAGAGGTTTAAAGGGAGTTCAGCAAGACATTCTATCGGAAGAGGCCAACACTCTTCAAATCGGGTCAGTGGCATTTCCAGCTGAACAATGCACCAGTCCCACAACTCCATCCTTGTCACAGACTATTTAACCAAGATGGGCATCAACACAGTAGTCTAGAACTTGCTCCCAGTGACTTTTGGTTATTCCCTAAGCTCAGAGGTTGTCGTTATGAGACAATTGAGGAGATGAAAGAGGCTGTGACGAAGGTCATTGCCACGCTCACACAAGAAGACTTCCCTGGGGCCTTCCAGAAGTTGTTGGAACAGTACAACAAGTGCTTTGCAACCGGAGGAGATTACTTCGAAGGGGACTAGAGTTTCATGTGTGTGCTATCAATAAAAGTGTACATATAAAAAAAATCTGGAAACTTATTTAATGATCCTCGTATCTCTAACAATTCAATTTAACATAAGTCATTTGTTTGAACACAGTTTAAATGTAATACACTCATATTTGACCGATAGATTTGACCTCATCAAGTATGACCACTCCAGGCCAGAATGGACCAAAGAGCAATGGCAATGAAGGAGTACTCCACATTTTCCAAATCTAAAAGGCTTGAGTTTAGCCATCGGATGGATTAATGTCATATCCAGGACACGCTTTGAAGGAATATTACCCCTCTGCGGCGATGCCAGTCGGTGTATTCTACACCCCCAGCCGAGTAGGCCCTGACTGGAAATATTAATTTTAGAAAACAGAAATGAGAAGAAAAACAAGTATACGGATACTTCAGGAAACAAACTTATAATATTGTGAAATAGAGAATGGATATCCAAAGGAAACCTACCTAGAAGAAAATAGGTTATCTATTGATAGCAGTATAATAATAAAGCCTTAAAAGTGACTTATATAAAAGCTTCAATAAGATTTAGTTAAATAACAAGTGTAAGCGATGCAGTGATAGAGAAAAAAGTTAATCAGATAATACGTGAATACAATAAACTAGTTCAACTAGAACACAAGAGCAGACATGAGTGGAATGGTAAGGGAATCCACTGGGAATTGTGCAAGTTTGACCATACGAAGGGTATATTCACAAACCAGAATATATCCTAAAAAATGAGACGCGTAAAATTTTCAGAGACTTGAGATACAAACGGATCACCCAATAACCCTTATGTCCAGACTGAGTGTTAATCAAGAAGAAAAAATGAACTTCTCATCTTGTGGGCTTTGTCATGCCAAAAGATCAATGAGTGAAAATAAAAGAAAGTCAAATACCTGGATAAATACTTGGACCTGAAAAGGTGGTAGAAAATGAAGGTGACGTTCAGGAAAAGAAGGTAAAGGACATTGTAAACAACATGATAAGCGAATGTTGACCCAGATGGTGTACAAGTATAGGCATGATTGACTGGGAAGATGATCCTCTGGGAATTGAGCATGTGAAAAAACTTCATGAATACAGACAAAAAGGAAATGCACAGAGCATGATGTATCTTGTATTTTGTAATAAAAAACGGATTAACCAATCCTGGTCTAAACAGAAGATATATGAGGAAGTAAGGAGCATGTCAGCCGGTGAACTTTACTGTTCTTGCAAATTAAAAGTAAAAGTTTTTTAAAAAAGTAGATAAATTCACGGATTTCATCAGGAGACAGAAAAAAACACAAACATGAAGATGACGGCGAAATGAAACCTTTGAAAAAGTTCACCTGATTTTCGTGCCAGATGAATGATATAAAGATGTTCGCCAGTTCTTTGGGAGCTTTTCTACCAGGGAAATATCTTCTTTAGCGGGGCTAAGTTTATTACCTGTGGCCTGGTAGCACGGATATCCCTGACCCTCTCTCGCCACTCCTCCCTATCGTTCATCGCCCTAGGTAGGTCTTCAGGACAACATTCCGTATCCTCACATAGCTGCTGAATGTATGTTCGTGCTGGTCGTCCTGCTTTTGAACGGCCATGTGTGGGGGTCCATAAGAGTACATCTCTTATGATTTCGTCCCTGCTTCAACAGCCTATGGATAATTTTTGATTCGCACTTGTCCCAACATAATAAAATACCGAATCTAACTTTAGGGAAGTCGGATATATCCTCCCTTTGAACAGGACCAATAAACTTGGAAAACAGAGGTGGACATCTGAGGAAGAGTCAATAGTCTTCAAGCCGGTCTAAACAGTGATGTGGTTTAACGACAGCACTGTTTAAATCGGCTTGAATGCTCAGTCATGTAAAGCCAAAAAGATTTACTAAGCATCAGTTGTAAAGGTAAGCCTAATTTTTTTTTATCTTTGATGTATAAACTAAACCATATCCGCTCCAAACACGTATACGTTCAACTCAGCTCGAACCCCGTGTGAATTCTCACTCTTCATACAGCTGTGGAAATGATGGGACATTTATAATGCAAGATTGTTCCTAAGGCACAATCTCAGTGGTCAATTGTCTTGCTGGATATTCAAAAATTGTTGTGATTCTTATAGGCCAAGGAAAGAGGTGTTTTCAGAAAGGATAAGCAGTGGTACTCCCATCTGGGGACGAATGCTGTGAACATGATAAGTCGGTTGCTTTTCCGAAAGAGCAATAATGCCAGTTGATCATATATAAACAGCTTAAAACAGTATATCGAATAAAATACAATCAACTCTTGTAGGGCATCTATAGTAATACAAAATAGAATACAGCTTTTGGACAGGATATATGAGCCGGTGTTAAGTTAACTGTTGTAACTTAGTGAAATGCTGGAATCAAGCACTGATAAGTGTAAAGTTATATGATTTAGATTTTTTCTCGGCTTTCTATCGAAATTTTTTTGTCGTCTGCATTTTTAGGCACAAATCGATCCTTCCTATTCAAGTTGAAACACCAACTAATTAATTATGTAAAATAGCAGTATATTATAAACCCATCTCTTCATAATCCAAATCCATTCCCCCGGAAAAAATACATCTCAAATCAATTATTGTTCAAATCAAGTTCAAGCATCATTTCCTCTATACTTTATAACTGAAAACAATATTCCTATATTTTCAGTCCATCTAAACAGCTCTCAAATCCATAAAACGTTTGACCTCTTGCTATAGGCTGTCACACCTGGTCTTCTAAAAAAGCAACCTGCTCTCTGTGAAAACTAAAAAAATTTTTCACATTAACCCAATCTAGATATCTGCGAAGAAAATTTAACTACGATATTCACTAAAGCAAGTTGACCCTGTTACATTACAATCAGTTAACTTCGCCACTGATGTAATTAAGCTTGATAAAATTGGCTAATGATATTTTCTCCACGTAATATAATAACATTATTTTTTTGTTTGAGAGAAGATTTTTCAAAGGTAAAATATTGTTGAACAGTTTGGTATACATCTCTCGTTATAATTGATAAGGCCAATAAATATACGCAATTGTTGTAGAGATAACGAATGTGGTAATTTTGAATTGCTTCAATTCTATCTGTCAGGGCTGAAATTCCTTCTTCGACTATTCCATGGCCGAGGAAATCTAGGTTAGATTCTCCGAAAAATATATATGAACATTAATTTTTTAGTTCAAAACGAGGTAGTCTTTGAAACTATTGTTCTAAATGGCTATAGTTCTCTTTCATATTTCAGCTGGTGATCAAAATATCATCAGCGCTTAAAGCTCTAAATATTCCTCACTCAACCTTTAAAACGAATGAACGGCATTTTGAAATCAAAAAGGCATTCTAGTGAACTCGTATAATCCAAAAGTCCTAGTCACCTTAAACTATATAACCAGATAAAACTGATGGGAAAAGGTAATAACGATATTGTCTAAAGTACAATTTAAATTTGAAATATATCTTTTTGTCGATGCTTTGTTTATTTTCACCTTTTCTCTCCTTATTATACATAATTTTTATTGATAACAAATCAAATCAATTAAAATTTTCTTTAACACCTGAATTTGTTTCATTAATAGCTGCTTGTGTTACATCTGCTTTCTGCTATTGTTACTTATCAATGTTGATGTGTCACAAAGACAAAATGTAGGCAACCAGTGAGTGATGAAGTTTCGACTCAAGCGAATTAGTCACCGAGAAAAAAATTGGTAATCAGTGATCTCTAGTAAGCGGCCAAATGAAGAGTTTTCTATATATTTGAAGCCAGGCCTTCTAAAAATCTATTGCTATTCTAAGGTTAGAGGCAAGGAATATTACTTAGATATGTTCATAAATGTCAGTTGGCTCTATTCAGTGTCATTGGATGAATCATGAGAGCACCAATACATTTTTTTAATATTACACCTTTTTCTTCGATAAGATTGTAGCATTTTTCTTCTATTCGCTTTTTTTCGAATGTTTGTATTTTTTTGTTTGTATTTTTTTTGGGGGGGTATTTTTCTTCTTTTTTCTTTTTTTTTTTTTTTTCGACATAGCATCTCCTGAAGAAACTTTGAGATCATTTCCGGTGTTTGCTCAACTGTAAAGAAAATACTAAGTCTGACATTTCTTCTTAGATTTTTATAAATCCAGGAAGAAAGTGTTACCGTTCTTCTCCTCTTCTTCTTCTTAATTTTCTTCTTCTGCTGCAGCTACAGCAATATCTATTTATTTATTTATTTATTTTTCACTCTTTAGTTTTTTAGGTTTTATATGTGGAATTCTTATACTTACATCTAGAGATACTTACTGTTATTTACTGTGATTTTATGTTTGTAAAAAGTCCATAAAACGTTAGCTTTGTTAATGGAGCTAGGAATACGTTAACTGTATCACCTACTGAGAGTTAAGACCCCTACCAAAAAAGTTGCGTTCTATGTATGATACGTAAATGATCTGATGATGAGGCTCCTATTCCGGAGATATGAAGAGTAGGAATTACTTCTTCAATGCCATTACTTGCAGGTCAACTCTAACCCAGAGTGGCGTTACCTGTTCTATTCTTCTCTATGGCTCAATTATATATGTTTAAAATTTATTCGCAACCGATAGAACTCACTCTTAAGAAACAGCTACAAAAAATAAGAACGTAAAATAAACAGGATTCCTTAAGCCAAAAATATCTTGTTGATATCTTGTTAAAATCAATCTACCAACAGAACATATATATATATATATATATATATATATATATGTGTGTGTGTGTGTGTGTGTGTGTGTGTGTGTGTGTGTGTGTGTGTGTGTGTGTGTGTGTGTGTGTGTGTGTTGGGTTGATTCCACAATAATTCTCTTCTTTTAAAAGCAAGATATAACAACTTATTTCAAACTTCTAATGCTTTCAATGCAACCAGAACTTACCTGATTAAAAAGTGCCTTCATCAGTCATTCTTATTTTAGTAGTGAAAAAGTGCACATCATAAGTTAACCTCTGATCTCATGCCCCTAAAATTAAGGAACTTAAAGAGCATATTCAACATGTGATGTTGCAGAGTATTATGAATAGTAAAACCCTTGCAAAAACAGATAAGAAAATTCGTAGTTTTAATGGCCAAGGTGACATTAATGCCGACAAGTCCGAAAATGGTTTTCAAAGTTTCGTTCTGGTGATATGTCATTGAGAAATGAACCCAAACCAAAATGCTCATCAGACCTCAATCAAGATGCTTTTATATAACTGGTGAAAAAGATAGGAAAAATAAAAATCTTCTTAGAAAACCCTCCGTTCTCATCAATAGCAGAAATGCAGTGGTTCTCCCAAGTAGTCCTATTTACCAACCCCTCCGGTCGGGCAAGATATGACACAAGGTCAATTTTTAAGCGGACTTTAACAGGTTTGAATTCAGAGTTTTCCTTCTCCTAGACTAGTCGCCTCACCAAGGCTGAAGAACCTAGTCTGTCCTACTATTTACCCATAGCTGGAGGGAGAATATTTGCATCCATACCTTTCCCCAAGGGTTCTCCCAAGTAGTGAAAGGCCATATTCAACAAAAATCCCAAAGGAAAAATACTGAATTTAGGCTGGTCTCTTCAATGAAATCTATCATATTTCTCAGACCTTGTACAAAGTGTATATTTGGATTGGGTCATCTTTTTCGTTCTCTAAAAATGTTCTGAATGACTAAAAAAGTTCTCAAAAAGATCAAGTCAAAATGTTTTGGAACATTTTCTTGAACTTAAAACGAGCTGAATTTTACTTGAGAGGAATTATCAAATACCTGAAGAATTGCGAGAGGTGATTCCTAATAATGGCGAATGTAATACTGATTGAAATTCATTCAGCGTTCACTTATGAACAAATTATATTTTACTAAAATGGAAATTATTTATGACTCAACCCAATATTTATATATGCACACACACTCACACATTCACATTGGGGAAACGCATGTCGATAAGCGAAGCGTATGAAAGATCCATTTGTCTATCAATGATATCAAAATGGGTTCGATCCTTGTTAAATGTCAATATATTGTGGCCGTGTGCAGAACTAAGCTGAACTAGGGTGGTGATTGTGAGCACCAAATTGATTCGAAAATTTAAATTACTTTATTACTCATGATGATACATAATGAGGGAAAATTAAACCAGACGAGTGAATACTTAGAATTAAACTGATTAAGATAGATAGATAGATAGATAGATAGATAGATAGATAGATAGATAGATAGATATGAAAAGCCAGGTGCCGATACTATCTAATTAAACATTGCATTTAAACTAGCGCTTAGCATGTTTATCATCCTAGGAAATGGAATCGGTGATAATCCGACTTCAAATCTTGAAAAGGATTTTTGTGCTTTACTTCACGTCACTTTCCGAGGAAAAGGTATGAATCTGTCTCTTCTCTTCTCAGTTATGAGTTAACTGGGTTCTTTGCCCTTGATTAGGCGACCAGTCAAGATGAAAAACTCTGAATTCAAATCCAGCTTTACGCCGCGTAATAATTGGCCTTGTGTCAGACTTCGACCGTGGTAGAGGAATTGGGTACATACATACTTTTCAATCAGAGAAAATTGGGTATAAATATATCTAAACTGAGATCAGACGGATAAGTAGATAGGTCATGAACAGACATCATGTAGATTCCGTACCGAGTGGAGATTATTGGTCTAAATTTCTGAAATGAAGCTTGATTATTATCATCACTTTAATATTCGGACGGTTGACCTCATCTTTACTTCTATAATCACAACGTTTCGACCGATATGTACTTTGGCCTTCTGTAGGTGTTTTATGTCGAACCAAGGAATCCATAAAGAATCTCGAACTGAACCATTTATTTGAACCACAGGGGTAGATTGTTCGAATTCTGTTAACCATGACCGAGTACAAGTGTTTAGATATAATAATTATTCCTAGTTATTTTTACTTGTAGCTAGGATTGAACCTGCAACCTCAACAAGATTTAACTCAGAAGCACTTTTCAACCTTATCCAATGCGCTATGTGCCCTTGTTGAACAATTTAGAGTGAACTTTTGGGATTCATAAACCTAAAGTTTCCTCACCTAAAGACATATTCTTCTCTACTATCATTTAAGATGTTTTGTTGTCTTTTTTATCATAACTTTTGTTGCAATTTTTTATCCAGCTTTTTTGATTATTGGTTCTCAAGTTGTATTCATCTCAATACGTGGTCTACTCTGCAGGTCACTGGAGTTTAACATGGGCGCCGCTTCTTTAAGACGTCTTATCTTCCTGAGTTCTCCTTGTCAATTATTTTAGCTTGATCTCACAAAGGGCAGATGATTTCCCTTTTCCTTCGATATATGGTTAGCCATACATAACTTTTTTAATGTCTCCCCGACATACTATTTTCAGTATTTCTCTTGCCTTACTTTTCGTGGGCGACATGTCCCGCCTTTATATACTCTACTGCAATAGCATGGGATGAAGTAGAAACAGTTTAGACAAACAAACACTATATAATGTCTGAGTGGTGATGGTATTTCTTGTTTGAAATCAGTCCATATGTAGAAACAAATAAACGAATGAACCACTCAAAAGATATAAATAAATGGATGGCAGAAAAAGTAAGAGTCTAAAATTCCTGATAATTCGCGACCGTCAGTCAAAGAAGACCATTTGAAATCACGCAGATGATCTCGGTAAATTAAGTCTGGGAATTTTTAGGAGTTAGGTGGCGCTTCGAATCTAGGGTTAAAATAATATTTAGAATCTGAATCAAAAAAGAGAAGTCGTGGTCAAATTGAAATGTTGTAATTAGAAAAGACACGTGCGAACAAAAAATCGAGGACGATTAACGGCTTTTTAATTACTATTTTAGCTATGGATACAGGATCACGTTTGGATGAACAGACATTTGGTAACCGTCAAAAAGTATTTCGGAGTATCATGTACAGTGTATTCGACCGTCAAAGTCGATAGACTGAGGGTGTGTAGTTTGTCAAGTAAGTAGTTCACCACACTATTTACTTCCAGAGGTGATCCCCTAGAAAGATTTATAAACTTCTATCTCGTTCGTTCGCTCGATTTTGCTCTAAAGTCAATAGTATTTTGAGTAAAGGCAGGAACATTAGAAACCTTCCTTTTTGGTCAGTTAGTTTAATGTGATGAGCAATGTACATCTCACCCAGAAAGGAATCGTGAACCTGCTTATTCTTCAAAGAAAGAACGATCGAACGATAAAAATTCAACTACCCTTCACAGAATGAACGGGTAAACATCATTTAGGCGTTGATCATTTTACTCTCATTGTAGGGTAATGATTATCGTCGTAAGAAAAGGGATACGGTGACCCGAGTTCAAAACCTGGATAAGACTGTTTACATTTTACATTGCGCTAATATCATAGGAAAGGTGTGGATTCAAGTATTCTACCTCTAACTATGGGTAAGTAGTAGGGCAGACTGGGTTTTTAAGCCTTGTTTAGGCAACCGGTTAAGGAAAAAATTCTAAATTCAATCCTGTTAAACTTCACTTAAAAAATTTACCTTGTATTACATTCTGTCTGTGAGAAGAGGTTACTGTGGCAACGTTACACAAAGGTGCAAATAAATTAAACCGAAATCATCGGCCAAGGAATTGAGGAACGAATGAAGGTTATATATTGAAGAAATATAGATACTAACCGGTTGAGAGTGAAAATGAAAATTTCTAGATATTAGATTGATATGAAAAAAACTGGGATAATAAAAAGATAAATAGAAGAGAAATGATATGACGTCAAGAAAAAGATACAAAGGAATAAAATCTGAATCGAAGGCCAAGAAAAGAAGGAAGGAAAGAAAGAAGGAAGGAAGGAAGGAAGGAAGGAAGGAAAGAAGGAAGAAAGGAAGGATATGTGGTGACTTGAGAAGCAATCTAAACCATGTGTACTTTTAGTCGCTTTACCCTTAGATACTTTTGTACTCACGAAATTCACAGAAATAAAGTAGAAAATATATTCAAACTGTGCTCCAAGGCGCAGACATCTTTGTTTAGTATTTTCCATCATTCCATCAAATAAGAAAGACTGTGAATTGTCACTGTATTAAATATTTTATTGTTGATATCTGTCGTTATATCGTAAAATATTGCTCAGCCTGAAATATTGGGCTTAGTGATTCAAATGCTGACAGCTATCATAAAGTGAGCGGATGTCTTCTAAATGGACGTCTGTAAAATGGCTTTTAATGAGATAGACAGCTTCGCTGCAGAAAACAGTCAAATGACAGCGATGCACTCGGTAAATTTCTGCAGAATTTTGCGTCAGTGTGATCAGACGCCATTAAAATGATGGAAGAAAAACACATGCTGTCGAAAACCGACAATTTTGCTTTTTATGCAACCACAGGTAATTTTTACATTACTTTGTATTCAGTCTTTACTTTCTTATTCGTCGGCACATTTTTTTTTTTAATTTTATATTCCGCCTTTTCAAAAGGTTCCTTTTACTCTTCGACTCTGCGGGTTTTACAAGTCACACGAATAAAAAGAACAATTTCAAAATATGTCGCAAAAGATTAACCTAAGAATATTGGGTACTATCATTATTAAATGTGACGAGTATTTTCTTTCATCTCTTTAATTTACCTACCTTTTCGGTTGGGATTAGCATATTGTGACTATAACTCATACAGAGGGTAAAACCCCCAAAAAGAGAGGGTCGTTGGTATGACATTAGACTGCTTCTGATGGTTCTGTACATTTGGCGAGTGAGAAGTACCTTTTAATTGCCATAACTCTTGGGTCCGCAATAATCTGGAGAAATAGTACATGTTAGGCTCCTATCTATAGGTAAAATTCATCTGTTTAAGTATCATTCGTATTCTACACAAATAATTAATTCCATAGAACTGAAAATTGCTTGCATTATGAATAGTTACTGAAAGTTATAATTGTTTACTATTATTAATAATTAGGAGGTGTAATGGTTATCGTCGTAGGAAATGGACACGGCGACACGAGTTCAAATCCTGCAGGAGACTGATTGCATTTCACATAGCACTAATACCCTTGGGAATGGTATGAATCCAATTATTCTCCATCCAGCTATGCGTAAATAGTAGGGTAGACAGGGTTCTTCAGCCTTGGTGATGCAACAAGTCTAGGAGAAGGAAAACTCTGAATTCAAACCTGTTAAACTCCGCTTAAAAATTGACCTTGTGTTATATCCTGCCCGAGGGGAGGGGTTGGTAAATAGGATTATTAATCACGTGAAATCATAAAACTGTGTCCAAACAATTAAGTAGGAATAATTATTTTAAACCATTATCATCGTTATTATTATCATTTCACTCCCTGTGATTTCACTGAATTCTGAGTGACAGCAAGTCTCTTCAGGTCTCTAAGACTCTTCTAGCCGATCTCAACCATGCTTTAGTTTGAATTATGTCGATTCGTCCTCCGATTTCCAACTCTTTCAGTCCTCTTCCCAAGACTTTGGAGATCCTGCTAAGTACTCCACTCACAACTGGTATTACCATCACCCTTATGTTCCCCAGCTTTCTTAGTTCTCATCCAAGGTCTAAGTACTTGTCTCTTTTTCTGCTTTCTTTAATTTGTCTCTGTAGTCCGCTAGGACGGCAATATCCATTATACGGTAAGTTCATATTTGTTTTTGTTTATTAGTTAGAATATTTCAGTATACGAGTCCATAAGAATTAGTAGTTCGCAGCGGAGTGCTAAGAATTGGTATCACATCGACGGTTCGTGTGAAGATCTCCTTGACCCCATTGCTCTAAATAGCAGTAAACAAGTAGTCATAGGCTAGTTCAACAACTCCAAGAAAATGTAAAATAGGCTTGTCTACAACAGATCCTTAAGTATCTCAAAATCCCAGAGAATTTCATGCATCTCATTCTCTCGAACGGATTCTAGTTTGTGCACACACTAATCGATAGTATGACCATTTCTCGTGAAAATCTAAGTGTATCACGTTCCCCAAACAATTAGTAGTAGAAGTGTGTAAATCATTTGTATTAGATAGGAATACTTGTTACCAAATAGGGGGCGTCCTCATGGTGTAATGGTTCAAGCACTGGACTGCGGAATCGTAGTAAGCGTGGTCGAACTCCAGTCGCGCTATTACGATCACTTTCGGACAAATATCCTTGGGAAAGGTATGAACCCCCTTTATCCTCCCAGCTATGGGTTACTGTTTGACTAAACTGATTTGCTTGAAATAGAAATGTTTTTGACCCATAAACTGTGTACTTACATTTAAATTGCGTGCTTATGCTAAATTTAATTGTTTGAAATGGAACTGTTTTTGACATTGAAACCCTACTTACACTAAACTTAATTGTTTTTTACATTTAAGAATGTGTAAACAAAATCTGTACTTATGCTTAGTTGAATTAGAACTGTTTGAATAAACTGAATAGCTTGAAATAGAAACGTTTTTGACAATTAAACTGTGTACTCGTGCTAAACGGAATTGTTTGAAATAGAACTGATAATTTGCATAGAAATAGATTTGGCGTTAAATAACCTACAAAGATTGATATGCCATAAAACGAATGAACGAACGAACGAACCAACCAACCAACTTGTTATGAAATAACTGTGTGCAAAAAACTCTGATGAAACAACTGTACAATAAATGTAAATATAAATGTTCAATGTGTAGGCATCAAATAACACAAGACGGATTGATATATTGTTAAAAGCAATCACTCAGTCACGTAAATCTTGATTCTTTTTTTTATTATCTCGGGTAGTGATTTTGTTAATAAATATCCATTTTGGTAATAATATCCATTTTGTTTGTATAATTTTTAACTTGAAAGAATTAAACTCTGGTGAAAGTAAAAAAAAAAATCATTTTCTAAAACAAAAATCGTTTAGAAGAAATTTATTTCAAACAAGAAAATAGAGGAAGCATACCAATTTCTGGGTGATATTTTTCTTCAGCCGGCGATATACGCAGCATAATCTACACACTGCTAACAATGTGCAAGTTTTATTTGAGAATATACTAACTACATAGAATTTTGCATAGTTGTGTACATTATTTTAGTGTGCTACGTATTTTATTTTTGATAACAGTTTTAATGCTATAGTGTTTAGTCATGAAGAATTGATTATAATATTCGTTTTGATAGTATAATGTTCGCCCAGAAATAATAAAATTGCAGTATCATAGTTTTAGTTGAACATTTACTTATTATAGGAAATTAATCATTGCTTAATATATATATATATATATATATATCTGGTGATCGTATGGAGACACAGAATACTTCGACATTGTAGCAGGAGTACTACAAGGGGACACGCTAGCTCCATACCTCTTTATCATTTGTCTAGACTACGTACTCAGAACATCGATTGATAAAATCAAAGAGAACGGCTTCGAGCTGACAAAGAAAAGAAGCAGAAGGTACTCCGCAAAAGCAATTACCGACGCCGACTACGCCGATGACATAGCGATACTGGCAAATACACCTAACCAAGCCGAAACACTACTGCATAGTTTGGAACGAGCAGCCGCAGGCATAAGCCTCTATGTCAATGCACACAAAACGGAATATATGTGCTAAAATCAAACGGGTGACATCTCCACTCTAGACGGAACCCCTCTTAGACTAGTAGACAAATTCACTTACCTAGGAAGCGGCGTCGCTTCACCCGAAAAGGACATCGACATGAGGTTAACGAAAGCATGGACAGCTATCAATATGCTATCGATTATATGGAAATCAGACCTAACTGATAAAATGAAACGCAGTTTCTTCCAGGCAGCGGTCGCATCGATACTGCTATATGGATGCACTACATGGACTCTAACAAAACGGCGCGAGAAGAAACTAGACGACAATTACACAAGAATGCTGCGAGCAATCTTGAACAAGTCCTGGCGGCAACACCCCACAAGACACCAACTGTACGGCCACCTGCCTCCTATCACGAAAACTATCCAAGTTAGAAGAACCAGACATGCAGGACACTGCTGGAGAAGCAGGGACGAACTCGTAAGTGATGTACTCTTACGGACCCCCACACACGGCCGTGCAAAAGCAGGACGACCAGCACGAACATACATTCAGTAACTATGTGAGGATACGGGATGTTGTCCAGAAGACCTACCTGAGGCGATGAACGATAGGGAAAAGTGGCGAGAGAGGGTCAGGGATATCCGTGCTACCAGCACGACATGATGATGATGATGATATATATATACTACTTGCAATACATCATAAATTATACCATTAATGTAATTAATATCATTTACTATGTCTAAGGAATTCAGTTATTAAAAATTTTTTGCCTCTTACTTTATTCACAACTAAATTATAAAAAAAGCAATATGAACATGTAAGTTTGCATTTAAGTTTGCATAATTTTTGCCAGGGAAAGTGTATATATATATGTATATATATATCATCTTCATGTCGCGCTATCAGCCAGGATATCCCTGACCCTCTCTCGCCACCCCTCCCTATCGTCCATCGCTTCCGGCCTGTCCTCAGGGCTACATCCCGTATATACACAGAGCTGCTGTATGGAGGTTCGAGCGGGTCACCCTCCCTTTGCTGGGCCATGTGAAGGGGTCCACAAGAGTACATCATTTATGAGCTCGTCCCTACTTCTCCAACAGTGACCCGCATGTCTGGTTCGTGAGAGTTTTCGTGATGGGTGGTAGGTGGCCATACAGCTGCTACTTTGTAATGTGTTGTCCCCAGGACTTGTTCAATATTGCTCGCAGCATTCCTGTGTAGTTGCCGTCAAGCTTTTTCTCCATCCGTTTAGTTAACATCCATGGCCGCTGCTCGGAAGAAACTGCGTTTCATTTTATCGGTCAGGTCTGACTTCCAAATGACTGATAGCCTATTGATAGCTGGCCTTACCTTATATATATAAGTATATATGTATATATATAGAGAGAGAGATACTCCTCTATCCCCGTAGGGTTGAGTTCTCTAGCGAATGAAGTAATCGTGTTGCCATCAGCGTTTATTGTAAGTCTCTTCATATATGAATAGAGGTCTCGGTAGCCGCGAAACAGATGCATGTAAACAATAGTAATTGTGATTCATAACCGTTTAAAATTTATTTCGCTGCTACTGTCTCCTCGTGGCTGAGTGGTTAGAAGCTTGGTTTGGCGTTTGAGTCAGCCGTGTTTCAATCCCAGCTACGGGAAGCTAATATGTCTAGCCACACTGATGAGTTCTGATAGAACGAAACAGATCTGTCTGTGGATGACTATATATATATATATATATATATATACGGGGGAGAGAAAACTTTGATTAGCATGTCGCAGTTATCTTCTTTGTGTCGAGAATTTGGATGAGTGAATATGACTTTCAGCGCCAAGATTGAACTTTAAAAAATATTATCAGTCAGAGGCAAATTGAACTGGAAATTTCTTTATTCTTCAACCGTTTTATATTCATTACTCTAATAAATCTCTGGTTTGCAATTTTTTGATATCTAGTTTAGAAGATTAACTTTTATAAAGAATTTGGTTGTTGTGTGCTCATTTATGGGTGATACGGTATTAAGTAGATAACAGATCCTGACAATGGACACTGAAATGCAAAGGAGGCAATGAAATTTTTAAAAAACTGCACAGAAAATCGTTCAATTTAATTATTACTTCAGGCGTCATATCGACGTTTTCAAAAGGTGCAACATTAATTTCCTTCTTTTTTTTTAGATATTTTTCAAGCATCGATGAAAATAATTAGTTGATTTCCCCTGTACCTTATATTTGAATTCTTAACACCTTCCAACAAAAGATGATATGCAAAATCAACCATTTTCTAACAAATATGGCTCACATCGTATAACAAAATTTAATATATATATATATATATATACATATATATATCATCATCATCATCATCATCATATCGTGCTGGCAGCACGGATATCCCTGACCCTCTCTCGCCACTCCTCCCTATCGTTCATCGCCCTAGGCAGGTCTTCAGGACAACAACCTGTATCCTCACATAGCTGCTGAATGTACGTTCGTGCTGGTCGTCCTGCTTTTGCGCGGCCATGTGTGGGGATCCATAAGAGTACATCTCTTATGAGTTCATCTCTGCTTCTCCAGCAATGTCCTGCATGTCTGGTTCACCTAACTTGAATAGTTTTCGTGATAGGGGGCAGGTGGCCGTACAGTTGGTGTCTTGTGGGGTGTTGCTGCTAGGACTTGTTCAGGATTGCACGCAGCATTCTTGTGTAATTGCCATCTAGTTTCTTCTCGAGCCGTTTTGTTAGCGTCCATGTAGTGCATCCATATAGCAGTATCGATGTGACCGCTGCCTGGAAGAAACTGCGTTTCATTTTATCGGTTCGGTCTGATTTCCATATAGTCGATAGCCTATTGATAGCTGTCCATGCTTTCGTTAACCTCGTTTCGATGTCCTTTTCGGTTGATTCGACGCTGCTTCCTAGGTACGTGAATTTGTCTACTAGTTTAAGAGGGGTTCCTTTTAGAGTGGAGATGTCCCCCGTTTGGTTATAGCACATATATTCCGTTTTGTGTGCATTAACATGGAGGCCTATGCTTGCTGCTGCTCGTTCCAAACTATGCAGAAGTGTTTCGGCTTGGTCAGGTGTATTTGCCAGTATCGCTATGTCATCGGCGTAGTCGGCGTCGGTAATTGTTGTTGCGGGGTATCTTCTGCTTCTTTTCTTCGTCAGTTCGAAGCCATTCTCTTTGATTTTGTCAATCGATGTTCTAAGTACGTAGTCTAGACAAATGATAAAGAGGTACGGAGCCAGCGTGTCCCCTTGTAGTACTCCTGCTACAATGTCGAAGTATTCTGTGTCTCCATCTGGTGATCGTACTTTTACTTTAGTGTTTCTATAGAGAATCGTTATTGCCGCTACGGTTTCTTTAGGTATGCCGTACGCTAGTAGGATTTGTTCCATCTTTCCTCTGTGAATGGAGTCGAAAGCTTTGGTAAAGTCGACAAATATTAATGTCGCTTGTAGGTTCTTTGCCCGTACACCTTCAAGGATTCTGCGAATGGTTAATATTTGTGAGGTCGTGGATCTATTTCTTCGGAAGCCATTTTGGTTTTTTCTAAGTATGTTGTCGATTTTGGGTTCTATTCGGTTTCATAGTAGGGCATTGTAGATTTTGGCAGCTATGGATGTAAGTGTTATGCCTCGGTAGTTTTTGGCTAATCCGAGGTCCCCCTTTTTAGGGAAGGGGAGTATGCATCCCTTCATCCATCTATCTATCGGATATTGATTGTATACTGCGTTGCAGTGTCAGAGCAGTATGTCGTCGAATTGTCTGGTCTTCCATACTTCCGGGGGAACTTCGTCCAGCCCTGCAGCCTTCCTATTTTTAATTTTTCTGAGAACAGAGTCGAGTTCTTCTTGTGTGAACGGTCCAAGTTTAATGTCTAATTGTTTGCTAATTATTCTGGTGATTGGTTCATGCGTTATTTTTGGTGGGTTTCCAAGTAAGTTTTCGAAGTGCTGTTTCCACAGTTTTATTCTTTCTTGTTGGTTTGCTGCTTTAAGTTTTGCTTTGGCTGTGTTCTTTCTTCTGCTCACTTCGTTTATTGTTTGCCAGGCAATTCTAGATTGTCTATCTTCCACCGAGTCTCTAATCTTATCTATCTGATTTTGAATGTATTCTGTCTGTTCCTTTATATATATGCCTGCTAATTGATATTGTGCCGTTTTTAGTTTTAAGGCATTTGTGTTTGTTGGGTTTTTTCGATAGTTTTTGGAGGCTGTTTTCACTAACGACTTCAACACGGTGAAACATGACACAATTTGAATTTTCAAGCGGAGTAAAGCTGGTTTGAATTCAGAATATACCTTTCTTAAATAGTTTACTTTACCAAGGCTAAACAATCCAATCTGCCCTACAATTTACCCATTGCTTAAATGGTAGGGATATGGATACATTCCTTTTGCAATGGTAGTCGCGCGAAGTGAAACACTACCCTCAAGGTTTTGAAACTCGGGTCAAAAATTCCATTTCTACGATGATAGTCGTTAAACTAGGCGTTTTTCATTCATATATATATATATATGTATATACGTGGTCCATCAATAAATTGCCAGACTTTTTTGTATAGGCATTTAAAGTTTTCATAGACTCTTGAAAATTCAGTATGTTATTACTATACATCATATGAGATAACAGGCCAATTTTTATGATTTCAGGTTCAAATGAACATCCAAAGCAGGAATTGGAATACACCCTACTAAAGCCTGATTTTCACTGCTGGTGAATTTCAAAAATGCAATCTGGACGTGAGGACACTTTAGAAGAACGATATGCAATAAAATTCTTTTTTAAACTTGGAAAAAATGCCACAGAAACGTATGGAATGCTTCAAACTGCTTTTGGAACATCTTGCATCAAGCATGAGTTTTTGAGTGGCATAAGAGATACAAGGAAAGCAGGGAGTCTATGAGGGATGATGAGAGGTGTGGGAGGAGTAAGAAAGTCAACAGACCAGAGTTGATTGGCCAAAGGGTTAGGGTTAGGGTTACTATGTTGAGGTTTTAAGGGAGTTCAGGAAGAGAATCCGTCGGAAGAGGCCAGCACTCTTCAAATCGGGTCAGAGGCATTTCTACCAGGACAATGCACCAGTCCACAACTACATCCTTGTCACAGACTATTTAACCGAGATGGGCATCAAGACAGTTCCTCAACCTCCCTATAGTCCAGACCTTGCTCCCTGTGACTTTTGGTAATTCCCTAAGCTCAGAGACTGTCCTTATGAAACAATTGAGGAGATGAAAGAGGCTGTGACGAAGGTCATTGATATGCTCACACACAAGGACTTCCATGGGGCCTTCCAGAAGTTGTTGGAACGGTATAACAAGTGCATTGCAGCCGGAGGAGATTACTTCGAAGGGGCCTAGAGTTTCATGTGAGTAGTATCAATAAAAGTGCCCATAAGAAAAAAGTCTGGAAACTCATTTAAGGATCCTCGTGTATATATATATATATATAATATATATATATATATACTATATATTACATATATAGATATATTATATATGTAGATATATTATACATATAAATATATTATATATATATATATATATTATATATATTATACATAGAATATATATGTATATTTATTATATATGATATATATTCATTATGTATATATTATATATATATATATATATATATTAGGCTATTGACTCTAATGAGTAGAATGTTCGCCAATGGTCCGGGGGACCAATGTTCAATCCCAAATCGAGTCATACCAAACACCCAAGAAACGGTACTTGATACCGCCTTGTTTCGCGCTAGGAACTACCTGTAAGGATCAAAGTCAAAGTGGAGTAATCCAGGGAATGGAGTAGCGCCCTCCCCGACACCTTGGTGTTGTAACCATTGAAAAGGAGCCCTCGGGTAACCCTTGATTAAGGTTGCCAACTCGACCTTACTTATATATATATATATATATATGGTTTCACAATTGTTGAAACATAGCAGCAGGATCTGCCATACAAAACGCAAAACCAACACTAATAGTCTCTAAGATATCTACTACAGATTATTGTGCAGTCAGATATTCAAGGTTTTTGATTACATAATTTTGTCACGTGATATCCCACTGGGAGGAGGGAGATAAAATTACTACTCCCCGTGTTTGAATTAACAGTATCTAGCCGTCAAAAAGGTGACCGTTAAAAGAGAATGTGGGTCACAGAGGGGGTATCAACAGGTGTTGGTACTTAGTAACCTCTGGTCGCCGGACGCCGGAAGGAGAGGGAGAGAGAAGCCAAATGATTGGCTGAGACCCCAAAACGGAAGTGGGGCTCCACCCCCCGTCAGCGGAAATAGATAGTAAGAAGGAGTTTTTGAGCAGGGTTCGTAGCGGGCAGACGAACCGTAGCCAGTATTCGGGGTTGAAGACGAAAGAATACCTGAGACACGAAGGACCCCAGGTTCTTCAAGCCAGCGTAAAAAAAAATAGCATAAAGTCTATTAGCCCGTGAAAGAAGAAAGATTCTCCAGTGGAACCCCGTCGAAAAATAAGATAAGTAACTTTGGGGCCGTTTCTCCTTTATACCCAAATTTTGTATACCACTCTCTCTCTCTCTCTCTCTCTCTCTCTCAACTTGAAGAAAAACAAAAGTCAAGAAAAGACATTTATACTCGTGGACTGTCCAATTATTATATGTTTTTGACACTTTGAAAGTGTATATAACTGTAGTAAAGGAATTCATATTTTTTATGTTACCACGTGGTCTATGTTGTTACTTCATGCTTCCCTTTCAGCTTCTATTCGCCTTATGTTATCTTGCTTAGAATAGTCCTCTTAATTCCTTAACAATATCACACGGGAAACCGGAGTTGCGGACTACTACAATATTATTACGACTAAAACCTATAGGTCCATATTCTTCCATTATCTTGGGGAAGGAATTGAAAGCGGCCTGGTGGGTGTGTGGATAGTGTGAAATTTGGAACCCCTTGCCAGCGGCGGTCAGTCTGGCCTTAAATTAGTCCCTCACATAATATGCCAGTTCTTATATGCCTGAGAGAAAAACTCTGAACGAGGACTTATTATGTAGGGATTCAAGTGCCAACCTGCCCCGTCTTCACACGTGCGAAAATAAAAGTCCCGCTTTGGGATTTTAGTCAATTTGCCGTCACAGACCTTTTATGGGGGCTCGTCCTGGATATTTTAATCCTTTTTTCCCGACCTCAGACCTAAACTGGGGGCTCGTTTCCGGAATTATTATTATGAATAATATTTATTGCTTGTAGTCGTATGACAATTCCGGCCGTCTAAATCTACCCTGGGAGACCGTGAAAGAAAAAAAGGAATATTGTCGAAACAGTCAAATTACCCGTTGATATAACTGTTTGAAAAAATTGAAGAAAAATGGACAAAATAGAAAACTTCTTAAAAGAACCCTCCATGGAAAAGTTGGAGAGGCTGAGAAAGAGCGAGATAGTCAAAATTGGCGAGAAACTAGAATTAAATGTTGAAAATTCTATGAGAAAACATGAACTCGTGAGAAAAATTGCTGAGCACATGGTGGACGAAAATGTGTTCGAAGAAGCAGTATTGGAAGACCTACCAACTGAAGTATTAAGAATGACCCCAAAACAAATTGAACTGGAGAAAATTAAAATACAAGCCCAAATGGAACTAGAGAGAAATAAGATGGAACTGGAGAAAGCTAAAATTCAGCAAGAAACAAGATTGCGAGAAGTCGACTTGGCAATAAGTGGACGCGAAGGAAGCCATGACAGTTTCGAAGTAACGAAGTAAGCGAGGCTAGTCCCAAAATTTGAAGAAGCCAACGTGGATGGATACTTAGCACATTTTGAGCAAACTGCGCTAAATCTTGGATGGCCGAAAGAATGCTGGTCAATGCTACTCCAAACTGTGCTGACAGGAAAAGCACAGAGAGCATATGCAACTCTGCCCACAGAAAATTGCGCACACTATGATTTGGTGAAAGCAGCGGTTCTAAAAAGCTTCGAGTTGGTTCCAGAAGCTTATAGACAGAAATTCCGAACACAGAGAAAGACGGAAAACCAGTCTTATGTGGAATTTCTGCGAGAAAAGGAGAACGCGCTGGATAAGTGGTGTGACTCTAAGAGGATAGACGGAGACGCTGAGAAACTCCGGCAGCTAATATTAACTGAAGAATTTTTAAACTGTGTGCCAGAAGAAGTCAGGGTTCACCTAAGTGAAAGAAAAACTGACGTGAATTACGAAATGGCCGCACTAGCAGACGAGTACATCCTCACACACCGAAAAACGAAGGAAAAAACGTTCACGGGAAATAGAGTGAAGTTTAAAGCTGAGTTAAGCCCTGAAGGAAGACCTAAGGAAGGAAATAGAAGGACCTTCCAAAGTACCAGCAGAACAGTGGTCTGCTACAAATGTGGAAAGGCTGGACACATAGCCATAAGGTGTCAGCTTGGAAAAGGTCCCGAAAGAAACCGAACCCAGTCGGGAAAACCTCAAGGAGCTGTAACAACAATTAGAGGGAACCAGTCTTATCGACCTTGGACGAAAAAAGGGATGATAAGAGGCCCACATGGAGGACCAGTGGAAGTATCAATTTTGCGTGATACAAGAGCATCTCAGTCGTTACTTCTACGAAATAAATTACCTAAAGGGGTAATATGAGCAACACGTGAGACTGTGATGATTGAGGGTATTGGCGGAAAGAGGGTAAAAATACCGCTATGTAAAATAACCCTAAAGTCCCAGTGGAAAATGGACCAATTCAAGTTGGTGTGGTAGATAAGCTACCTATGAAAGGAATCTCCCTTATACTGGAAAATGAAGTAAAAACTAAAGAGTGTCACCCGTGTAAGATGGCGAAGATGAGCGCCAAAAATGAAGAAACCAAGATGGCGAGAATGAACGCCAAACATGGAAAGAAGATGGCGAAGATGAACGCCAAAAATGGAGAAAGCAGGTTGGCGAAAATGAGCGCCAAAAATGAAGAAAAAAAGATGGCGAGAATGAACGCCAAACATGGAGACAAGATGGCGGCTGAGCCACGTGGGCGGCACAAACGACATAGTCGCTTGCAGAGTGAGAAAGTGGAAAGGAAAGAAGCGAAGCTTCCACACCTCAATAAACAGAAAGATAAAAGGACCAGTCTTCGGAGAAAGGATGAAAGTCCAACGAATAATGGGAATAAATTCCCTGAGACTTATCGAGAAATAAGAGAAAGATGAGAGGACCCTCACACATGGCTAAGGAAGAATTTGAAAAGGGCGACGAAGTCCTGCTACTACCCTCAAATAAAGGACCACACTGTGGTGGACGATATATAGGTCCCTATTTAGTAACACGGAGAATAGACAAGAGGACATATAGAATCGCTACCCACGAGGGAAAGAAAAAGACACAAGTGTGTCACACAAACAAATTAAAGAGATATGTCCGTCAAGAAAGCCCACCTCGAAAAATGAAGAACTCGGAAATGCCGAATAAATTCGAGGAAAAATTAAGCCAGTTGTCTGTTTCAGAGAGAGAGGGCTTAAAGAAATTAATTAAAAAATACCCAGGTTTATTTCTCTAACGCCTGACGAAAATGTAGTAGCGGAATATTCTTTCATAGTTGTTGAGAGAAAGAAAGAGAGGGAGAAACTAAGGGGAGTGGAATTCTCATCCCCAATGTTGAAAAGGGAGAAACTAAAGGAGAGAAAGAGGTGCGTCAACAAGTGACGAAGAGGGGAAAGAGAGAAAAGAAAAGGAAATTTCTCTCCCCAGAGCTTGATAATTAAGCTTACAAAGTCGTCAAAAATGACGAAAAAAGAAAAAGGAATTTACCTCCTTAAGGTTGAAACGTGAGACGGCCAAAAGCCGGGAAAGAAAAAGAAAGAAAGGAAGACAAGATTAAAGAAAAAGAAAAGGAGAGAGAGAGAGAAAGAAAGAGAAGAGGAATTGTCTTCCTCTATGGTGAAACTTAGGAAGGACAAAAAAAAAAGGAAATTTTCTCCCCAAAGCTTGATAATTAAAATTATAAAGTCGTCAAAAGTGACGAAGAAAGAAAGAAAGAAAAAGGGATTTACCTCCTCAAGGTTGAAACATGATACGGCCAAAAACCGGGAGAGGAAAAAGGAAGACAAGATTAAAGAAAAAGAAAGGAAGAGAGAGAGAAAGAAAGAGAAAAAGAATTGTCTTCCTCTATGATGAAAATTACGAAGGACGAAAAAAGGAAAAGGAAGAGAATTCGTCAAAGCATGAAGAAAGGGGATAAAAGAAAAGTAAAGTGAAAAAAAAGGGGAGAGAAAGAAAAGGACAGAGAACAGTGAAATGAATTGCTTTTTTTTTTCTATGGTATTTCTGTTATCCCTTTCTTCTCTTAAGCGTGAGGGTGTCACGTGATATCCCACTGGGAGGAGGGAGATAAAATTACTACTCCCCGTGTTTGAATTAACAGTATCTAGCCGTCAAAAAGGTGACCGTTAAGATAGAATGTGGGTCACAGAGGGGGTATCAACAGGTGTTGGTACTTAGTAACCTCAGGTCGCCGGATGCCGGAAGGAGAGGGAGAGAGAAGCCAAATGATTGGCTGGGACCCCAAAAGGGAAGTGGGGCTCCCCCCCCGTAAGCGGAAATAGATAGTAAGAAGGAGTTTTTGAGCAGGGTTCGTAGCGGGCAGACGAACCATAGCTTGAAGACAAAAGAATACCCGGGTTGAAGACAAAAGAATACCTGAGACACGAAGGTCCCCAGGTTCTTAATGTGGATACACTATGTATAATTACATACATACAAATATCTAAATTGGTAAATACGAAAAAAGTGAGAAGCGTAGATGTATTAATTTATGTACGTATATGGACCTCTGTTTATCGTTTCGTTGTCTTAAACTATCTTTAGGAATATGTTATTATGTGATGTGGTCTCATCCGAAAGAATATTTTCAAAACATTACTTTCACACACGCACACACACATATATACATATATATATAGTGATTTATATATATGTATATATATATATATATATATGTGTGTTATATAATAATATATACATTGTATGAATGTATATATCACATATATATCATATATATATTAAATATGTTACATATACGTACAACATATATATAACATGTGTAATATATATATCTATATCTTTACCGGACATTGGCCTAGCGGTTAGAGTGTTCGCCAGTGGCCCGGGAGACCTGGGTTCAATCCCAGGTCGAGTCATACCAAAGACTCAAAAAATGGTACTTGATGTCTCCTTGCTTAACACTCAGCATTATAAGGTACGGATCAAGGGTAAAGTGGAGCAATCCAGGGAAAGGAGTCGCGCCCTTCCCTACACCTTGGTGTAGTAAGCTATCGAAAAGGGAGCCTTCGGATCACCCTCGACTATGGTCGCCAACTTTTTTACTTATATATATATTATATATATTATAAAATCATTTTCAAACATGTATATATATATTCATATATATGCATGATTTTATAATAAAAATGAAAAAAAATAGAGAACAAGATGGATACTCTTTAAGAAGATGATATTATACGTGATATATGATATTAAATATTATACCGTATGCGGTAGAAATACCTTCACACTTAAATCTTTCACATGTGAGTTGCGAGTGAATTGAGCCAAATGACAACGGTAACTTAATCTAATGCCTTACTATTTTGTTTTACTGATTCGATCCGAAATAATCTTGGCTTGGACCGGTGCTCACGATGCGTTTGCACTTGAAACGGGTTATTTTTTAAGACTGGTGAATCTGCAATTGCTACACTAAGAACTTTTCATGCTCATTTCATTTTATGTCGGAATGATGCTGTTTCGGATAGAATCTTCCATGCATAGAATTATTGATTTTGCTGTTACTCCCTAATCAAAAAGAGGTTATCATAATTACTCGAAAAGGTATCTGTAACTAATTCGACAGATTACAATAAGATTGTTAGCTCCCGACAGTCTTAGCATCTTTTTGACAATCAAAAACGACGGAAATAGTACTTCCGGTTTCTTGACACAATAAAGAAACTAGTATTTCAGGTTTCTTAAAATACAAGAACCAAATTATAGCTTGCCCAGTAAGCTGGGGCTGTAAAATACACTGACTGCACCTCTGCAGAGGGGTAAGACCCCCCCCCACTAACGAGTGTCCTGATTATGACACTAAACAATCTGATGGTGAGGTTCTAGCAGTGCTGGAGCTTTGGGGAATGCGGAGTACCCCTTCATTGCCATTGCTCCCAGGTCCACTCTGTCCCGGAGTGGTAGCACCTGATAGGGCCCTATCTATGGGTTAAATAGAACAGTATAATTATGCTAAAATGTATTGAGTAAACTGAATAGCTTGAAATAGAAACGTTTTTGACAATTAAACCGTACTTACACTTAACTGAATTATTTCAACTAGAACTGTTTTTCGACATTAAAACTGTATTTACACTTAACTGAATTATTGCATATAACTTCTTGAATAGTTTGAAATAAATGTTTTTGATAATTATACTGTGTACTTATGCTAATCTGAATTGTTTTAAATAGAACAGATTATTTACATAAAATGGATTTGGCGTTAAATAACCTACAAAGGTTGATATGCCATAAAACCAAACAAACCAAACCAAACCAAATTATAGCAGAGTATTAAACGATAGCATATTTTCGCCTCTCTTTCTCCATGTTTGGGTTTCATTGTTTACGTTGTTTTCATTCAAAGTAAATTTTATATTTTTATATTTACTTGCTTTTAATGTTATTTCCTACTCTATTTTAAAAGTTAAAATTTTCTAATGTTACTAGGGTTTGCAGACTATCTGATGCGTTGTGATAAAGAGACATATTTTAAATTATTTATTTCTAAGACTGAATATAACATCTTAAAGTAATTTCAATTTTCAATATTTGCCGTGATTCCAATTTTGAACCTTTCGTACTTAGGATTTTTTATGATTTTATTCTTCAACCATTACCCTGATTCAAGACTGCAATAGTATCATTTGCGCATAAGCCGATTTGATCATTACTGGCTATTTCACCCATTCTGGAAGTAAATAAATTCCCACTAACATCCATATCTCATATATATCAGATGACCCATCACCTGTCGAAATGGCTCCCTTGATTTCTTTCGATCCATACTACTTCTTTGTGGAACATGATCGATTTTCTGTCGTGTTTGATCTCCTCCACATATTCATCTAATATATTCATGTGAAATTTAGCCGTATTTATAGCTTTTGTTGAAGATCTCGTTTGAGAGCAAGGAGTAAATATCTTTTTATATAGAATTACATGAAAGTATATTTCTTTCTTTTTTTTTTCCTTTATATTCTTCTTAGCAATTAATGATGGCCTTGATATCCTTCCACTGGTTTACTGGAAAATTTCTCTAAGCTTAACTTATCCTAAATCAGTTGTGCAGCAAACATTGTTTCTTCTCCTCTTTATATATATATATATATATATATATATATATATATATATATGTGTGTGTGTGTGTGTGTGTATGTGTGTGTGTGTGTGTGTGTGTTGTATAGTCACACATATGCAGATTTATGCAGAACACAATGACACAATAATAAAGACGAGCGACACAGTTCTTAGAAAAATATACCTCTCACTTTATTTGAAAGGTTGTGTGTGAGAGGGAGAACTGAACAAAGACTGCAACATATTGACCTCACCAGCCCCTCCGTGTGTCGTTCTCGTTCTCCTGGACTGCTGCTCAACCAGAGGGCCGGGGGCCCAGCCTCTCTGGGACATGTTCTCATTCCAGCATCTTCTCACCAACTGGTCTGGTCTCCAAATTCGCTGGGGGTCCCGAGGGCCCCTCCTGCTGGGTGGTGACTTTTTCTACCACATCTTGTCTCTAACTCATCTGATCTCCAACTTACTCAGGGGTCCCAAAGGCCTCTTCTGCGGGTGGTGGCTTTTGGTGGCTTTCCCTACCACATTTTAACTCCAACTCATCTGATCTCCAACTCACTGGGTTATATAATAGTTCAATCGCCCACTCAATCTTTGGAATGGCATTTTTGATCGTCATCAAGCGGAAATAACTATCATGCAGTTCACAGGTCACTCTCTTCCGGTGCATCAGTCTATGAGTGTACCATGGGATTTTACCTTGTCCCATTTTTTCAGCCACGTCCGCCTACCCGATTTCTACTCATAACTGCCATCGGAATGTGTCACTTCCTTCCGATGCATCACTTTGGAATGGCATGTTTGGCCAGGTCGAAGGTCAATATACAACATGTGTGTGTGTGTGTGTGTGTGTGTGTGTGTGTGTGTGTGTGTGTGTGTGTGTGTGTGTGTGTGTTATGTGTGTGTGTGGAAAGGTATGAATCCAACTGTTCTCCTTCCGGCTTTTGATAAACAGTAAGGTAGACTAGGCTCTTTAATCTTGGATTGGTATCCGGTCTAAAAAAACTCAGAAATTAAACCTGTTAAACTTCGCTAAAAAAACTGACCTTTTGTCGGATCCTGCTCGCGCGAAGGGTTTGGTAAATATATATATATATATGTGTGTGTGTGTGTGTGTGTGGTTGTGCGTGTGCGTGTGTGTGTGTCTGTGTGTGTCTGTGTGTATGTGTGTGTGTGTCTGTGTGTGCGTTGGTTGATTGGTTGGTTGCTCTTTTTTTATGGCATATTAAGCTTTATAGATTATTTAATACCAAATCTTCTTTGCATTTTTATTAAATATATATGATTCGTATACGAATAGTTTATGGGTAACATTTTTAAACGTCCCAGAGTTCATTTGTTTGCGAGGAAATGATTTCAAGAATAATTTAACACAAATAATTCCATTTAACATCAGTTTTTTGTTTTTTGTTTTTTTGTTTGTTTTTGTTTTGGTTTTTTTGCACACATTTAAATAGTTGCAAGTATTTCAAATTATTAAACATTTCTACTTGACCCATAGTTGGGACCAAAACTGGTACTACCACTCAAGGTCAGAGTTGACCAGAGAGCAATGTTAAGGAAGGGGTTCTCTACATGTCTTAAATATCCAAGACTGGAGCCTCACCATCAAATGTAGTTTTGTGTCAAAAGCAGGACATTCATTGGTAAGTATCTTATTCCTCTTCAAAAGTGCAGTTGGTATTTTTACAGCACCAGTAGACCGGGAAACAGATAGATAAATAGATAGATAGATAGGCACATATATATACGCACATTCATATATATGTATGCATTATATACATGTATATATATATATTACGATAACGTAGACACAGAGTCAACGGTGTTTTATGAATGTCAGTTTTCATATTTCCTATCATCAAACTTGAGAAAATGACAGTCACCTAGCTCCGTTGAAAGTGTCTACTGTATCCTATCACTCTATCTGGAGATACTGAATAATATTTATAAAGATAGCATACTACATTATATATATATATATATATATATATATATATATATATATATATATATATATTATTCGGTCCAGTTAAACCAGAGTCGGGAATAATTCCGTCAGGACAAAAAATCATTCAACTATGAACATTTAAATTTTCCTGGTAAAGAGCTCAATGTAACTGAAATCTCAGAGCAATAATTTCTTTAAGAAAAACAAAAACCGGTCACATTAGAATTATGAATTTATTTCCATCCTGTTATGGGTATATATATATATATATATATAAAGCAAAATCCACCTTCCACTATTGCTCGTCACTTATTGGACAATCTGACTTGCACAGCTGCATATAACCTGTCCAGGTTTACACCCTTATGTCTTCCAGCAATGAACTCCATTTGTTGATCCTAGACGCCTTTCTGACTACCAATTTCCAGCCAGAATTCTGTATACAAAAGCAATTCTATACACTGATTCTCTTCAGTAATCCTTTTGGGCCAAAGGAAGTTGATATTACCCGCACTAACTCTGCCGGCATAATTTTTCCTTCCCTCCACCAAGCTTTTTTGTCGGTCACAAAACAAAATTTTGTTTTATCACAAACTAACTCAAGTATTACGGACACAATTCTCTTAAGAGCCATAATCAAAATAGTCATTTTTAAGGAATTTTGAAATATCTTAATGGCTTTTAAAATATTCAGTTCATTTTAAACATGAGTGTGCTATTAAATGCATTATTTCAATCTTGCCCATGCCATAATATATATATATATATATATATATATATATTAAGAGAGAGAGAGAGAGAGTCTTGATATACATGAAACCCATATGATTGCTATTAACTCTACTAATAATAATGTTATGTTCATTTTTGTTTCAGGTTTTAAAATAGTATACGATAACAACTATTAATCCTCGTTCACAATGCCTTGGACAAGAGAAGTAGAAATATTTTGCCTCACTACTTATTTGGAGACAAAATAATTCAAAAGTGTCTCAAAATAAATACAACCCATTTATGAGATAAGGATTTATTTCTGAGACAAGAAACTAATAAAAAAAAAAGATTTCAGGTCCTAGAAACTGATAAAATAAGAATTAAAAACATTCATGTTGTGTCTCTAGCTTAAAGGATGAATTTTTTACAGGACGTGTTCCTATTGACCGCCACTCAGCACTTGTCTCAAAATTAAATCATCATATTAATGGGTTGCATCTATTTTGAGACACCCTAAATATATATATATATATATATATATTCGGAGATGACTCCCGATACAGAAAAACAGATGTGCAACACCAAGGGAGAATCAAATTCACTAGACCTCTTTACTGGTCCCTTAACCTGGATCAGTTGGGGAGCGCAACTTATTTACGTTGTCTTCAGCGGGAATAGTCTGTCCATCTTTCTCAAGGTCGACAACTAGTGTGAATTCAGAAGTGACTTTTTTCTTTTGGTCAACTGGTTGTATTACCAAGGTTAAACATTTGGTTTTGTCCATCTATTTACCCATAGCTTGAAGGAGAATAGCTTCATGGTTATATTTCCAAAGAATGCTAATGATATTTGAAATGCACACAGCATCGTTCTGGATTTCAACTCAAGTTCCTGAATCCTCTTCCTACGACAATAACCGTTTCGCCTCAAGTGCAGTTTGGTGAAAAATTTTAACGTAATTCAACTTTTTTTTTTACATAGTGTATCAGACTCCTTGGGTTATTTAATGCCAAAGCCGTCCTTCTATAAGGATGGCTGTGGTACTATGTAACTTGTAGATGATATGTAATGGAGTTCCTACCTTTTCCAAGGGTATTAGTCTGAAAGTTGACGTAATAGCGTAACTGGTGTTCAAACATGCTTACTATAATGTTACGATCCCGCTCTTTATCCACAGCTCCACTCGCCCAGTCGACTAGGGCTGTAGAATACACTGACTGCACCTTCGTAAAGGGGTAATACCACCCCACAACGAGTGTTCTGGATATCGCACTAAACAATCTGATGGTGAGGTTCCTGTAATGCTGGAGCTTTGGAGAATGCGGAGTACCCCTTTATTGCCATCGCTCCCAGGTCCACGCTACCCCGGAGTGGTAGCACCTCATATGGGTCCTATCTATGGGTTAAATAGAACTAAATCGTGCTTCCTTCAATATACTGATTTTTGCAGATAAACGGCGGATTTATGCTAAACTGAATTGTTTAAAATAGAACTGTTTTGACATTTAAACAGTGTACTTATGCTAAACTGAATTATCTGAAATAAAACTGTTTGACATTTAACTCTGTGTATTGCCCAGTCGGCTGGGGCTATAGAATACACTGACTGTATCTCTGCAGAGGGCTAAGAGCCCCCCCCATGAGTGTCCTGTATATGACACTAAACAATCTGTTAGTGAGGTTCCAGTAATGCAGGGGCTTTGAAGAATACGGAGCACCCCTTCCTTGCCATGGCTCCCAGGTCCACTCTGGCTAGGCGTGGTAGCACCTAATAGGGCCCTATCTATGGGTTAAATAGAACTAACGGCATACTTATGCTAAACTGAATTTTTTGATTAAACTGAATAGCTTGAAATAGAAATGTTTTTGACAATTAAACCGTACTAACTTGCAACAAAATCCAATTGTCTTTGTTTTTAAAATCGGTCTTGTCCGTGAATTTTCTGTTTTTCATTTAAACTATGTAGTTATGCTAAATTGTTTGAAATTGAACTATTTTTGACATTGAAACTGTACTTACACTAAACTGAATTTTTATATATAACTGCTTGAATAGTTTGAAATAGAAATGTTTTTGACAATTAAACTCTGTACCCATGCTATACTGAATTGTTTTAAATAGAACTGATTGTTTACGTAAAAATAGATTTGGCGTTAAATAACTTACAAAGGTTGATATGCCATAAAACCCAACCAACCAACCAACCAACTACAGCCCCACGATTGTTGATAGATAAAGATATCTGATAGACACGAGCGCATGAATATAAACTCTTTAAAGAAGAAGCTTTAAATAATGTTTGTGTTACAACTTAACAATAGGCATTTTTTTACTTACTATGTCACGCCGAAAGCACCAGTTATATCTACATCTTGCCCAGTTGGCTGGAGCTGTAGAATACATCGACTGTACCTCTGCAGAGGAGTAAGACCCCCTCCCAACGAGTGCCCTGATATGACACTAAATAATCTGATGGCCAGGCTCCAGTGATGCTGCAGTTTGGGGGAATACAGTGCACCCCTTTATTGCACTCAGTCCTAAGTCCACTCTAGTCTGGAGTGGTAGCACCAATTAGGATCCTATCTATGGGTCAAATAAAACTAAACTTTGTACTTACGCTAAACTGAATTACTTGAAATAGAACTGTTTTGATATTTAAACTGAATACTTATGCTAAACTGAATTATTTGAAATAGAACTGTTTTTGACATCGAAACTGTACTTATGATAAACTGAATTATTTGAAATAGAACAGTTTTAATATTTAACTGTGTGTGCACAAGAACTATGCTTAATTCTGGTCCAAGCAATTCAGTTTAGTACATTTGACTAAACTGAATAGCTTGAAATAGATATGTTTTCGACAATTAAACAGTCTACTCATGCTAAACTGAATTGTTTGAAGTAGAACTAATTATTTGTATAAAAAATAATTTGGCATTAAATAGCCTACAAAGGTTGATATGCCATAAAACCCAAACAACCAACCAATCCATCTACATCATTGAATTTAAGCAGTGATGAACCGTAGTCAATGGTGACACGAAAGCTTCCAATTCGATAGCTACTACACCGAGATGTAGGGGAGGGCACTACTCTATTCCCTGGATGGCTCCACGCTACCTTTGAACTTTGACTTATAATGCTGAATGTAAAGCACGTCGGCATCAAGTACCATTTTGGAGTCTTTGGTATGACTCGACGTGGGATTGAACTCCGGTCTCCCGAACCATAAGCGAACACTCTACTCTTCAGGCCAATGGCCCGGTCAAGTAATATATTTTTAAACAAATTACCCAATCTGATCAAAAACGGCAATAGCACAGAAGATTTTAAGATTGATTTTGATGATTTCAGAAAAATTGTAAGAAAAAGAATCTAAGAGGACGTTTTTGAAACTATTGGATAAATTACTAAACAGAATTTGATATGTATATAGATATTGTATTTATAGTGTATATGCTCAGTGCAATTTTTTATGTTGATGTGAGAAGATAACAAAAAGCGGAGATGCCCAAGGAGCCATAAAAAATAAATAAAAATAATAAACAAAATCAACCAATTTATAGATTTGCCAAACTTTGTTGATATGGTAGTTACCGATGTTTAAATTGTGACTTGACCGTAAATCTGCAGTATTTAGTAGTTAAGCAGTTGCGAGCGAAAAGCCTTGAAAACAATGAGATTCTGAAGATGTCAAGTAACAGTTGATTGTTTTCTTTCTGAAAAGAGATTTATAATCTCTGTACATTAAGAGTCCAATTCCATTTGACTTCCTTATCGACTCCTCTTAGGAGAAATTCTGCAATGAAAATTCATTAGATTAATTATCATTTTATCGCTCTTAATCTAAATCGTATTAAATACGAATAAAGTTTTCATTTATTTTGATTTTAAAGTGGCAATACCCTAAATACAAGGAGTTAAACCTTTGAACTCATAAAGTCGACATTTTAGGCTATGTGATATCATTTTTTTAGGTATTACAGATCTGCAATGCAAAGTCGACAAATAAGCGATTTATTAATTCACACAACATACGACTTCTTCCCAACATTTGACTTGAATTCAGAGAGAGAGAGAGAGGGGGGGAGAGAGAAAAAGAGAGCGAGAGATAAAATTAATAATATCAAGTAATAAACAAGCATGAACAAACTAAACCCTAATTTTAGATTGCCGATTTTAACGCCAATTTTAACCTGCTGTCTTCAAACGTTATTTTGGTTCCATGAGAATAACAAAAATTGTTTCATCATTCGATTCATGCATCTCGTCAAGAATATAACTTTTAACCTGGTAAGTTCTCTTTGGACTAATATTCAAACTCCAAATATTATCACTGTTGTATAGTGGCTTGTACCGCGTGACTTCCGGTATCGCAGATGCCCTGTCACTTGGAGAAGCAAAAGCAAATGCAGAAAGATAAGCAGAGAGACAGCTCTGAAAGGACGTCGGTCAGTAATAGACCAACTTCGGAAGTAACACTAACAGCGGGAGACTTATAATACTTGTCGGACTGTACCACTTGAGTTAATAAATAATTAACTCTATTTCACTGTATCTTTTCCTTACCACGATACAACAAACGCCAAATACTGATAAAAAATGCTTATATACAGCCCGCCTTGGGGCTTTTTTTAATGACAAATAGGGTAAATTTAAAGTAATATAATAACGCCTTAAAGTGATGCTTGAAAGTAATTTATGCTGGATCTTTTGGGTTGAAATGTATGAGCCAAATGTTTAAGAGTTTGAAAGCTACGAATCAAAGTGTCCAAAGAATTAAGCAGCATATACAAAGTGATAACCATTAGGTATCTTCAAAGATTTTGTTTTAATTTTTGAAAATATTGATTAATTGATTGATTGATTTTAACGACATTTCAACCAGTCTTGTTACCATACTTAGAGGTTAGGGAATTGCGTTTATTGCACTTTGATATATACATTTTTGATTAGTTGTTTCATGAGAGTTATTTCTATTTATTGCTTGTGATCCAATCAACATCATATTATTCTTTGAGCTATTTGACACAGGGATAATACGTTAACATTTTCGACCTCTCGGGATCATAGTAGACCTGGTAATAATGTCTATGAAGGGTAATGTCAATGAAGAAGCTCTATTTTCAGAAGATCTGGGAGAGTAGAATACCACTGACCCTTAACTCCTGAATTAGACTCTCATTAACTGATGCATTTTAGTGTCATACTCAGAACACAAAACGTTGCATTGATCATCATGGCATGATGACATTACAGATTTCCTTGACTCTCTATCTATCTATCTATCTATCTATCTATCTTACCATTACTCTTAGTAAGTCTTCTAGAATGCACCCAGTTGCATTCATCAGCACTATGCAATCACTGTATTCCGTCTCGAGGAACATTGAATTAAAATCAGTCTAATACATACTTGAAGTATAGGTAAACATATTTTTTCAATTTTTACAAACATTTTAATTTTTGGCCAATTAAAACCCCGAGCTATATTCAAATTCAATTTTATTCAGTTTAAATACAAATTTTGAATTATTGCGATACGTTCAAGAAATGTTTCACAAATGTCACTGAGGAAACAAACAAATCACATTGAAACTCTTTGCATTATTTCTTATTTTCGCAGATTGGCTAAGTTGTAGGATGTTTTCACCACGCTAGCTACAATGCACCTCCTTTTCCTTTTTGATCTTGCCGTTCTTCTTCAAACCATGCTGAATTGCTAAACAATTTCATCTGCTCAACGTCGTGGAGGTGTTCCTAGTGATCGTTTCCTCTCTCTTTGGTACCACACGACAACTGTACGCGGCCACCTGCAGTTTTAGAACAGTGCAACGAGTCAGGCTCAACGGAAACTTTACTTTCGGTACTCCGTGATCACGTCCTTCATTCCATTTATCTCCCGAATTACCTCGCTTTGAATGTGCTCATGAAATGATATATGCAATATGATTCTCCTATTTTTATGTATGATATCGCAAAAAAGCAAAGGCATCAGTTCAGAGCGATAATGTTGCCATATAAATGCAGTTAAAATGTTCAAATCCGGAGAATAAAGCAAAGTCTTATTCAATTTCAATGTAATAATAAAGGGAAGTTAGTGCTCATGCTAACCCTGATGGTTGCAATTTTTCGAGCGAGAAAACTATGAAATTCTAATGCAGTCTTTAAATAGGTATGTTCTTAAAAACATTCTCAGGCTAAAACAGGAGTCTCTTCACCCAATGAGAATGAAATTAACAGAATGAAAGACATCTCTTGCTGACAATTGAAAGAGAGAGAGAGAGAGAGAGAGAGAGAGAGAGAGAGAGAGTGATACAATGATATTTCAGGCAAACTCTTTAACATAAATCTCAGAACATGACTGCTCAATCGGCTGAGGTAATAGATGTGTTTTTCGTTTACTTTCATTTCCCTTTCCTCTTTCTTTGAACTTTCCTGGGAAAATGCAACTAGGATGTAAATATATTATTTTCTTATGTTCCTCTAACAGGTGGACAAATTTTTCCATTGCAGATGTATATTTGTGTTAAATCTTTTCACAAATAACTTTAGTAAATCTGATTTTACTTTCAAGTTAAAATTAAAGTTAAAATGAAAAAGGATTTAAATTAATTTAAAGTTAAAATGTAGTGTTCATTTACCTAGTTTTCTATAAAAGATCAAAATTCTTTATACATGTTGGTTTGTTTTATAATTCCTGTATGAAACTAAACTCAATGTTGATGTTGCCCTGTCGTTATGACTCAGAATACACTGACTGTATCACTTGCAGATCGGTAAGACGACTCCCGCTAAAAAGGGGTGTATTTGGTATGATGCTAAATTGCATCTGAGGATTAGACTTCAATTCTAGGGCATTTGAAAGTGTAAAGTACCCCTCCATTGCCATTTCTCCCAGGTTCACTCTGATCCGGAGGGGTAGTGCTTGTTAAAGTCCCAAATAGATCTATTTAAATTTCATTTGTATTCAATAGGACAACTTGAAAAAAATGTTTTTGAATAACACACAAATGTATATGAACATACAATGAACACGATTCCCGAATCTCTTGACATAAAATAATCCTAGACATGTTGACATATGCTTTTAAATTCAATCAATAAATCAATATTGAGCCTGATTTTTGTTTTAAATTTAACGCATTGTTCACGAGGATGATGGTGTATTTTATATCAAATAAGAACAATAGAAGGAACGTATTTCTATACCAATACACATATAATTAAAACAAGGAAAATGCCATAACCTTTTAAGATATTGTGTCGAAATCCATGAGATATCTTGATGAAGCTGAGAAGTAAAAGCGACAAAAACCTCTTCTCGATATGGAGAAACACGTTTGTATTCAGTGGAAAATGGAAATATTAAGACACAATTATAATGAAAAGGATTGTTTGTCGTGAATATTGTTTTTTGCCATTGGATGGACAATGTTGGCTTTTACTGCATCAGAATAATATTTCACCTTACTCCACGGGCTGCTTTGTCACGTTCAACCAAAATTAAACGTTAGATTAGTATTAGTTATTGTTCGATGGAATCGACATTGTTTTATCTTCTACATAGAAACATGAAAAAGAACGCAGGCGAGTTGGACAGACAGATAGACAGACAGACATAAAAAGGAAGTGATATAAGTGAAATTCAAAAGAAAGAAAGAAAGAAAAGGTAGAGGGGTATGAAAGCAGTGAGAAGAAAGAAAGAAAGAAAGAAAGAAAGAAAGAAAGAAAGAAAGAATATAGGCGTGTGATTGCAGTGAGGAGAAGATGAAGAAAAAAAATGAATTAATTAGAAGAAAGAAAGAAAGAATACAGGCGCGTGAAAGCAATGAAGAGAGGACAAAGAAAAGATAAATGAATGAATTACAAGAAAGAAAGAAAGAATATAGGTGTGTGAAAGCAGTGAAGAGAGGATAAAGGAAAGAAACACAAATGAATTAAAAGAAAGAAAGAAAGAAAGAAAGAAAGAAAGAATAAGTGAGTACAGAAGAAATAAAGGAAGTGAAAAGTGAAATGGAATAAAAAAACAGAAAAAGAATTTAAAATGATATTGGAGATAGCATATAACATAGGAAATAACGAAAACAGGCAAAGTAATTTTAGACTCTCAACAAGCGAAACTACTTTGTCGTGGTCGGTTGGTTGGTTGGTTTATATTTATCCGGGTTATTGGTTTTTTGAAATATCAACCCTTGATGACCAAGGAGTAATGGCAGCGAAGAGATGACTTCTTACTACCTAAACCCCCAGAACTGGTGTCTTATGACCAGATATAATTTTAGTGTTATACTCAAGACACTCTTTTTTGAGCTCTTCACTTTCTTCTTGGGACTCGACCAAAGTATGATCATCATTGTAAGCGGATTTGCATATCAATTACGAATAGGTAGTAAGTTCGGTCCTTATTGGGAGCCCAATTGTTATTGTTTTCTGCAAAATCTAAGCTACACATACCGAATAGAATTACTGGATTAGATTTGGTTTGGTTTATTTTCATTGTTTAATGGAATATTGTTATATAATTAAGATATTGTGTCGAAATCCATGAGATATCTTGATGAAGCTGATATTTTATACTAATCATTTTTCGTTAATTATATTTTATTCTTTCAGTTTAGTAAGGCTTTGAGTCATTTAGTCCAGTTTTACGCTCGTGCGCAAAGGATATGACAATCACCATTTGTCATAATAAACCCCCAGAAAGGAAATGGGGCTGGAGTGTGGATGATGTCATGCCCAGAAGACATGGTCCTGAGAATTTGAGGATTTTGAAAAGAGGCAGTTGGGTATTCGACCGTTGAAAGATGTTGTTGAGTTTTCTACTGTTACGGCGGCGGTTATGTTTTTCGGATCTCGACCGGCAGAGATGAATTGAGATCTTAAACATCACAAGATGCGCCGCGCGTTGGGGTGGAGTCAGCGTAGTATGGTTAGCATAGGCTTTTAAAAATTGTGTCTCTCTCCTCGTGTCGCCATGGACCGACGCCAGAAATTAATAAATCCGTTCGTATCTGAAACGATAGAGTCCGCCTGTATTTGTATATGTATTGCGTTACAGTTATTATTAACATCACCAAATTATGCAACGATATCGTCCTTGGTCGGTTATTTAATGCCAAAGACATGCTTGTAGAAGAACAGCTTTGGTGCTATTTTACCCATAGCTATTGGGAAAAGGGGTTTTATGATTTTCTAAAGAGTATTAGTACGGGAATGAACGTAATAGTGCAAATCAAGTTAGAACGCGCTTGTTGTATTGGCTTTAATGTTTTAGTCCTGCACGTCAGCTACCACACCATCGTGTCAACAACACCTTATCGAATTGGAAGCAAAGAGAAATGACCTGTGAAGAAAGAAAAAATAGACAAGAAAGGGTTTTGCAGTATAAAGAAAGACTAAGAAGAAGCCTGTATTGTAATCAAAATAACGTATAACCTAAAACACCTAATGTCAGTGTTTAATAAAGAGTATTGAAATGTTGCCTGAATACTGCGTAGTGCCGGTGAGGCAATTTGTTGACTGGGGAGAGAGTATAATGCGAAACGACAACTCGATCTTAAGTGATAGGAGTTTTTGTTGTCTTATTCTCTTTTTGTTCAGTCTCTGAGGTCGTGGAAGCCAGAAAGAAAGGGACAACAGACCCAACGTGGTACGTTCTTTGTAATTCTAGACTCTTCTCCTATTATTGTTTAATCACTTTTCAGTACGTAGTAAAGGTTTGTCTCCTCGTACTCAACAACAAAAAGGTAAAATCACGAAATCTGTTATATATATATATATATATATATATATATATAGCCATCCACTGACAGGCCGACTGTTTCGTTGCATCCAACCTTTTGCATGCGGCAAGACATGCGAGATGCTTACAAGATGGGATCGAAATCCTCTCAATTATAGGTCAGCCGGACATCTTACCTCCGGTCCATCGTCATTCTCCGTGGTAGGGAAGGATTTTTTTTACATATACTTTTTTACATATACGTTATCGGCTACCTGGAGTGCCCAATTAATGAGAAGAGTTATTGCATTTCAGCTTATGTGGCAGCCGTCAAATTCTCCACTAGAGTGCTCAACCCACGGGTGCAACAGCATATATCGCCATCCACAGACAAGCTGTTTCGTTTTATCACAACTCTTCGTTGTGGCTAGACACGCAAGATGCTTTAAGCTGACATCAACTGATTTCCATTCTAAAAAAGTGGTAATTTGCTGGCAAAAGATAAGCTCGAGAGTAATAATTTTCATGTCTATATTTATGCATTTATTGACAAATTGGTGCTTACGCGCCCGTTTTATAATTCTTTAAGCTCCACAGACGACAATATTTGACTTACGGCTAAATATTTGAAGGATCAAAACCCAAAACAATTTAAGAAATATTTTCCTTCATAGATTGTTTGAAATGAATTTTTAAACCAATTAAACTCATAGATAAGTCATCAATTTTTTTTAAAATCTAATTTCGAGCCTGCTTCAATCTTATAAATAAACTATAAAGTGAATACATGTCCAGTAGATTTATGAATCCAGTACGTAAAACTACACAAAAACTTTCGACTTTCTTTTGAACGAAAATTTAGCATTCTTTTCCTTCGGGAATGTATTTAATTTCAACATCGTTTAATTATTCTGAACTGAAAAAAATATTGTTTACATAAATGTATTTACAGCTATTTCAAACTTTCCCACTGTTGATGAAAATTCTAGCATCATCAGCGTACATATTAACGCATGAATATAGTTTCTTTCTTACATACTCACAAAGATATTTTAAACACACAAAATATATCAACTAGAATTAGACAATCGCAAACTGCAAATTCCATGAATGAACTTACTTTCTCTCTTAAAATATCAACGATCGGACTATTATCATATTTTCTTACAAGAAAAAACTTTCTAACTTCTGGATTTTTTTCTACACAATTTTCACACAATTTATGGAAATTAATTTATCAATTTTTAGATTCTTGTTTTATGCACTCATTTACACACTTATCTATTGCACACACATATACATAACGAGAATCATTAAATAAGTTTCCAGACTTTTTTTCGTACGGGCACTTCTATTGATAGTACACACATGAAACTATGGTCCCATTCGAAGTAATCTCCTCCGGTGGCAATGCACTTGTTGTACCGTTCCAACAACTTCCAAAAGGCCCCATGGGAGTCCTCTTGTGTGAGCGTGGCAATTACCGTCGTCACAGCCTCTGTCATCTCCTCAATTGTCTCATAACGACGACAGCCTCTGAACTTAGGGAATAACCAAAAGTCACAGGGAGCAAGGTCTGCACTATAGGTAGGGTGAGGAAGTGTCTTGTTCCCCATCTTGGTCAAATAGTCTGCGACAAGGATGGAGTTGTGGGCTGGTGTATTGTCCCGGTGGAAATGCCACTGACCCGATTTGAAGAGTTATGGGCTCTTCCCTAGGAATCTCTGCCTGAACTCCCTTAAAAACTCAACATAGTATTCCTTGTTGACTGTCTATCCAGCGGGAACCCAGCGCATGTTGATCATGCCAGTGCTGTAAAAAAAGTGATCATCAAAGGTTTGTAGGTCGATTTGCTCTGTCTGGTCTTCTTATGTCTGGGAGAGCCAACATGCTTCCTCTGCGAACTCAGTCTCTTGGTGTCTGGGTCATAGCAGTAGATCCAGCTTTCATCGCATGGCATTTCTTCCAAGTTTAAAACGGAATTTTATTGCATATCGTTCTTCCTCACGTCCAGATTGCATTTTTGAAATTCACCAGCTGTGACAATCAGGCTTTAGTAGGGAGTATTCCAGTTCCTGCTGTAGCTGTTCATTTGAACCTGTAATCATAAAAATTGATCAGTCATCTCATAAGATGTATGACAATAGCATACTGAATGTTCAAGAGTCTATGACAATTTTAAATGCCTGTACAAAAATGTCTGGAAATTTATTGAATGCACCACATATATAGAGAGAGGCCGCCGTCTCATACACATACATACATACGCATGTTCGCCTTGGATTGGTGACACTTTACATCGAGACTTTAGAAGACCAGTCAGTGAGTGCTAGATCAAGAGCATAATGTTTCCGAGAGCGCAGTAGAAGAGAAATTAAATTCTCCCACCTTAGGCCTCGGAAGTTCCTCACTTCTAATGCTATACTATCACAGAAGTTAAATAGATTTGAATAATAACCCAAAGTTAGAAGAAAAATTTTAATTTGTTTTATATTCACACATATAAGATAACATGGGAAGTGATCAAGGGAATACAAAACTAATCGTGCATTTCCATATTTCATGAAAGTGAAGTGATTTCATGAGTGAAGTGATTTTTTGCTAGTACTTATAAAATAGTTTGATGTTCGATACCACCAAAAAGCCAGGCTTTTGAATGCCGATTTTTTAGCAGACTGACAGAACTGCTTCAATTGAAAGAATAGAGTAATACAATCTTCCAACCAACTAAGATACACGTTTGATAAATTTCTATGCTAAGCCTTGTAAATACAAAACGATTTGTGAACTCGTTGGTTTCCAGATGTAACAGGTGTTTGTAATGACATTCATGCTTCTATTTGAAAACGATGGAAGAGTTTTAGTAAGCATTCCATTGATATCTACGTTATATCGAGAAATTGAAATCTTAAGGGAAAAAGCAAAAACAAACGAAGGCCCTACAAAATTACCCTTCAGTTGTAAATAGGACTAGAAATTGCTTTACCATCTACGTCATAATCATACTCATCATCACATTCGCGCTAATAGCAAGGATTCCCTTGACTATCCTTCGCCCTGCCTCCCTATTGTCTATGGTTCTTGGCAGATCCTCTACAATTTTTTACTGGTCGGCCAACATTAGGAGAATGTTGCTTAGAGTTCGTCCCTGGTTCTCCATTAGTGTCCCGCATGTCTCGTTCTTCTTACTTGGATGGTTTGTGAAAGAGAAGATAAGCTGCTTTTAATCGGTTACTGATTCCAGGATATTTTCAACACAGTATATCATTGTATATTTCCCATCTAGCTTTCGCTCTAAGCAGTTTGTTAAATTCCAGATGGTGCGGCTATTCAATAGTACTGACTTACTTAGCTTTCAGTAGATAAGATATTGCTTCCGAGTTATATAAAATGGTCTACTAATTTCAGGGGCTTGCCATTTAGTGTAAAGATAATACCACCTTGTTTAAAACACTTGAACCATGTTTTCTCATAGTTCGCCGAGAGGCCAATACTTCTTTCTGCTCAAGGTTTTTCTCAAGAGTTTTGGGTGGAGCGGGTGTATAAATAAATCTCGCTGATGTATCACTCTTGCTATTTACAGTTACACACACACGCACAGACACACACACACACACACATATATATATATGCCCGTGGTATAATGGTTATCGCCATCGGAAATGGACACAGCGACACCAGTTCAAATCCTGGACGAGACTGATTGCATTTCATAGCACTAGTACCCTTGGGAAAGGTATGAATTCAATTATTCTCCCTCCAGCTATGGATAAATAGTAGGGCAGACTAGGTTCTTCAGCCTTGGTAAGGCAACTAGTCAAGAGAAGGACAACTCTGAATTTAAACCTGTTAAACTCCACCTAAAATTGACCTTGTGTCATATCCTGCCCGAGCGGAAGGGTTGGTAAATATGATATATATATATATATATATATATATATATATATATATATATATATATTTGCGTGTGCGTATGCGTACATATATATATATATAACAAAAACCTCTGTATTCAATTCCCGAGAGGTATTATTCGGAAAATCTATGACGCACTATTTAACTATGCTTGTTCTATTAGCTCATCCTAAGTGTGGCGGATGTCGCCTAATTGACTGAGCGGTAAGATACTAAGTCTAGCGTGAAATTAGGCGGGTTTCGATCCCAGCTTTCAGCGTCCTGTATGTCTAGCCACACTGAAGAGTTGTGAACAACAGAACTGTCAGTGACATGAAAACAAACAAACTTACGAAGAACTGGATTTTATATTTCAAATGAGTACTTATGTTACATTATATTGTTTAAAAAAAGGACTGTTTTTATATTTTACTGAATGTAAAGAAAACTGTACTTATATATGTATACAGAAAGATTTGGCGTTAAATAACCTTAAATGGTTGATATACCATAAGATAAAACCAAATCAAACCAAAATTTAAGTGTGGCTGGTCTCACACAAGCTTTCGCTACAGAAAGAAATCACCAGTTTAGGTTATTTACTAATTTTGACGAAGATGATAATCTTAAACGAATAGGATAGACGAGCAGGGGTGTGTGTGTGTGTGTGTGTGTGTGTGTGTGTGTGTGTGTGTGTGTGTATTCTCACCACTGCATGTCAGTATAAATTTCATGTATTTTCCATTTTCTTTTTTTAAATACAATCTTCACATGAAGCATGTGCTCTGTTCATTTGATTTTTTTTTTAAACGTTACATCTAAGGATGATATTCTGTAAATAAAAGTATACGAAACTCATAGTCATGAGAATGACATGAGGAAGGGAAAAATATATATTTATATTGATATTCTCCGACTCTACTGGCTAAAGAACTATTCTGATTTGAGAAAAAACGATTTGTTCATTTCACGATATATATATATATATATATATTGTCATCCACAAAGAGACTGTTTCTTTGTATCACAACTCTTCAGTGTGGCTATATATATATATATATATATATGTGTGTGTGTGTGTGTGTGTGTGTGTGTGTGTGTGTGTGTGTGTATTTTCGAGTATGAGTGTCACTTGTACTTTTATTTTAACTCCTGATTTTACACCTTTCTTAATAATGATTGATTGACCACCGTTGTCACTTTTCTGTCGGATGATTGTACACAACACATAAAACTTAAAGTAACGGACTTCTCGTGTCCATGATTTTATATTTTTCTGGGTTGTTTACTTGGTCTACTATATATATATATATATATATATATATATATATATATATATATATATATATGCTTAAAATGAAGTTATATATATATATATATATATATATATATATATATATATATATATATATATATATATATATGAATGACCCAAACGAAACAGAATCGGAGTGTCTTGTAAGAATTGAAGGAAAGAAGAAAATTGAAGGAGAAAAACGGAGGTAGGAAATAAAATCTTAAGAAAAAGTTAAATCGAAGAAACGAAAGATAGAAATAAAAATATTTCTATAAGCAGCGGAGAAAGCAACAAACGAAAGATTGAGAAAGTTTATTTAAAAGCCATAATTGAAGGCAAAATAACATTTTAAAAGACAGAATGGGCGAAATCGTTATTTGCCGAATCAAGTTTGTTGGGTAACAAATTCCTGTCCAATTAAATTCACTTTCCTGCTCAGATAAAATTGACAGTTGTACTAGAAAAAGAAAAAAAATAAGAAAAAGAAAAATATTTTTCGCAACTTCTGTCGGCGCTCAATTAAATAAACGAACAGACAGACGAACCAATAAGAAACAAGAAAAAGACAACAACAAAGCCTCAGTGGCGAACAATTAAAAGAACATATAACTATCACAATTTTGTTTCCTGTGCGCAGGAATGATACGCATGTATTCACTAGCAGAAAATAAAATAAAATCGGCAATTCTCTTCTAATAAGGCTTACAGTTAAATGAATATTTACAAATATAAACATATGTAATTTCATATACGTAGTGATAGGTAAATAAATAAATTGCTGGTGCTCACAAGTGAGTCTCGATTTACAAATGTGTATGTTTGTTTTTATATCTACGTAACTAGTTTTATTCATTCTATATTATCAGAATACACTAATTAGACTGTAATTTAATATACTGTAATTCTAATGACGGATGGAGTGGTCACATATATATATATATATATATATATATATATATATATATATGACAAAATGATGAGAATATTTCAAATTGAATTGGCATGTTTCTTTATTAGGATAATTTCATCAGAAATGAAATTCTATTTCACAAAAACGACACAACAAAGCGAGAGTTTTATTAGAGCAATACGCTTAAAATGTTCTACCTTGGGGAATAAAATAATTTCCATGCCAATTTTTAACGGAACAATCATCCTGTGTGATCTGAGTATGCACTAAATGTATATTTGATCTAAATTTTCGATCAAAACAGATGACTATGAAATCGTTTCCAAATAGGAAAGTAGTAACAAAAACTCAATAGGTTCATTGGTCATATATTATAATATTAAATTCTAAATTTATCACGGAATTATTAAGAAAACGGAGCGTTTAGAATGGACTTTTCCATCATGAGGTACCATAGGATTTGCTTGGCGTTGAAAGTGAAATTGATTTCGATTCGCTTTGTTTACCGGGGACCAAGTCATGTGTACTTTTTGGGTTAAACAATATGTGATATTTTCTGATCTTATACAAGCCAAGACAATTATTTCACTTGTCTTTCACTCTTTCCAAATTAAATCAATACTGAATACAATCCTCTTTGTTTGTTTTTTTGTTTGTTTCATATAAACCTTTGTAGGTTATTTAATGCCAAATCCATTTTTATACAAATAAACAGTTCCATTTCAAACAATTCAGTTTACCGTAAGTACACAGTTTAATTGTCAAAACTTTTTTATTTCAAACTATTTAGTTTAGTCAAACAGTTCTAATTCAAGCAATTCAGTTTAGTATGAGTAAAGTTTTTGTTTACACACCGTTAAATGCCAAAACTGTTCTATTTTAAATAATTCAGTTTAGCGTAAGTACTGTTTTAATGACATAAACAGTTCTATTTCAAACAATTATACTTAGCATAAGTACGCAGTTTAGATGTCAAAAATATTTCTATTTCTAGCTATTCAGTTTAGCTAAAAAAACAGTTCAAGTCTATTTGACCCATATATTGGACCCTATCAGGTGCTACCACCCCGTCCCCGAATGGACATGGAAGCAATGGCAATGAAGGGGTACTCCGCATTCCCCAAAGTTCCAGCATTAGTGAAACCCCACTATCAGATTGTTTATTTTCATACCCAAGACGCTCGTTGGGGGTTACCCCTCTGCCGAGATGCAGTCGGTGTAGTCTATAGCCCCAGCCGACTGAGCCAGAATGTTTAGAGTCATACCTAGGACATTAATATATTTCTGCATGGAAAAATATTTAGTTTTCTTATAATGATAACTCCTAGGAGAATTGAAATCACTGATTAAATTTTTAATTGCGACAACGATTTTTTCAGAAAATCTACTCTGAATCGTCAATGAAAAGGATATATATATATATATATATATATATATATATATATATATATATATATATATATATATATATATATATATAATTCTATTTTTATATCTAATCTATGATTCTGATTGTGAATAAAAAAAACAGAAAATACCATTTGCAATTATAAAATGCAACATAAACTATTATCGGGGGAAAAATTTAATAAAAAAAAGAAAAGTCTCAAAACATTTGTACTGCTTGAAAATAATCATCCAACACCACCATGCCTAGTCAAAAAAAAAACCACACCGAGTTAGAGTTAACCTGGGAGTAATGGCAATAAAGGTGGATGCTGAAGGAACACTGGTATCCGATAGCACAAATGTAAACAAACGAAAGCTGATACATATGCGTCATAACTCCCGGGATGGTGTATGTCACCGAAATGGCTGAGCGGTTAAATACTGTGTCTAGCGTAAAGTTAGACCGGTTTCAATCCCATCTTGAAACATTCTCAGTGTCTCGCCACACTGAAGATTGGTGATACAACGAACCAGTCTGTCTGTGGATGGCTATATATATATATATATATATATATATATAATTTATTCCAGCAACATTTTTCCCTAAGTCATACGATGTAACTGTTGTAAATGGTGTAATGGTTATCGTCGCAGGAAATAAACACGGTGACACGAGTTCAAATCCTGGACGAGACTGATTGCATTTCACATAGCACTAATACCTTTGGGAAAGGTATGAATCCAATTATTCTCCCTCCAGCTATGGGTAAATAATAGAGCGGACTAAGTTCTTCAGCCTAGGTGAGGCAACTAGTCTAGGAGAAGGAAAACTCTGAATTCAAACCTGTTAAACTCTGCTTAAAAATTGACCTTGTGTCATATCCTGCCCGAGCGGAGGGGTTGGGTAAATATGGTAAATATAAAATAAAATATCCATCGATATATCTGTCTGTTCGTCTATATGCTTATGTATGTATGCATTTATCTCTCTCTTTATATATATTTTTTATGGGTGTCTCTATATGTCCCTCTGTATGTTCATACGTATATATGAATCTATATATCTTTTCCTGCCTATTTATTGCTCTAAATGTGTCTATTTTATCTTATACCTGCACTTATAACTGTCTTTAGCTATCTTAGTCTGTCATATCTCACTTTAGAAGATTATATATATAATTTCTGAAATTTCTTTGGAAAAAATAACATTGTTATTGCTGAGAAATTAACAATTAATAATAAACAACAGTGTGAACCTCTTCCAGTAAAGTGACATCTATATTAATTGAATCTTAATAAAAAAAATAAAAAATAAGAAGTTCCTTGACTTGCAAAAAAGTAATTCGTTCGAGAAAACTGACAGCGAACCAAACGAGCGTAAGGCAGCGTAGAATATTTAACCGAAACCAGTTTTGAAGACAAAATACGATAGCTTTAATTAGAATTCCCTCCCCTCTCGCTCTCTCTCTCTCTCTCTCTCTCTCTCTCTCTCTCTCTCTCTCTCTCTCTATCTATCTATCTATCTATCTATATGACTATTTCTCACCCCCCTCTCTCTCTCTTTCTCTCCATTTCTCACTCACACACTCTCTCTCTATCTAACTATCCATCTATTTTTCTCTCTCCCTCTCTCTATTTCTTACTATCTCTATCTTTATCTCTCTCTCTTTCTTTCTTTATCTATCTATCTATCTATCTATTTCTCACTCTCTCTCTCTCTATCTATATCTCGCTTTCTCTCTCTCTCTCTCTATCTATCTATTACTCTATCTATCTATTTATCTCATTCTCTCTCTCTCTCTCTCTCTCTCTCTCTCTCTCTCTCTCTCTCTCTCTCTCTCTCTTAAGAAACAACTTCTCAACAAATGTAAATATAAATGGATAATCAATGCGATTCCTAAATCTCTAGACGTGTTGATGAGCCGTGAAAATTAATCAATCAATCAATACTTATTCCAGGAGATTATTTTGACCAGAATCATGGTTTCTTATAGGAAGTAAAAACACTCTTTGCCAATATGTAAGAATATTTCACGCCATAGATCCTATTCAAATATTACGTAATAACATGGCCTGCTGAATTTTAAATGTTCACAAAAGAAAAATGACTCGAAATAGTTGCTTGGTTTGGTTCTGCTTCATGGCATATCCATTTTTTACATGTAAATTGACAAAAAATCCTTGTTGTTTGTGCACTCACACACAAACGTATATATATATATATATATATATATATATGTGTGTGTGTGTGTATATATATAATTTGTAAACGAATAGTTTGGAGGTAACATAATCTTTAAACTCACCAGAGCTCATTTTTTTGCCCGCAGAAATATGGTTTCTAGTATGTCTAAGAATAATTACACTATTTGATATCATTCATAATTTGCACACAGTCAAATGGTTACAAATATTCATAACATTAATATCTAAAACAAATATCAAGAACTATTTGGTATTATTCATTCTATAATTATTTATTTGTACACAGTTAATTGGTTTTAAGTATTGCGATTTAACATTAGTAATTCTATTCATCAAGTATTGCTATCTAATACGAACTATTTGCACACAAGCGAATGCAGCAAATTGGCACAGAAGGAGTATAAGGCGAGACACAACTGGGTAGGCAAGATGATCCATGGAAAATGTGCAGGAAATTTCAGTTCGACCATACAAGCAAATGGTATATGCACAACCCAGCACCTGTCCAAGAAAATGACTCGCATAAACTCGAATGGGACTTTAGCATACAAACGGATCACCTAATCCCGGCCAGAAGACCAGACCTTATAATAATCAACAAAAAAAGAGAATCTGTAAAATTGTCGACTTTGCTGTCCCGGGGAACCACAGAATAAATCTGAAGGAATGTGAAAAGAAGGATAAGTACCTCGACCTTGCTAGAGAATTAAAAAAAACTGTGGAACATGAAAGTAACGATTGTGCCATTTGTGATTGGTGCGTTAGGCACAATAACAAAAGGATTATTAAAAGGCCTGGAGGACTTGGAAGTTGGCGGACGGGTAGAGACTATCCAAACGACAGCACTGCTAAGAACGGCCAGAATCCAGAGACGAGTCCTGGAGACTTGGGGAGACTTGCTGTCACTCAAACTCCAGTGAAAGACCATCATCTGACACTGATGTGAAAAACTCTAAAGGAGTATAATAATAACAATAATAATAATAAGGATCTTTTGCACAGTTCTATTTAGCCTATGAATGGGATCCTAACAGGTATTACCAATACGGGTCAGAGTGGAGTTGAGTGTAATGGTAATAAAGAGGTACATCACATCAACATCAAATACAGTTTAATGTCATACCCGGGACATTAAATGGTTATCATCATCATCATCATGTCGTGCCGCCAGCACGGATATCCCTGACCCTCTCTCGCCACTTCTCCCTATCATTCCCTATCATGGTTATAATATTGCTATCCAACACTAATAATTCTATTTAATCTTAATAATTTGTTTTCACACTATTTAATGATTTCAATTATTGCTGTTTGGTTTCAAGCGTAGTAAATAAATAATTCTATTTGACCCCTATATAGGAACCCTAAATGGTATTACCACTCTTGGTGAGAGTGGACCAGATAGTAATGGAATAAAGGGGGTCATCCATATTTCCCCGAGCACCAGGACTAAGACAGAACGATCAAATGTAGTTAAGTGTCATACTCAGAATACTTTTTTGGAGTATCTTAGCCTCTGCAAACATGCTATCGGTGTATTCTACACCTCTACTAACAATGGGGGGGTAAATGATTTCTAGTATTACTATTTAACTCAAATAATTCTTTTTAATTTTAATCATTTAATTGCGCAAAGATCAAATGGTGTTGGTAATTATCATCGCAGCGTAACAGATGCTCAGCTACTTCCTTCTAGCACTTTTAAGATAAAATATGGTTATGTGTTTACCACAAGAGCTATTCGCAGAATTCGGTCGGGACAATTATGGACATTTTTGGGTATGACATGACCTACTGATTGAGCAGATCGGGCCTCTTCGATGGCCCGTCTATCCCCGTAAGGGAAAAGGTAGTTGACGGGTCACGGATTAATCAGCCACTAGGATTCAGGTCTCGAGTATAATAGGTCACAGATGGAATCGTCACTGGGGTCTTACTCCTATGCTGGGAAAAAGTCGGTGTATGTTCCAGCCCCAGTCGACAGGGAGGTACATATTTGTAAAAAAAACAAAAAAAAAACAAGAAATATTGCAGACAAAGAGGTTCTATGGAAAGTATCAGATCGTTTCATTTTTAAAACTTCTTCTGTCATTTTCATTTCTGTATTCAGAGAATTTTGCTGAATATATATATATATATATATATATATATATATATATATATATATATATATATATATATAAGAAATTTTTAATCAAAATTTGTCGCTTACCATTTTTTCTTAAACCACTCAATTCATATCCTTGTAAATATTTACCTATATGCACTCTGTGAATGCGCAAATTTGTTTTTAGGTGCTTCTGATAATCTTAGAATCTGGGAATCTAAGAGTCATCCAGAAAACTGATCTACGGAAAAATCAAATCCTACAAAATAATCATTTTCAAACAGATTCCTTAAAAGAACATCAGATACAAAGATCCTTGAATTATAAAGCCGCATCATTTCATATAGAAAATCACGGGTATATATATATATATATATATACAAAATAGTTCATGATATGTATATATATATATATATGTGTGTGTGTGTGTGTGTGTGTGTGTGTGTATGTGTGTGTGTGTGTGTGTGTGTGTGTGTGTGTGTGTGTGTGTGTGTGTGTGTGAAACGCAGTTAGACCAGGTAAAAAAGATTTACAACTTTTTATTAATTTTAGAAATTCTATCAAAAATATATTTTTATATATTCATATTTTAAGCCATTTGATATTTATGAGCTTAACTTATATACAAAACATGCAAAAATGTGTACTTATTACTAATATATATATATATATATATATATATATATATATATATATATATATATATAGGGGGTGAAAATACAAGCATTTAAATTGCATTCTTGCTAAAAAAATGTATTTCTTTTTCTTTCTGTTTCGTTTGGATACACTTGAACTTAATAAGGAAAATAATGTGTAGTTTTCAATTATTTTCTTCCTATGGAATTTTTTCTAGCCTATATTTTTTATTTCTCTTAGAGCCATTTCCGAAATAATTGCTTTTACTTTTCGTGTTTAGAAAGTAGGGATTTGTTGAGAAATAACAACGGCCGATTGCAAAAGAAAATAGACACTTCTAAACGTGCATTACGTCGATAGAGCAAAGTGAACCTTTTAAAATATTTTTTATCGATTGGACATTCCATTAAAGACTGCTACAAAGTCAGCAATAACTTCCCGAATGATACTTTTGTTGAGATCACGGAAAGTCACAAAGGAAAAGCATCAGCTTAAAGTGAAAATCATATGTGATAATACAATATTGAATCCTGTGGATATAAAAAATGTGAACAAATGCCATAAGCCTGTTAGATACTAAAGGCACCAAATTATAAGCTTCTAACATACAATAATTACAAATAGTGCTAAAGGTGCAGTATAGGTGGCGCAGGGCAGTTGACCAACAAAATGGCCGGCTTCGGTGCTTGTAAACTCCTCTCTGCTATAAACTCCTGTCCATGCACCCACGTCATATCCCCGGTTTATACTAAATGGAAAAGAGTATGAAAACGAGAGTTCAGCTTTACAACCGTTCCAACACCCATAAATTCAGGACTCGGATTGATTACTTAAATTGTAAGTTGTTTTCTAGCAAGACTTAGGGGTTCCCAAGTTTAAGTCGGGATAGCAACAGGCGCCTAAGTTAGAAATAGAAATGTATCAGCAGCAAATCGACTGCTGGCTGTGATTGGCAGAAAGAGGCTCAGGCAGAAGAGCTGTGGGAGTGAGTGTTGGATAAAAAAGATGGAGAGGACGAGTTGGACACTAACCATGCCGAGGGATCCCACATTCGCAGCGAAACTATGAAAACGAAACCAGCCAACAGCAAGTACGTGCGAGAAGACGAAACCAGCCAACAGCAAGTACATGCGAGAACTACAGCAGAAAACGAAAAAAATTCTCTCTCTCTCTCTCTCTCTCTCTCTCACTCTCTCTCTCTCTATCTCTCTCTAACTCACTCTCCTCACGATGTTTTATTTCTCTCTGTCTTCCTATTTACCCAACCCCTCCGCTCGAGCAGGATATGACACAAGGTCAATTTTTAAGCGGAGTTTAACAGGTTTTGAATTCAGAGTTTTCATTCTCCTAGACTAGTTGTCTCACCAAGGCTGAAGAACCCAGTGTGTCCTACTATTTACCTATAGATGGAGGGAGAATTATTGGATTCATACCTTTCCCAAGGGTGTTAGTGCTATGTGATATGCAATCATTCTCGTCCAGGATTTGAACTCGAGTCGCCGTGTTCATTTCCTACGACGATAACCATTTCACCACGGGCACCTCCTTTTTTATATGACACAAGGTCAATTTTAAGCGGAGTTTAACAGGTTTGAATTCAGAGTTTTCCTTCTCCTAGACTAGTTGCTTCACCAAGGCTGAAGAACCTAGTCTGCCCTACTATTTACCCATAGCTGGAGGGAGAATATTTGGATTCATGCCTTTCCCAAGGGTATTAGTGCTATGTGAAATGCAATCAGTCAGGTCCAGGATTTGAACTCGTGTCGCCGTGTTCATATCCTGCGACGATAACCATTACATCACGGGCACCTCCATTTATTTCTCTCTGTCTTGTTAAAGTGGTGGACTCATTTTTCATAATCTATTTCTCTCTTCTCGACGACTAGTAAGAAGTGTAGTGGTGAATACTTTTTTTATATTAGTGAACCAAGACTGTGTTTTGTATGTTCAGCGCTCTTTCTCATGGCGAAGTTACAACGAGGGTCCGACAGACATTTAAGTTGTACTGCTACGCTTATAAACCCGTTAGAACCGCGGTTGTATAAATTGTCTATGTTGTGCCGTAGTGCTATAAGGGTCTTCCGAGATTCATAGTGGAGCAAACGTCTATTTAGCGTCGTAGTATTGCAAATGTCTATTTGAGAACCGTACCATTACAAACTTCGCTTGGGTGCCGCAATAATGTTACAACTGTATCTGCCCACGGCAAGCCATTTGCTAGTTACTGGGGAGCATTCTTGTAAATCATGGGTCTTTGAGCGATCAGAGCTTCCCCGAATAATAAATCAGACTGCTATGAAAACTTTTCGTCAACGGTATCGATGAACAGGACCGGAAAAGAAGACCCACAAATGTTGCTGAGGAGCACCTTCGGACACTAATCTACGAGAAACTTTTTCGCATAAATACACGAAAATTGAACGTTTTGAGCCGGCCAAACCTACATCGAGTTAATGCCATCACACACACACACACACACACACAAAGTAAAGCTTCCTATATATTTCCCCAGAAACTACTGTAGATACAGCGAGTACGCTAATAGAATTGCAGAGAGAAATTTTTCATCACCAAAACAATGTTTTTCAACATCATTTTCATGATCTGTTTCGTTTTTTTACGGAACTTCGGTAGGAAATTATTGGCTGATTTGGACTTTTGAGCATATCGACGTGCTCATCATTCCATTGGTTGCTCTGGCTTCTTAACCCTTTCAGTTTTGAGAGCAACACGTGACTTTCTATATTCCTTGTAACAAGTTTGATGGCTATTTTTTTAAAAAGGATTACATTTTTTAAAAATCTGTTAGTCGACACCACTAATTTGTAAAGAAAATTACAAAAATTTGTCAACTTACACCAACTGTAAAATTAACGTAGACCAAAAAAATGCCTAATACGGGAGAATTGTGAGTAGCCCATGCTACAAGAATATAAGTATTTGTCTTCTTAGAGCATATAGTGATGGTTTTAAATAATATACATAAATTTTGACGAAAATCCCCATCTCGATTGGGGATTTACAGCAAATAATACATTTCTTTTTTTAAATTTGCCGCTAAACCACATTTTCTGATATTTTGTCGTGTTTTAAAAAAGTGGTTGGTTGGTTGGTAGATGCGTTGAATGTTTTGTCTCTTAAATCACAGTCGCATCTGATAAAACGTATGATCTACCACCTAACAGTGCTCATATCAGTTTTTTGGTATCTGTAAAGGTACACAAGTGCCAATGAATATTAATAGGTTCAATTTTTTCTTACGTAAACATTCAATGATATCTATCTGCTTCCAAGCCAGACGCGATTTTTCTCCTGCCGCTCAGCTATTATCTGTTTCAAAGCAATGGATGGTGAGTAATTGTTAGGAATATTCATCCTTATTTGGCCGCAAGTGTAGAATGGTTTAAAACGGTATCGAAAAATCGTTAGGTCATCGGGTTTGATTGATTTTGGATGAACCCGAGGCCATTTTGAGAAAATGGCTTTGATTGGACAAAAAATATGTGATTGGATGATCATAGGCGTTTAGAAATATGATAGATTTAGTCAATTAAGAATCGTCAACGAGAGCAGATCGACTTCCTTCTATACTTTGATCACTCCTCTTTTAGACGAACGGGTGATGTTAAATGGAAGTTTTCAAGAAATAAAAGTAATATGTGCACAAAAATATGCCTGTATTATTCTTCATCCCAACGCAGAAAAAATTAGAACAATTGGGGTCACAATGAATATTCATGGCAGAAGCGATATAAATAATATGGTGAAAAAACGTAATATAAACTCTGTATATAAAGCAGTAGGTAAAATATACCCTGAAGGGCAATGCGACAATGCAAAGGACTTTATTGATTATATTTCAGTTCTTTAATAACTAAACTATGCATTCATGGAAATCTTTTAATGCCTCTTATTATAACTAAGACATTTTTTGCTTTATATTAAAGAGACATTTTATCTGATTTGATCAAGTTAATTCATTTGATTAAGACAACAATGAGGGCTGAACAATATTTTTAGATCTATCTTTTCAATAATCCAAGAGATTCTTTCTTTTTCCTTTTTCTAATAGTAAATATAAAAGGCAAAAATTGGTTGAAACAAAGAATGGAATTGCTAATTTCCTATCAGGAAACCATTGTTATACTTACCAAATCAATAGTACTTGAAATATATCACTCTAATACAAAAATCAGAATGAGATTCTACAATACAAACAGCAAATTACCAAAACCTTGTTTTCAAGTGTTCGGATAAGATATTTTTATTATTTAATTCCATTTTCACTATTGTTCTTATCTTTTCTCTTTTATTTTTTTTAACATAAGGGGATGAGACTTCACTAAAGTAATTTGGTGAATAGTCTTAAAGAAAATCACTTGCGAATAGTTCCTTAAAGAAATCTATATGGTTTAGTTTAGTTGGGTTGGGGTTTATGGCATGTCAACTATTATATGTTATTTAAAACCAAATCCTCTTTATCATCATTTATCATGCCGCCAGCACGGACATCCCTGACCCTCTCACCACTTCTCCCTATCATTCATCGCCTCCAGCAGGTCTTCAGGGTTACATCCTGTGTCCTCACATAGTTGCTGTATGTAAGTTCGTGCTGGTCGTCCTGCTTTTGCACATCCATATGTGGGGGTCCACAGGAGTACATCGCTTATGAGCTCGTCCTTGCTTCTCCAGCAGTGTCCCGTGTGTCTGGTTCGTCTTACTTGTATAGTTTTCGTGATGGGGGGCAAGTGTCCGTATACTTAGTGTCTCGTGGGGTGTTGTCGCCAGGACTTGTTCAATACTGCTCTCAACATTCTTGTGTAATTTCCGTCTAGTTTCCTCTCCAGCCGCTTAGTTAGCGTCCATGTGGTGCATCCATATAGCAGTATCGACACAACCGCTGCCTGGAAGAAACTGCGTTTCATTTTATCGGTTATATTTTAAACGAGCCTGAGCTCTTTTTATGCACATTTTCAAATATTTCTATCTAACACGAATGATTCTATTTATCATTAAACATTTGTTTGCTCATATTTAAATGGCTTGAAATGTCGCTATGTAACAATTGAACATGCTTCATTTGTTGACATACATTTAAATGGTTTGGTTCGGTTGGGTAGGGTTGGATTTTATGGTATATCAACCATTTTAGGTTATCTAATATAAAATACTCTTTATACATATTATATGATTTGTAAACTCATAGTTTGCCGATAACATTTTCAAACAAGGCCAGCGATCATTTGTTTTGTATGTATCTAAATGGTTAAACATATGATTCGTAAGTCAATAGTTTGAAGGTATTTTTATGTTTAAATGAGTCAGAGTTCATTTGGTTGCACACAAGTATTACTATTGTTCACACTCAGTCAAATTGTTCCCAACATTTTAACACAAATTCTTCTATTTGGCATTAATGGTTTCTTTACACTCACTCTGATGGTTTCGAATACTACTATCTTACATGAATACTTTTATCTGCATAGAATTAGACACTTTACAGCATCGCTAAGTGATTCTAGTAATTCAATTCAAGCACACTGTTAAATACTTTCACTTATTACTAATCAACGCTAATTATTTAATTCAACATTACTCGTTAATTAGCACACAGTTAAATTGTTTCAAGTATTGCTATGTATCACTAACAATTCAATTAAACATTAATCCTTTGTTTATACACCGTTAAATGGTCAAAAAGTTCTATTCCTAAAATTTATATTTCACACAAGTCATTTGTGTGCGTACAGTTTGAATTGTAATACAGTTCTACTTGGTCCATAGACAGAACCCTATCAGGTACTATCATTCAGGGTCAGACTGGACCTGGGAGCAATGGCAATGAAGGGGTACTCCACATTCACCAAAGCACCATAAATAGAGTCTCGCCCTCATATTGTTTAGTGTCATATCCAGGACAATCGTGAGGGGTGGGGACTTATCCCACTAAAGAGATGCAGTCATTGTATTCTACAGCCCCAGCCAATTGGGCTGAAATCTATATGGAGTGAAGACTAGAATTAATACCTTTTGTAAATAGTTGTGAACAAAAATGTTTGTAAAACAGTTTCTTACAGAAATACATTTTCGCTGACGAATAGTATTGCTGATAGGCATCTTGGGAATAGTTTTGAACAAGGACATCTGGAGAATAGTATTGCAGTCAAAGACATCGGGGGAATAGTTTTGAATAAGGATATATGGGGAATAGTCTTGAACAAAAACATCTGGGGAATAGTTTTGAACAAAGACATCTGGGGAATAGTTTTGAACGAGGACATCTGGAGAATAGTCTTGAACAAAGACATTTGGGAAATAGTCTTGAACAAGGACATCTGGAGAAGTGTTTTAACAAGGAAATGGGGGAAATTGTCTTGAATAACATCAGAGGAATTGTAGACGGAACAAATTTATCGGATAAATCATCTTGAAGACATCACGAAGAAGTTTTTGTTTGGCTTCATTGTTTAATGGTCTATAAAACTTCTTGGGTTACTTAATGCCAAAGTCGTCCTTGTAGAGGAATAGTAGTGGTACTATTTAGCCCATATCTGGGAAGATAAAGGAGTCCATACATTTGTCAAAGGTACTAGTCCAAAAGTGAACATAATGTTGCGACTACAGTTGGACTTCACTCACTACGATGTTGTAGTTAACTACTAAACCACTATTGCCCAGTCCACTAGGGCTGTAGAATACACCGACTGCTTCTCTGCAGAGGGGTAAGACCCTCATCCGCCCAACGATTGTCCTGGATATGACACTAAACAATCTGATGGTGAGGTTCCAGTGGTGCTTGAGCTTTGGGGAATGCAGAGCACTCTTTCATTGCCATTGCTCCCAGGTCCACTCTGGCCGGAAATGGTAGCACCAGCTAGGGCCCTATTAATGGATTAAATACAACTAACTGCATACTTATGCTAAATTGAATTGTTTGAATTAGAACTGTTTGACTGAACTAAATAGCTTAAATATTCATGCAAAAACTGTGTTGTTTGAAATAGAGCTGACTATTTGCATAAAGTCGGCGTCGGTAATTTTTTTGCGGGGTACATTCTGCTTCTTTTCTTTTTCAGCTCGAAGCCGTTTTCTCTGATTTTATCAATCGAAGTTCTAAGCACGTAGTCTAGACAGAGGATAAAGCGGTATGGGGCTAACATGTCCCCTTGTAGTACTCCTGCTACTATGTCGAAGTATTCTGTGTCTCCATCTGGTGAACGTACTTTCACTTTGGTGTTTCTGTAGAGAATCGTTATTGCTGCTACGGTTTCTTTTGATATGCCGTATGCTAGTAGGATTTGTTCCATCTTCCCTCTGTGAATGGACTCGAAGGCCTTGGTAAAGTCGACAAATAGTAATGTCGCCTGTAGGTTTTTTGTCCGTACGCCAAGGATTCTACGGATGTGAGGTCGTGGATCTATTTCTTTACGCCGATGACATGGCGATACTGGCAAATACACCCAACCAAGCCGAAACACTACTGCTTAGTTTGGAACGAGCCGCCGCAGGCATTGGCCTCCATGTCAATGCACACAAAATAATCAAACTGGCGACATCTCCACACTAGACGGAACACCTCTGAAACCAGTAGACAAATTCACCTACCTAGGGGAAGCAGCGTCTCATCAACCGAAAAAGACATCGACACACGGCTTACGGAGGCATGGACAGCTATTGATAGGCTTTCGATCATATGGAAATCAGACCTGACCGATAAAATGAAACGCAGTTTCTTCCGGGCAGTGGTCGTATAGATACTGCTATATGGATGCACTACTTCGACGCTAACTAAACAGCTGGAGAAGAAACTAGACGGCAATTACTCAAGAATGTTGTGAGCAATATTGAACAAGTCCTGGCGGTAGCACCCAACAAGGCATCAACTAAACGGCCACCTGCCTCCCATCACAAAAACTATCCAAATTAGACGAACCAGACATGCAGGGCACTGCTGGAGAAGCAAGGACGAGCTCATAAGTGATGTACTCCTATGGACCCCCGCATATGGCCGAGCAAAAGCAGCACGACCAGCTCGAACATACATACAACAGCTCTGTGAGGATACGGGTTGTAGCCCTGAAGACCTGCCAGTGGCGATGAATGATCGGGAGAAGTGGCGAAAGAGGGCCAAAGATATCCGTGCAAGAGGCACGACATGATGATGATGATGATGATGATTTGCATAAAAATGGATTGAATGTTAAATAACCTACAAAGTTTGATATGTCATAAAACACAACCTACCAACCAACCAACTTACCCCCTATGCCAAGTGGTCTCCTCCTTAGAAGATTCACTTGAACAAAATGTATTATGAATACACAAAGACATCTGGAGAATAAACGTTTTCAGGGGAATAGTTATTTGAAAAAAACATATGTGAATTATACTTGAAAATCGATAACTGAGAAATAGAGTTGCAAAGAATTATTTCGGGGATATTCTTAAACAACAGAACATATGGCGCATTATCCTGAAGAAAAAAAGACGAAAATCATCTTTTGACGATATATCTCTGGATAAAAGACTTGAGTAAAGACCAAAGGAGAATAATCTTGAAATCATCTGGCGAAAATTCTTGAGCAACAATATCTAAATATCGACTCTGAAAACATTCATCTTCAGAACAGCTTTGAATTAAGATTACTGATAAATAGTGATGGACAAAAATCCAGTTTATAGACTGTAATCAATAATTAAAATGCGGTATAATCATTAAAAACAAACTATCCAGGGAATCTCATTTTGAACCTGGAAAAGTCCTGAATAAAGATATCTGGGAATGGTCTTTAATTATGGCTCATAAAGAATAGTATTAAATAAAGACACCTGAAAAGTATTTTTAAAGAAAGTCTAGAGAAAAAAGACTTGCTCTAGTCTTGAGCAAAACATTTCGGGAATGCCTCAACAAGAAAGTGACATAACGTTCATTCCAATCATATGTTTATGGACATAGCTATCGGTATTATAGAAAGTAAACAGATAAATACCATGTGGTGCATGGATCAAAAACACGTACAATACCAAAGGGATAGAAAACTCATTTTTTAGCATCATTTTTCCTAGAGAGTAAAACATTTCAAATCCACCTGTCTTTTTTTTTTTGCATTTAAGAGACCCTATCAATTACTATTTACGTACAAACTATGTATAGCTTACGATGTCTTCTTTTAGTCAAACAAATTAAATACTACACTTTTTCAATTCACTTTTTAAGTACTTAGATTACCAAGCTTGCCCCCTATCAATGAACATCAGAAAGCTAATTAGTAACCAGGTCCTGGTGAGTTAGGTGTTAATATGTAAATAATTTAGACCGACCATCTCACCGTCTTTCATAAAAAAGAAAGCCTTTGCACCTTCTAAAAGTTATATCGAAGCTTTCAAAACATTATAACTGAAAACAGTTTCACTCCAGTTTCACTCCAGTTTCACTCCAGAAATATGATTGTTTAACTCCAAAGTGCTAATTTCCTAATGCCTTTTTCGATATAGGTGGCCTTAGGTCTCTTCTCTGCCTATCAGATGTTTCCACACCTTTGGTAGAGAAGATTTGTGCTGTGAGCGGATATTAAATAATACTTCCCCTTTTGTTCATTGCTCAAACTAAAAAAAAATCATTTAAGCAATTATATTAAAATAATTATACGAACAACAATATTTTTGCTCTTCATAATACTTTTAACTGGTAAATTGTCAGGCCATTTTTAGTTGTAATATACACCTCCGTAAAGAAAGAGACTCTTATTCTTGTTTCTTTGTTTACGAGACAGATGCTTTTTTAAACAATACGATTTTTAAGTCTTGATATTCGTAAACTGCATTTCTAGCCAGAAATTTCTCACATGAACATCTGCAGTTAACGAAAAGACATAGATTTAGTTTAGCAATCATAGTGGACAAAAAATTAGGGTTCAGTTTGAAATTATACTTACATAACAAATCGAATCGTTCACTAAAAATTTAAAAGGTCTTTGAATTTTTTCTACATTGATATGCTCAAGTCATCCTCCAATAAACACTAATAATCACAAAAAATTAGTGATCATTGCCTAAGCCGGGTTCGAGCTATGTGATGACAGTCAGACAAGCAAAAAAAGACATTCTACGAATTATCGTAAGATGTACATTACTTTCATTCTATTTTTAATGCTTTTTGTCGGTCAACACTTTGCTTTGAAAAAGAAACTCTTACACGAAAAGAAATGTTGTTATAGATGATCTTTTTGAAGGGAGAGTACGGTATCACACTTGAAACAGTTATTCAGCTGCAAAATTGTTTTCATCATAATTACTTTTCTAACGGCCAATTACCGCCGTTTAAGAAAAGACATTTTATTTTTTTTTTTTAATGGTGGGAAAAGACACGCAGAAAAAAATAAGCCGCAAACAGAAGACTTAATTTATATGTAGAGAGAAAGTTGTAACTTGGAAATAGAAGTCAACATTTGGTTAAGTTCAATTTATCAAATCGTGTGTGGTGAGTCAGCTAAATGTTTTGTGCTGAGGGAAATTCAATTTCATCAAACAGCCTCGTTTTGCATTTTTCTAATCAAGTACTTTAGAAACTTTTCTTTGCAAAATTGTTTTCTCGAAATGAGAAAAAAACGCCTCAAAGATGTGTTCTCTGAACTCAAAAGAATGATGATAAGGAAAGCAAAAGAAAAAAGTGTTTTTCTTTGTGACTGTAATTTATGCTTTGAGCTTGTAAGGCTTTTATGTATTTTATGGCTGCAAACAATTTGCATTTCTCCTATTAAATAGAACAGAATGAAAGTATGTGCAGTAAATATTTATATACTAGATACAATATTGATATATTTAACTAAGCCTTTCGCCACGGGCAATATGTGACACAAGGTAAATTTCTAAGCAAATTAAAGCTAGTTTTAATTCATTCCTAGACTGGGTATCTAACCAAGGCTAAATAACCCAGTCGTCTCGACTATTTACTTATACATTCTGCTTGGAGAAGGACAATATGTGAAGTAACATCACTTTTTGACACACAGCCGGTGTCCAATAAAACCTGAAACAAGTTTACACAAAAGTAACCGGGTAAAACTTTCATTATCGAATTGAAACTCAGAAAATCTTCTTTGTGTGAATTGGGATTCAATGGATCTCAACAGGGATAGGTTGTACATGCATAAACTCGAAGCTGGACTGCTCTTGACTAGTAGAATTATGGATGAGTTTTGTAGAATTTGTAACGATTTTCGTAAAGTATTTATTATTTATTGACTGAGGCGTCATTTTAAAATGTCTTCAAATACAGTCAGACGTTATGAATAACCAGATGTTAGAAATTGCCACGAGATACTTTCATGTCGTCATTAAGGATTGGCTGGTTTTGTTTTGTTTTGTTTTGTTTTGTTCTATGGCATATCAACCATTGAGGGTCATCTAATGCCAAATCCATTAATATATATATATATATATATATATATATATAAACAGTTCTATTTCAAATAATTCAGTTTAACATAAGTACACAGTTCAAATATCAAAATCTGTTCTATTTCAAACGATTCAGTTTAGTCAAAAAGTTAAATGATTCTAAATATTGTTATGTATCACCAACAGTTATTAAACATCAGTCATTTATTTAACAGTTAAAAGTCAAAACAATTCTATTTCAAACAATTCACTTTAGCATGAGCATAGTTTAGTTCTATTTGACCCATAGATAGGACCCTATCTCCAGGCCAGAGTCAACCTGGGAGCCATGGCAGCAAAAGGGGTTCTCTGCATTCCCCAAAGCTGCATTATTACTGGAGTCTCACCATCAGATAGTTTAGTGTCATATACAGAACACTCGTTGGCAGAGATACAGTCAGTGTATTCTACAGTCCCAGCCGACTGGGCCACGACATTAAGGTAAACTTTCAACAACAGTTGCTAAGCTAACGAGTCATGCATGAATATACTTAACATTTACGCCACGGGCAGGATGTGAGACAAGGTTAGTTTATAAACAGACTAAAGCTATTTCTTACTGAGGATTTTCCCTCTAGATTGGTTCTAGAGAACCAACTTTGCCCTACTATTTATACACATCTAGTATGGAGAAAAGATAGATTCATGCATTTCCTAAGAGTAAAATGAAACCCAATCAACCTTGTTCAAGATTTAAACTCGAGTCCCGATTTCATTTCATAAGACGATAACCGTTACGCTAAGCGATACTATATTCATTTCATGGAAAAATTTATCACTTTGAACAAATATAGGGTTATATTTTTATTTACTAAATTTAATGGAATCTGCAACAGGGTGATTAATTGATTTTAACGGCATGTCGACCCGTCTAGTGCTAATTTATACCTAGAGGTTAGTCAGACGCGACAACACAACGTTCATATTTACATTTTCATAGAGTGTTTGTGGAAACGTTCCTATGCTATACAAACAATTTTTGAACAGATCTATTTGACTCATAGATAGGTCCCTAACAAATTCAATTACTCAGGAGAATAGAACTGGAAATAATGGCAGTAAAAGAGTACTCCCTACTCCCCAAATCTCTAGAATTAGAGTCTCATCATGAAATGATGTTGATTGTTATTCTCGAGACACTACTACGTTAAGGAAACGGCGGTCTTACCCCCTCATCAAGGGATAAAGTCAGCGTATTCAATGCCTCACTGCAACACATAAACGAATAAGCTGTAGAAGCATGTTGTGTAAGTCCTCTAAAATGTGGGGTGCCTATCCCCTTTAAAAATCACTATTCAGAAGATTTGCTTCTTCATTGGTTCACACTGAAAATGGGTGCCGTAATAAAAGTTTCAGTTAATTAACCCACTGAACAAATTATATTATAAGTCTGGAAATTCGAGATAGCATTCGACCAAGTTCAAGTTCAAATGACTATTTAAAAAGACGAAATTGTACCGATAAGCAAAGGAATTCCGTGTACTGACTCTGGATTGCGTCAATCGATTTAGCATATCGGTATGAGATTTACGATAACAACGTAAACACAAGGAAAATTTAGTGACTACAGGAAAAATCACAACCATGTCGCAAAGAAATGGGATATTCTCTAACTATGTATATATTTAGCCTACCCCTTGATATGTCACAAAGTCAGTTCTCAAGTGAATTACAGTTTGAATTTAGAGTTTTCCCACTCCCACGCTAGTCACGATAGCATGAAAAAAAAAGTTCAGTATACTATTTACCAATAGCTAAGATGAAAAGAGATAAATTCAGGCCTTTCCCAAGGGCATTGAGCCGAAGTGAAACGTAATCAGCCTTATCTAGAACTTAAATTCGGGTCACCAATTCCATTTCATACAACGATAACCGTTATTCTAAGAAGTTGAGGTAGAATAATAAACTCTCGTCAGAAAACTATGCAGAACCATCTCAATAAAATTGGTCACCTGTGATTCCTGGGGGATTTCCTGTGGCATTGTGACAAATGTGCACGACTGCGATATCGTTGTAAGCGAGTTAAAAATCTTGTCGTGATATTACGTTCACTTTCGAACAAAACCCTCGGGAAAGGTAGGAGCCACTTAGCGCCCAGCTGTGGGTTGAATAGTTCAACTAATGTTTTTTCTGCAAGGATGGCTTTGGCCCTGAATAACCAATGAAGGTTGATATATCATTAAACAAAACTGTGGTACCAATTATACTATGATTTTATTATTTCAAACGGAACATTATGCAATAAAAAGCAATGTTATTAGGATTTATTTATCACACAATTCCACAGGTTTAATAGTCAGTAACCAAAAATATGAATATGCAGTATTTCAACAATATATACTAATATTAATTCATACCCATTGGCATAAGGATTAGAGTATTTGCGAATGGTCCGGGAGACCTGGGTTCAATCCCAGGTCGGTTCATAACAATGGTTAAAAATGGTACTTGATGCGCCTTACTTAACACACTGCATTATAAGGTCCGGAAAAAGGGTAAGTGGAGTAATCCAGAGAAATGAGTATCACCCTCTTCAACACCTCGGTGTTGTAGCTAATGGAAAGGCAATCTTCGGGTCACCCTCGACAATGGTCGACTAACCAACTTACATATATTAATGGAATTGTATTTTTGATTACAGAGGTGTTTCCGTTTTAATTTTGATTACAGAACTTTAATGCTGTACGGTCTGATAATAAATAATGACTAAATCAAAATTAATTATAGAATGAAAACTGATATTACTATGTATTATATATTACCACTCTCTACAACATGGAATCAACAATATAAATAAGTAGTATTTTAAAAGAGAACACCTGTGCAAAAAATTTTATATACTAACAGCCAAAGTTAGTTTTTCTTAATAACAAGTTCTTGTCCGGTAAATTTCAATGATAAATAATACCTAATAATATCCGTCTTAATTGTATAATATTTCATTTGATATGGTAAATATTTGGTATCTTTGATTTAGAAGAAAATTGACTTATTTACCACTCAACAATAACGACCAGAGAAAGTTTGACAGCAATTGCACAAGAATACTACAAGTTGTATTGAACAAGTCCTGAAGGCAGCATCCCACAAAGCAGTAGCTGTACGGACACCTACCATCCATCTTGAAAACCATCCAAACCACACGAGCAAGACATGCGGGACACAGATGGAGAAGTAAGGTCAAGCTCATAAGCGATGTGCTCCAGTGAACCGATGGTAGGTCGACCAGCTAGAACCTATCTACAACAGCTCTGTACTGATACAGGATGTAGCATGGAAGACACACCAGAAGCGATGAACGATAGGGACGAGTGCTGGGAGAAGGTCAGGAAAATCAGTGCGAGTGGCACGCGATGATGATGATGATGATGATGAAGCAGGAAGTAGTAGTTACAGCAATTTTAACTATGTCAGGGTACACGATAAATGGATCAATAATTTCAGAACCAAACTTTCTAAGTTGCTCAATGAGTTGCATTAACTTGTAAAATATTTACTTTAAAAATTTAGAAGTTAATGTAGAAGTAATGCATTCGACAATGGATATAATTTTTCAATAGATATAATCACAATAAGTTGGCTAGTGTAACAGTATACAAATTTCATTAAACATAATAGACATTTTATGCCTACATATTTTAGATTCTCAAAGCACTATATATTAGAAACCTGCAACCAGCACTTAATAGAATTAATTTTCAAACCAGTGCTAACGTACTTAAATGTCTTTAGCTACTGGCACTATTTACAGAATTACATTTAAAAGCAAACGCCATGATCTCCAACAGCAAAGACGTCCTTACACAGTAGTAATTTGCTAAAACAAAAGTTACATCACTTTTGTAACAGATTCTTCCCTGTTGATGGCCCAAAGTCGGGCAGAAAGTACTAGGGATACATACAACTATGGACAATACCTAAATCAATTCCCCCCGAATACGATAAAAGTAATACGGGAATTCGAACGGATCCAAAAGAAAATATGTAGGCATAAAATGTCTATTATGTTTAATGAAATTTGCATTAACGAAGAAATGCTGCCCAAATATACATATTTCAAAGAGAAATAATTATATATATATATATATATATATATGTGTGTGTGTGTGTGTGTGTGTACACACATACATACACACACACAGTGTGCGGCAGAAATACCTTTCAAATTTTAAACTGTCACCCGTGTGCTGCAAAGGACTTTAGGCAATGCCAGCTTCATTTACGAGAAGCATACGATAAGTTTCCAGACATTTTTCGTATAGGCATTTACAATTGTCGTAGACTCTTGAAAATTTACTATGTCATTGCTATGTATCTTATAAGATGACTGACCAATTTTTATGATTTCAGATTCAAATGAACAGCTACAGCAGGAATTGGAATACACCCTACTAAAGCATGATTGTCACAGCTGGTAAATTTCAAAAATGCAATCTGACACTTTAGAAGAACGATATGCAATAAAATTCTGTTTTAACCATGGACAAAATGTCATGGAAACGTATGGAATGCTTTAAACTGCTTTTGGAGCATATTGCATTTGCTTACACACACATATATTTATATATATATATATATATATTCACAAGAATCAACACTGCATGATAACTCAGTTTTACGTCTTCCATGATTTTCAGGCTATGAGTCTATCATGGTTGAATGGTCATGATGTATAAGTTACTAAGGATCACGGGAAAGCGGGAAAGGTTTTAGTTTGCGTTTAATTGTTTTCGTTAGAGTGTTTAAAGCTTTAATGAGATTTATTCATAGGAGTTTTTTTTTTTTATTCAAATTATCATCCTTAATTTTTCTTTAAATTATAGTACTGACTAAGATTTTGTTCATACGAACTTTTAAAAGAATTTGGTTAATTTATTTTTCCCATATTTTGTTTTATTTGAGTTTCATGAGTTTGAAATATTCAAGTTATATAAGGCTAAAAAATTAAGTTCCGTATACTCAATTTATCATATATATATATATATATATATATATATATATATATATATATATATGCGTGTGTGTATGCGTGTGTGTATATATACATATACAGGTGCGTGTTCGAGTGTGTGTGTGTGATTATATATATATATATATATATATATATATATATATATATATATATATATTAGGATAGCGTAGACAAGTAACCAACCGTGATTATCAGTTTCTCGCCTATTAGTCCGCTGATTTTATTGTCGAGAAACTGACACTAAGCAAGTAATATTGACTCTCTGTTTACGCTATTTTTACTTATATACATATGTTCCATCCCTAATATTGAATACGCTTTATTTGTAAATATAGCCAATTACATTAATATATATATATATGTGTGTGTGTGTGTGTGTGTGTGTGTATGTTTGTGTTCGTATGTGTGTGTATGTGTGTGTGTGTATGTGTATAATGTATTTAAAGATATATATATATATATATATATATTTGTTGGGGGGGATGTGTCTGTATGTCTGGACATGTATGTGTGCATGTGTCATTTTGTTCTGATGCAGATGATATCCCGTAAAAACTAAAGCCGACACAGACTACACCTGTCTAAGCCGTATCCCAAATGCATAGCCTCTAGCAAGCAGCAGGAGGTATTTACCTTTACGCGAACGCAAATAAAATGGAGTACATGTATATCAAACAAAATGAAACCGTCTTTACTTCAAGTTGCAAGGCTGTAAAATTACTGCACTAGTTCACATACCTCGGTTGCAACATTTCATCTACTAATTCTGATGTCAACATATGCCTAGTGAAGGAGTGAGATGCTATTGACAGGTTATCGAACAGATGAAAATCTTATCCATTCGATTAAATAGAACGGAATTTCTTCCAACCTGTCACTATATCCATACTACTGTATGGACGCATCACATGAACCCAAACAAAACATTGCCATGTCGGCTGGGGCTGTAGAAAACACCTGCAGAGGAGTAAGACCCCCCAAGAATATCCTGATATGACACTAAACAGTCTGATGGTGGGTTTTTAGTAATGCTGGAGCTTTGGGGGATGCGAAATACCCCTTTATTAGTCCCAGGTCCACTCAAGCCTGGAGTGGTAGTACCTGATAGGGTCATATCTATGAATTAAATAGAACTGAACTGCGTACTTATGCTAAACTGAATTCTTTGATATAGAACTGTTTTTACGTTTAACTGTGTAAACAAAATCTATACTTATACTAAACTGAATTGTTTGAAATAGAACTGTTTGAATAAATTGAAAAGCTTGAAATAGAATTGACTATTTGCATAAAAATGGATTTGGCGTTAAATAACCAACACTGGTTGATATGCCATAAAACTCAACTAACCAACCAACCTAACAAAACACAGAGAAAAGGCTTGATGGGAATTTTAAAGGACGTGTTGTAGTAAACAAATCCTGGAAGCCACATCCCACAAGACAATTGTATACGGTCACTTGCTTCCTTTTTCACAAACCATACAAATAAGGCAAACTAGACATGCTGGGTACTGATGTGGAAGCAAGGACGAACTAAAAAGTGACGTTCTCTAAAAGACACACGGTCGTGCCAGTGTTGGCCGACCAGCAAGGATTTACATCAGCTCTGTGCAGACACAGGATGCAACCTAAAAGACCTGGCAAGTACGATGGATGATAGGGGTGGATAGTGATAGAGTTAGGGAGTTCCATGCCGTCAGCGTGACTTCGTAGTAATATATATGTACGCGTGCCTGTTTGCTTGTGTATGGTATCTGAGCATTTGTTGATTTTTCGTTTTGTATTTTCATTTTAAAAAGTTATAACTTGTTGTCTTTGGATTAATTCTACAGATTTTTTTAAGATATGGTGCCATTATACTTCGATTGTCAGTTGTGCATCAGGATTTTATTTTCATGTCTGTATTCGAATATTAGCTCTGATCTTTTATTTAGGAGTTAATATTGTCTGGAAAGATGGCCATTGTCATTTTCTTTCCCAAGCAGGTGTTCTTGTAAGCCATTGCTATTTGTATCATTTCCTCTGGTTTTTTGTTTTGTTTTGTTTTGTTTTGTGTGTTTCATAGGCGTCTTGAGAGTGTTGTGTTGTTCGATTATGTTTTTGTTTTTATGTTTTTCTTAAACATAAAATTTTGTCTCTGTGGCTTCAGTTTATGTCACTGTTTTCAAAGATATCTATCTATCTCTCTCTCTCTATATATATATATATATATAATTCAATTAAGATAAAGAGTCAAGCGTTTTTTAATCCGTAAAATCTTTACATTGCTCAAAGAACAAAAATGAAGAGGAATAACGCAATATAATTCTATTATGAAATTAAATATTAATAAAACCAAATAAAAGCACAAGATATAATTATCATTTTGTTGGGAAACAAAATTCAACGTCGCCTGAGAATCAGCAAGGTAAAACTCTGATTTGAGCTTTTTTATCCTATTCTATAATCTTATTTTATAATTTATATATATATATATATATATAATGAAAATAATTCCTACATGGCCAAGAGCGACTCTACCTAGGTTTCACCTAAACGGCTCGTCAGGATCGCATTGGTGAAGTGGGTTAGGATAAAATACATTGATTAAAAAGACCCTTCGCTTATACAAAAATTAGCATATAAATAATTTAAAAAAACACTTAATTCAAGAAACCGACAATTTTTTTTCCCAGATGTCAGTTTGTAGAATTTGGAAAGTGTACAATTTGGGGTTTTTCACAGCAACAGAATTATAGATAAAATATAAAGATTAATACACACACACACATATATATATATATATATATATATGTATGTATGTATACCACCCTATCGGCTGGTTGTAGAATTTACCGATTACACCTCTAAAGAGGAGTAAGACCTCCCTACCCCACCCAACTAAGGCTCCTGTTGACCGTGTATGGTGACCCGTGATGTTCAAGAGGGATATCAGGAGGTTTAGCAGTACTTGGTTCGACAAACGAGTAGTCAAGTGACTTGAAGCTTACCAATTTATCCCTTATTGGGCTTGACGGGCCATCCAACAGGTCCGATCTGATCAATCGGCGGATCGTGTCAAGCCCTAGCACCTATATGATTTGCTCCGGCCGTATTTTTCAATCTGCACCTTATACTGGCTAGAAGGCGGAGGCTGAGAGTCAATTGGGTTGAGAGAATAGGAATTTGCCCACAGCAAAATTACACAGTAATTACGTAGTAACGTTTACTGAAAACCTGAAATTGGCAAGATTTCGAAAACCTATTCCCAGTTCAAGTATGGTGATAGTGTCTCCCCGTCTCAAACAAGGCGAATGGTTTTCCTCCTTGGTATATTCCCAACATAAGTTGGGCTCCATGGTGTTTGATGAAGCACCAGACCAGAAAAAAAAACTTTACTTACGTCGTCTTCTAACAAAAAGATCAAAAGAAATTTATCCGATTCTGACACAGAGAATGAAACAGCTGACTTCCCTAAGATTCAATGTCATTGAATCTTTGGAAGAAGTCAGCCTAGCAAAATTCTCCCCCTTTTTTATAGAAAATTGTTATCGCAACGAGATCTACCAACAAAAAAGTTTAAAAAAAGCGAAATAGAAACTTGCTTGTTGAGGGAAACAGCCGGAGGCAGGCAGACACCATTCTCGAGATGAAAAGCTTCCACACAACCAAATGCAGAACATATCCCTTCGAAAGATTGAACACTTTTTAAGTAGTTGTCAGAACTAGGGAATTGGCCTTGGCTATTGAAGTTGAGATAACAACAGCCAATGGAAAACAGGGTTGTGACAAACACTAGAAGAATCTCCATTAGAAATTCGGAGGGCGAATCCAGACTAACAGCTACATCTTGATATTTAATCAACCCCGTATTCCCAAGAAAGTGATAAAAAGATATTGTCTGGAAAGAGTTGAACAATAAGTCCCTGCAACGCTGAGGTGCTTCAAATGTCAAAATTATGGACACCACAAGGAAGCGTGGTCCACAAAGTGCGATGAAAAGGACCTGGACCTGACAGAGGAAGATTGCTTACAGGAAATTAGATGTCCAACCTGCCGACAAGACTATCTGGCTTACTCAAGATCTTGTGACGTCTATAAAAGAAAGTGAAGTATAAAGAAGTGTGACTTTTCTGGAAGCTAGAAAAAAGTAGGGTCTTACGGGAGAGAACACTTTCGCCTCTTACAAGGAGGTTTGATCCATTCCAACAAAACAACCAAGAGATCAAATATAGAGCTCTGAAGGAGAAGCTAATCCAGTTGGAACCAAATGATTGGCCAGTTTCAAGAGCACCTGAAAAGCCTCCACTCAGCCGAATTTTAGCAAGGAAAAAATCAAGAAGTCAAAAATAAAGAGAAATCCAATGGGGTAGTCCCAGAAAAACACATATAGAATCTACTTCTCAAACACGAACCGTTTCTAAAAATAGAAAATCTCCTTCAAAGCAGATTTTCCAAAGGTCTCCAATCCGTCCACTAAAAACCGTCAGAGACAAACTAAAAACGTGTCTCCCTAAAAGCAAGAACCACTCAAACAAAAATCACAAGCTCCCATTGACTAATCTGGAAAAATAAATATGAACACCAAAGTGAACAATGAAAGACAAGGAAGCGCATTCAAACTGTCTTTAGCCAAATTTGATACAGACACTTCAACAAGAACAACTTCACCTATAAGAGTGAATAAACGATTCATTGCTCATGGGTCGACAAAATCCCAACATAAATCCAATAATATAGACAATATGGATAGTGACACTGACCATATAGTTGCCAACTTTAAACAAACTGTGTGCCAACTGATAAGCACAATCTGTTTTTAAAAGTTACTTACAAACTATCCAATTAAAAAGTATGTATAAATAGGATTTGGCACGAAATAACCACCAAGGTTTGATATGCCATTAGATTAAATAGAACTAAAATAAAATAATAAATATATATACGTGTGTCTGTAATAATTAAATAAATACTATCATCTATAGTAAGGTTTGATACAGGTAATGTTACAATAGCAGACTTCTCAAGAACTGCAATGTATTAATATATTTAAAGCTAGAGTAAATATTTTGAGCTAACCGTTTAAATGGTGAGTGCCGAGCTACCTAAATATTTCGCATTAGCGACGCTTCTGAAAACTGCCTACACGCTTTTCAAGTGCCAGGTAGACATATTTCTGTTTTTATTCATGAGACAATGTGTAGTATGTGAGTGTGTTTGCACGTGGGTGTGCACATGCGCACATAGAAGAGCAGCAAGTATATTTACTGAGTGTTTTTACAGAACAATTTTTAATGGAATTTTTCAGATCCTGATTGAAAAAAAAAAGAAAAAGAAAAGAAGTTGAACGAATTATAATTGGCACAACAAAGAAGACTAAAAGATGAAGAATTTAATATTAGGAGCAAAATTTCTTAGTCAAACAGGAAGATAGAAGAAAATAAAGAATAATATTGCATTCAAATACAATGAAATTTCCTCAACTGCAAGAGGCAGGGATTAGATTAACAAGTACATAAATAACAAATAACGAATAAAGATGTCATTTAACTAGAATCCTGGTCTTGGTAAAAAAAAAAAAATTATAAACTATGTTGTCTGCAAGTTGTCAGTTTTTGTTGTGACATCATGATTAAAGAGAAAAAAATGTTTAGACGCAGGATGTAGAACATTTTTGAATAATGAAAGATATAAAACAGACGTTTAAATTCACCTGGAAATTATTCACACAAACAAATAGACGTGTTTGGATAGGATATTCGAACAAAATGATAGGGGAACGAGTATTTGGTCATAGCTAAAATGAAATAATCCTGCAATCAACTCATATAAAACACATAATAACATTCTCTCTCTTTGTCTCTGTCTTTGTCTCTTATTTTACACACACACACACACACACACACACACACACACACACACATATATATATATATATATATGCGCACGTGTGTGTGTTTACATATATATATATGTATGTACGCATTTTGATAGATACTATCTACTTATCAGAAAATACATCATGACTCTCTCTCTCTCTCTCTCTCTCTCTCTCTCTCTCTCTCTCTCTCTCTTATATATATATATATATATATATCAACAATTCTCTCTCATTATATATACATATATATGCGTGTGAGCGTGTGTGTGTGTGTGTGTGTGTGTAATTTGAAAACTAACATAACAACGGTATTTCTCATTCAACGATGAATTTAAGCAGGTCAAGTTTTAAGCAGAGTATAGCTGCTTTGAAGTCAGAGTTTTCCTTCTCTTTGACATGTTGCCAAACATAGGCTAAAGAACCCAATTTGCCATATTAATTACCTTTACGAAGGGCTTAACACTGAGAGTCATTACATAAATGTCGAAGACGATAACTTTAAAGGAGATTAAAGCTAATCTAAATTATATTTTTTATAGTTAAAGTCCTCGGCCATTTGGTTTGCACAACTCATACATATATGATAAAGGGCAACGACCCTACTTTGAGAAAGACTATCACAGCAATAACCAGTAATGTCTACTTATGATGAACGTGAATATGACTCCCGACTCCGATTTTTGCGTAACGGTTATCGTCGTAAGAAATGGCGACCCGAGTTCAAATTCTAAACCTGGTGGTCTGAGTTTCGCTTCGTGCTAATACCTTTGGGAAAGGCATGAATCCATCTTTTCTCATCCTAGCTACTGGTAACTAGTACAGCAGACTGAAGGTTTTAACTTTTGTTAAACAACCAGAACTAAAACCAGCCGTACTCCGCTTAAAAATTAACCTTGTATCACATGCTGACTGTGATGGAGGTGATGGGTATATACATATATGACACCTTAGCGCAGCAAACGTTGTAGAAAATTAAATGACCACATGAATTTCTCCTCTTATTCATAACATCTGGTTGTATTTGAAAATATTTTTGCTGTGACGCTTAAGTCAATCGTTTGTCAATTCTTTACTCAAATCTTTATATATTCTACAAAACCCATCTATTATTATGCAAATCAATTGCTGTCTAGCTTTGAGCTTATGTCTGTGGCTAACCTATGCAGGTCAGCTGAGATCCAAATAACCAGGAAAATTTTCTGAGTTTCTCGTCAAGAAGGAAAATGTAACTTAAATACTTATTTTATTTTCTCATTGGACACATGTCTCTTATCAAAGAGTTATCTTACTTCACACTTTTTTCCATCTCTAAGTACAGCGTTACGTTGGATATATCTCTTAGATATGAAAATTGACATTCTATTTCAGTGGTTTTCAATCTGTGGTCCTGGTGTAAAAATACCCCTTCGGACCCCCGTACTTATCAACTTCTTAGAACAATTCTGTCTTGGCCGGTGATTCATCTAGTGGTTCCGATAGGGGCATCACACATTTCTTAATTGCCACAAGAAATACAACCGAGAGAGTGGGAGAAAAAGAACAAAGAACAAACGAACAATAAGTGCTCCTGTTATTTCGACAAGCATCCATCGCTGTGTGAACAATTCTCCTGATATCAAAGTCCTGACGATGGTTATTGCAAACGAAACATTTAACGTTGATTTTACATCGTAATAAATTCACCTATTTAGATTATTCTGTTTTTCTGCTTCCTTCATACTGTCGGATTTAGATCCATACTTACTTTCATTTATATATATATATATATATATATATATATATATATATATGTGTGTGTGTGTGTGTGTGTGTGTGTGTGTGTGTGTGTGTGTGTGTGTGTGTGTGTGTGAATATTGATTGGTGTATCTGAAAAAAGTAGATATTGATATGAAGCGTATTCTAAATGTTTCGAGACGGAAGCTATATTTCCCAAGAAATAAATAATGGTTAAAATGATAATCTACACCAAAATGTATTCTTGGCATTCAACATGCTTCTTCCAGTGAGTTTTCCATTAATCAAAGCACCTCTAAAATTCTTCTTTTTATCTTGGGTAAAGATGCGCTATTCATATTTACCAACCCCTCTGCTCGGGCAGGACATGACACAAGGTCACTTTTTATGCGGAGTTTAACAGGTTTGAATTCAGAGTTTTCCTTCTCCTAGACTAGTTGCCTCACCAAGGCTGAAGAAATCAGTCTGTCCTACTATTTACCCATAGCTGGAGGGAGAATAATTGAATTCATATCTTTCCCAGGGGTATTGGTGCTATGTGATTTGAACTCGTGTCGCCGTGTCCATTTCCTCCGACGATAACCATTACACCACAGGCACCGTTACACTTCGGGGTGAAGATGCGCTATTGTATTTTTCGTGTTTCCCACGTTCTCAAATCCTGGCCTTGAGACGAATCTTCAAATTTAAAACCAAAAATAAACTTAGTTCTGGAGAGCATATAGCTAATGCTTCTTTTGCGCAGTCCCATTTTTGCCAAAAGAATTTGATTGAAAAGTATTATGGATTGACGCTGATGAACTCTCAACGAAAGCTAAATGATGTCTTGACCTCTAGACACCGTCAATTAAGTATATAAGTTGATTGACTTTGTATAATTCACCATTTAAATTTTAAATATTATTTTATGAATTTAACAATTCAATTATGTATTCTCGATACTTTTTGATCACATGTCGTTGAAAGAAAGAAAGAAAGAAAGAAAGAAAGAAAGAAAGAAAGAAAAATTTATATGGCTTCAAAAGATTACCAGATTTACTGTAGAGATACGACCACAGAATCCATTGACCAAAATCTTGTTCTGAACACAACAATCATGATGACAATACTCCGAAATATACAGGGAAACCGGGACATTGGCCCAGCGGTTAGAGTGTTCGCCAATGGCCCGGGAGACCTGGGTTCAATCCCAGGTCGAATCATACCAAAGACTTTAAAAATGGTACTTGATACCACCTTGCTTAACACTCAGCATTATAAGGTACGGTTCAAGGGTAAAGTGGAGCAATCCTGGGAATGGAGTAGCGCCCTCCCCTACACCTTGGTGTAGTAGCTATCGAAAAGGGAGCCTTCGGGTCACCCTCGACTATGGTCGCTAACTTTACTTACTTACTTATATCTATCTTATGGTTTCCGCTGCTTTTCTCGTTCTACTGCTTAGACTTACAATTACTATTTCTCCCACTTGTTTCATATGTCCAAACAACCCAGTTGATTTCAGTTATATACGGTAGTAAATCAAATTCTTTGTCAAGAAAAAAACTAAAGAAGTATCTACTAGCCATAAATCCTTTATCTTTATTATGATCAGCTTGAATGACTGGCTATCAATGTCTTTTCTTTATTAATTTATATATTTACTTATTTACCTTACTCTAAACTGAATATCTCCCAAGAACACATTTTTTCCTCTATTCCTTTCGTTCTGTCTACTATAGTTCCGACAAACGTTCTTTTTGTAGATCTCTCAGCAGATATGATTTTAATGGTGATAAAATTGTACATAACATAAAATATCGAATACAGCTCAGGAAAAAATGGTGTTATAACGATGATGTAGCTTGGAATATTTTTTATACGGGCACGTTTATCGGTAATGTATCCTATACATTATATCTATATATATGTAAAACAGAAAAAAACTTACTTTAATTTTTTTTTAATTAAGTATCTTAAGTTATATTCTATTTTAAAAAAGATCACAAGATTTTTCGTGTCTTAAACAACACCACAACTACCATAAACAACAAAATAAAGAATAAAATACTTAATATCTATCTAACTGTCTATTTATTGAATTATCAATCGTCCATGAATAAGTTCAACGCTTCGATTTTATGAGGAGTTCCGTGGAAGAAGTGGCAAACGTCCTTGACTGCGACATATTTGTAAGCGTTTTCGAACTCTAATCACACTATAGCGTCCACTTTCGGACTAATTCCTCAAAAAAAAGTTGGAACCCCTAATTTTGGTGGGCTACCAAGTATCACTTCTATTCTTTTGCAAGGATGGCTTTGGGATTAAACTACCCACAAAGTTTGATAAGCCATTAAACAAACAAACAAGAAACTAAGCCATTTTTGATAAAGAGTTAATTCTATTCTAACCCAAAAAAGAACAGATTTTTGTTATTTCTATCTAAACATAATAGAATCAGAACGGATATTATTTGGTATTATTAGACACCAAACTCTACATTGAATCCTCAATATAAACTTGTTACATTTTAAAAAGAATAGTAAAATTCTATATAGTATCAATATTTTGAAAGGAAACTTGATTTACTCTTGATTCAATTTGTTTACGTTCATTAAAGATTAATGCGTATAATCTTGTATGATTGTTTAATGTTCCTCTAAAAATAATAAAATCATTATATAGTGAGTTCAGATGAAATTTAACTTTTATTATAGAATAATAGAGATATACTTATTTACAGGTGATATTCTCACTACCTGTGCTTACATATATATATAGTTATGAGATTTTAGAATATTTCCTCATATGTTCCATTGGAATATAAATATTATAGTATAGAAAATTTTTTTGAAGCATAAAATCAGTGTTATATACCCATTATAGCCATCTTATAACCATGGTTTTCGTGAACATAAAGTGAAAGAGGATTTCTTTAACATGTGATTCTGTTGATGTCTCTTTACATTAAACATGTCTCTTGCTTTTTCCCAATTTTCATGTTTTATTCTATTTCTTATTTTCTAAGTACATATCACTCATCATCTTCCACACCTTCTATATATATATATATATATATATATATATATATATATATATATATATATATATATTCTCTTTAATAGTCGAATGCTACTCATATTAAAATAAATGTCGGGAGTGAAATGTTCTAAATAATTTTTTATTATTACTATATAACATGTACATATTTTTATAGTAGCGGAATTAATATTGTGAATTGAATAACCATTACCAGAAAATCCGCCGAACACATACACACGATATTCGGGAATACTAGACATTAGGTCTCATCAGCAGTGTATACCGTAATTTCCACCACTGGAGATCAAACTAGTGACCACAGATAGCAGTGCTGAAACTCTACAACTGAGCCTCCAGTTCATATCGTACACAAGTGACGCCAAATCAACTCGTCATGGTAATTGCGCGGCCGAATAACCTAAATGTGTCTTGCAAGTTACATCCGTACTCTTTCCAGGGGACAGGGTCAACCCCCAGGACCACGTCTTCCCAAGAAGCTTAGAAATACGCATCCGCGTAATTATTATACCTCGGGGCAAGGGAATAGATGTACATGTACTATATAACAGTTGATATTAATTTTTTTCTTTAAAAATATCTATGATGAATTTATTTTCTGATTATGAATTTCTTTAAGTATCCTATTCTAAATACTTAACGTCTGTCTTATATTTACATCAATAAATATACGGAGGAATCTATAACATGATCGTAGATATGAAAAAAATATAAATAGTTAATTTTGTAAGTTTTTTATAAAAATTATAAAGATTTATCGACGGTGAGTATTGTTTTGTAATCATGTAATTCTTATGTGATATGGTGATATTAAATAATCATAAAATAATTGTGTTAGATTATGTTTAATTGTCATGAGTAAATCATGTTCTATGACATTATCGTTGGAAATTATTGCAAGGTGATGCTATATATATATATATATATATATATATATATATATATACTAAGTGTTTTTGGGATATCTTGTTAGTGATGTTTTATGTGTTATATCTAGAGTCTGTTCTATACGTTTATAAACTGAGTTTTATTGATATCCTCCAAGAACTTTGAAAATGGATTAGAAGTATATAATGTAAGATGTAGATTTAGAAGTTTTTCCAATAACACAAACACACACACACACACATATACATATATATATATATTTTAACATTGTAGCAGGTGTACTGTAAGGAGACACATCAGCCCCATACATCTTTATCATCTTTCTAGACTACGTGCTTAGAACATCTATCGATAAAATCAAAGAAAACTGTTTCAAGCTAACAAAGGAAAGAAGCAGATGATACCCCACAAAAACAATTACCGACGCCGATGACATAGCGCTTCTGGCAAATGCACCAACCCAAGCCAAAACCCTGCTACATAGCCTGGAACGAGCGACTGCAGGCATTAGTCTCCATGTCAATGCACACAAGACGGAATATATGTGCTTTCATCAAAGAGGCGTCATCTCCACACTAAACGGTAGCTCTCTGAAACTAGTTGACAAGTTCACCTACCTAGAAAGCAGTGTCTCCTCAACCGAGACAGACATCAACACACGACTAGCAAAGGCATGGACAGCTATCGATAGGCTATCGGTCATACGGAAGTCAGACCTGACCGATAAAATGAAACGCAGTTTCTTCCAAGCTGCGGTCGTGTCGATACTGCTATATGGATGCACTACATGGATGCTAACTAAACGTATGGAGAAAAAGCTTGACTGAAATTACACAAGAATGCTGCGAGCAAATCTGAACAAGTCCTGGAGTCAACACCCCACAAAGCAGCAGCTGCACGGCCACCAACCACCCATCACGAAAACTATCCAAGTTAGACAGACCAGACATGTGGGACACAGCTGGAGAAGTAGGGACAAACTCATAAGTGATGTACTCCTGTGGACCCCTTCACATGACCGCGCAAAGACAGGACGACTAGCTAGAACCTACATACAGCAACTCTGTACCGATACGGGATGTAGACTTGAAGACCTGCTGGAAGAAATGGACGATAGAGATGGGTGGCGAGAGAGGGTCAGGGATATCCGTGCTGATAGTGCGACATGATGATGATGGTATATACGGGGGTTGTTAATAAATGGGGTGATTTTTTCCATAGCAGTTAGAAATAGAAAGCACTGTTTACTCTTGCACCTTTTTCAAGAAATCAATAGTGATTCATGTCTTAGAAAATAGTCACTATCACTTATTTTTTACTGACCGTTGCACACGGAAAATTTTCTTGAGTTAGGATTTTGTGGGTTTCCACTCAGTGGACTGTCTTTGCGACCCAAGTTCGTAGTAGCAAATCCATATTGAGCCCATTTGTAAAATATTTTTGACTAAAATATACCTCTCCAAACACAACACATATTCTTCAGTAAATTTTCCATTTTATTTTTACTTCTCAGCCACCAAAAATATACTGACTGACCAATATATATATATATATATATACTCTTTTGCAAAAAATATAAAAAGAATATTTTAAGATCATTCAGTTTTTACGAGATATGTTAAATCCTTTTAAAGACAAACCCTTCCATAATATCAAATTTGAAAAAACATTAAATGGCTTTTAAAACTAACCGTTACTGTTGCCAATGCTACCTCATTAAATAAATGTTTTGGTTTATTTGTTTGATGGCATATAAACATTTGAGGGTTATTTAATGCCAAAGCTATCCTTGGAGAAGAACAACTTTATTTAATCTATAGCTGGTAGGATAAGGGGGGTTAATACCTTTCTTAAATGTATTAGCCCGGAAGTGAACGTGATAGAGCGACTGAAGTTCGAACTCGTTTACTTCGAAACCACAACCCATCAATTTAGCTATTACGCCCAGAAGACTATAATAAATGAGTGTACTCATGTTTGGTGTAAGTGTGGGCACATGCGTTCGTGTGTGTGTACCTGTGTGTGTGTGTGTGTGCGTGTGTGTGTGTGTGTACGTGTGTGCATGCACGTGTAGAAATAAACTTTACCACAACTAAGAATGTTAGAACCATATTAAATAAATGTGTCTCTTTGTATGTGTGTATGTATTTTGGTATCTGGGTATGCATATATATGTCTATGTTTATATACATATATATATATATATATATATGTGTGTGTGTGTGTGTGTGTGTGTGTGTGTGTGTGTACGTATGAATGTTTGTATGTATGTATGTATCTGTTTTGCATATATGTGTGTGTATATGTGTATGTACACACACACACACACACACATATATAGGTATGTATGTATGTGTGTATGTAAGTATGCAATTATACATGTATGTATGAGGGTATGTGTGTATGTATTTGTGTATGTGTGTATGCATGTATGTGTGTATGTATATATATGCGTATGATAATGTATGTATGTATGTACTCACGCATGTGTGTCTGGGATTGAGAGAGAAAGAAATTGTGTGTTTGACAAAAGGTATTCTATTAATAAAAGATTAAAAGAAGAACCTCTGTTTAATGTTCTTTGACAGACAGTTAATCAAGAGAATTCTAATCATGATATAATGTCCCGACGAAATTATTAATGTTTCCTTTTTTTTATTAGGAGGGAAGCGTAATTTTTCCTTTCCTCCTTTTCCAGGAGATTGTCTCGGAAAGGTAATATCTCCTGCTATAACAGAAAACATAAAGAATTTCCGGATAACTACTGTGTTCGATGTCGGTAATGTGGTTTTCCTTGATCTCATGACGAAAATGTGGATTTACAATGCCTTCTAGTTGGAAAATGACCTGCCTATTTCGTATTTAACAGGTTTGCTGCTTTAAAATTATAAGTATTAAACAGCAACATTTCTTTAACTATAGAAGCGGGCAACGCCGAAGTCCTTAACTCTGTTTACCAGTAACCACTCAAAATCTTATCTTTATATCTACTTTTGTGGCTCGGTGCCATACAACGGCGTAGATATTATTGATAAGAAGTATTTTCTGAATGCCTTTTGTATAATGAAGAAACATTGATTCGGTTATTTACAATGTTTCGTTTAATGTTACACTCGGCTTGTTGAAAATGTCATAGCTTGACCAAGAAGAGAATTACCTTGAGACAGAAAACGTAATATGTTATTCTGTATATTCATTACAAATTTCAATACTCTTGGTACATAGTTTCATTGGGTTTTTATTTTAATCATTTTAAGAAACACAATATATATATATATATATATATATATATATAGAGAGAGAGAGAGAGATAAACGTACTCTTAACAGTTAACTTCGCAGATATGGAACTTGTCAACTCGAGTTCAAATCCAGGACGAGTCATTACCCAAAGCGCTAATTACCTTGAGAGAAGTATGAATCCAACTAATTCCATCTCCATCTATGGGTAAATAGTTGGATAGTCTGTCTCTTTAACTTAAGTATGATAACCGTAATGGGATAAAATAAACTCTGAATTTAAACCAATTAAAGATCTTCTGAGGGATGGACTCTGCTAAGCTATCCTATCTAAGACACGCTACATCAGTATAGCCCAGAAGACAAAACCAAGTTACGGAACCAGTGAGATAATTATATGGATACTATCTTCTATATGTATACACATACATAAACAGTATCACTCATAAATAAGAATTATGCAAGAATTTTTTAAGTTAATTTTCTTCTAAATTGCACACGTCGATACTTCATCATTTCCAAAGAAATGTTAAACAATGAAAATGAATATTGTTAAGTATTACTTAGCGTGAAGAATAGGGGAAATATTACACCAACAACGATAATTAAACAGACATATCTATCCACCTCCAACCTGTCCACGATATTTCCCCATTTCTTCACGCTTTCCCCTTTCTGTCTTTCTTCCCCTCATTTCTTCTTTCTTTTATTCTCCGACTATACAAACCGACTTTTTATAGATGCTATGTTTCTCCTTAACTTGGATAAAATTTACGTTTCATGACGTAATCTTTTTCGAATATTCTTCTGTATTCGTTCAAAACGCCATTTTAAATTTATAATTCGCACCCTGAAGATGACCTAAAATACTTTCTACCTGAAAGTTTTGTAATTTCATGTCTCAAATATCTTGTAGAAAGTGGACCTAAATTAGTATGTAGTAATAAATTTTTTTCTCGTCCATTTATATGTATTTTTCTTTCTGTTTTCTTTACAAAACAAATCTGTCTGATGAAACTTTATATCTTACTTATATATATACATACATACATATATATATATGTGTGTGTGTGTGTATATATATAATATATATAGTTTCTTCATTATTTTCTACGCCGTTTGCAGGCTGGCAAGCTAGCCGTTTTTATTGTAAGACTCAATCATCGTCACTTCAAAATAAAAGAAATATATTTATTTAAACAAGCCAGTAATATTTCATTGGATTTCTCTATTAAAAGAACATCATGACAGACGATATAAAATATTGATTACTTAAATAATTTGTACCCAAGCCTAAATCTACGGGCAGGATGTGACACAAGTTGAATTTTAGCAGAGTAAATCTGACCTTGGTAATCTTTCTATGGCTGTGTTTTTATTCTCATCTATAGAAGTCACCCTTATAGATGAGCAGCAGTAGGTCCCCGATCGAACTATTTGATCCTGGTCGTTGAACCGTAGGATTCGTACGCCCAGGTCCTGGTTAGGCACGGCGTTGAACCGTCATAGAGTTTGTCCGCTCGACTTTGCGTCCATCATGCTGCTTCCCTTGGCTTTCCAGAAAAAATCCTTCCGACTCTTTCCTGTATTAAGTTTTAACTTAGTAAAAGTCCACAATTACTTTCTTTTTTAAAATTTCATCGGAGTCCTTATTTATGGTTTTTTGCCTCCTTACAGGCATTCTATTTTTACGCTAGCTTAGATTTTCAATTTCTAATAAAATCCAAAAATATTAGGATCTTTTAACAAGGTTCAACTGTTACTTGGAATTACAATATTTATCTTTTTGCATTTAAAGCTCAAATAATATACCGCAGTGATTTTGCAAAAAATAAAATGTTTCATGCATTTTAAAAGGACGATATATTAAAAGACAAAAAATATCTCCCCGTCAGTTGACCGCAGCGAAAGGTGGGGTGAATTTTCCTTGTATTTTGGTAGTAAGCTTTCATTTTTTAACACAGTCCGTCCATTCAGATATTACCTGAATACGTGTGCTTTAATCAAAGAGGCGACATCTCCACACTAAATGGTACTTCTCTGAAACTAGTGGAGAAGTTCACCTACCTAGAAAGCAGTGTCTCATCAACCGAGACAGATATCAACACCCGACTAGCAAAGGCAGGGACAGCTATTGATAGGCTATCGGTCATATGGAAGTCAGACCTGACCGATAAAATATAACGAAGTTTTTTTCCGTGTCGATACTGCTATATAGATGCACTACATGGACGCTAACTAAACGTATGGAGAAAAAGCTTGACAGTAATTACACAAGAATGCTGCCAGCAATATTGAACAAGTCTTGGAGGCAGCACCCGACAAAGCAGCAGCTGTACGGTCATCTACCACCCATCACGAAAACTATCCAAGTAAGACGAACCAAACATGTGGGACACTGCTGGAGAAGCAAGGATGAACTCATAAGTGATGTGCTCTTGAGGACCCTTTCACATGGACGAGCAAAGACAGAACGACCAGCTAGAACCTAGCTCTGTGCCGATACAGGATATGGCCTTGAAGACCTTTCGGGAGCAATCGACGATAGAGACAAGTGACGAGAGAGGGTCAGGGAGAAAATGACTTTTTTTTTCTTCCAGACACGCGGCTAAAAGAAGGCCTGTTTGCCCTGTTATTTTCCCATAGCTGAGGAGAACAGGTCGATTTATGGCATTCACGGGGGCATTAGTATAAAATGAACGCAAACAACCTCGTTGGTCATATGAACTCGACTCTTCGATCTCATTTCCTATGATGATAACCGTTGTGCTTAGAGCGCCATCAGTAAGGTATTATACGAAAAGAAAATAACCTGACAACTACTTTTGAGACTTTTGTAAGATTTTTTTATTTATAATGATTTATTAATTGTAAAATCCGATTAAGCAAAAATCTTTTCTTCATCAGGATTCGATTCCAGAAAATTTTTCAAATCTCAAATTATATATCGATTTAAACCAGTCAATAAGTTTAAAAGAAACAATTGAAATAGATGAGGAAAATATGCCAGAAAAATATGTGGATGTATAGATGATGGAAATGAATTCAAAGGGAAATATCAAGTCTAAATAGAAAATTATCGACAAAATGAATAAGGAAGGAACATTAAAATCGGAAAGATAAAGAAAATTAAGACAGAAAAAGAAAGAGAAAGAAACAACAATATTTTGAACAGAGAAAAAGAGATAAATCATGCGAAGAAATAAATAAAAAGAAAAAATTAATGTGTAAAATAATAAGTTATTTTTAACAAAAATATGTAAAAACAAAAAAATATACACAAAATAAACCGGAAAAAAACGACAAATTATTTTAAAAAACAAACGCACACACACATATAACAAAATAGAAGCGAAAAACACAAGATATGCCTTTTCTTATAATGATTTTTGTCTCTTCTTTTTCCCCATTCGATGCACATACCATATTTTCCACCCAATCAAATCATACAGACATCTTCCTCTCCTGATATAGAAAACACCTGCTTACCTATATTCTACCTGTAAAGAGAAAGAACAATCTTGATTTAGCGAACAGCAATAAAAAATTAATATGTCACTCCTGATACAAGTTATTTACAAAACATTTGAGCAGAATATTTACATCGAGACTTTCTGTATATTTTATGAGAAATAAATGTGTTTTCTATGTCTTTACTTTAATATGAATTTTAATAATTTCTACTGAGTTTATCACAAAGAGGTCAATGTATTGTTCAGTGTCCACATTTATATACTTGGGTATTTATCTCTGCTTTATACGAGGACCACTCTAAAAGCAATCATTCCAATTTATTTCCACGGAAATTGCGTTGGTTGGTCGCGTTTTATGGCATATCAACCTTTGTAGGTTATTTAATGCCAAATCCATTATTATGCAAATAATCAGTTCTATTTCAAACAATTCAGATTAGCGTAAGTGCAATTTCAGTGTCAAAAACAGTTCTATTTCACATAATTCAGTTTTGCATAAGTTCGTAGTTTACATGTCAAAACAGTCCAATTTTAAGTAATTCAGTTTAGCATAAGAACACAGTCTAGTTCTATTTGATCCATAGATAGGACCCTATCAAGTGCTACCACTCTGGTCAGAGTGGACCCGGGAGCGATGGCAATGAAGGGGTACTCCACATTCCCCAAAACTCCAGCATTACTGGAATCTCACCATCATATTGGTTAGTATCATATCGAGGACACTCGTTGGAGGAGCCTTACTTCTCTGCATATATGCTATCGGTATATTCTACAGCCCCAACCGACTGGACAAGGCAATTACGAGTGCAGAGAGTACCACTGGATAGTACAATTTTCAAGGAGAAACTGACTCACTTTTTAACAGCAGCAATGAAGGTGTGGTTATCTGAAAAATTATCCTGCGCGTAGTCTATATTTCATCGGCTCGATTCTGGTGGATAAGCTGATCGAGGAGTTTCCTTTACTTAGGTTGACAGCTATGTTGAGCATTGCCTTTCATTCATTTAACCGAAGCTACTGTTTAAAAATGCATTTTCCTATCGCATAAGTTTGTTCACATCTACTGTGCGGCTTTTTGTAAACATCAGCAAGTGTTTATGAATGTCAGTGGGTAGAGGTTTTATCTGCATTAATTAATTAAATTTCTGCTTTCACATCTAGCGCTGTTTTAACTAACTGCCACTCAGCAGCTATATGTCATCATCATCATCATCATCATCATCATCATGTCGTGCTGGTAACACGGATATCCCTGACCCTCTCTCGCCACTTTTCCCTATCGTTCATCGCCTCAGGCAGGTCTTCTGGACAACATCCCGTATCTTCACATAGTCGCTAAATGTATGTTCGTGCTGGTCGTCCTGCTTTTGCACGGCCATGTGTGGGAGTCCATAAGAGTACATAAGGTGAAAATAAGGGCTATATGCAGAACTGTCCAATTTCGACTAACATACCCGCCTTTAACATACAGAAACAATGTAACAAAATAGGAATAATTACTTTCGAAGCACCAAGTTAAAATAAGTAAGTCCTTGCTTGCTAAGTAACACTAGTGAGTCTATATGAAGGAGTCCATAAAAGAACGTCGCTTATGAGTTCGTTCTTGCTTCTCTGGCAGCTCTCTGCATGTTTGTTCGTCTTACTCGAATGATTTTGAATTGCAGCTGTTTTGTTATTTCCATGATGTGTTCAAGAGAGCATTCTTGTATCGTTTCTGTCTAACTTGTTCTCAAAGATGTTTTGTTAACGTCCATGTGGTGCATCCATTTATTAGTATGACCTCAGCTAACCCTTGGAAGAAACCCCGTGTTATTTTGTCGGATAACCTGTCAATAGCTTTCCACACATTCGCTAGTCGTATGCTGACATCACTTTCATTTGATGAGATGTTACGACCAACGGATGTGATGTGGGCTACTAATTTTTTTCGGCTTGCTACTTAGAGTTAAGACGGTTCCTTTTCGTTTGAAACACATATACATTCTTAGTTGCGTTTACATCGAGGCCAGTGGCTCCTACTGCGTCGCCTTTATATGGACACTGGATGCAACCTAGATCTGCCAAAAGCAATCGATGTTTGGGATGGGTGGCGAGAGAGAGACAGAAAAATCCGTGCTCTTAACACGACTTGTGGATGATCATTTTTTTTTTTCAAAACAACCTCCTTTACTGGGGTTGCATTGCACGCTCTTGTTCGTCGATGGCGAAAATGCAGGAAAATGTAGGACACTTTACTTTCAGAGCGTCTCTCATATATCAATGGATGGGAAAAAATGAAAGACAACAACTTAGTAATACGTTGTTCCTGTCTTCCTTTGAATAACATTAAGTAAATAGATATTAAATAAGCTTTATTTGTTGTCCAGATATATAAAACACAATGTGTATCGATACATATTTACATACATACATAGGTGCACATATAAATGCATAAATATAGATATGCAATCATGTACTCACCATTAGATAGAATCTAAACCAACGGTAAAACCAGTAAAACTTTGACACAAAAATTGTAAATAACCGAAAGTGTAGAGCAAATATATTAAAACATAGTAAGAGATAAAACCAACTCACAACTATTAGTTTCTCATCTTTATCTTATATATATATATATATATATATATATATATATATATACGTGATGCATTCAATAAGTTTCCAGACTTTTTTATACGGGCATTCAAAATTGTCGTAGACTCTTGAAAATTCACTATGTTATTGCTATACATCTTACGACTGACCAATGTTTATGATTTCAGGTTCAAATGAACAGTTACAGCAACAACTGGAATACACCCTACTAAAGCCTGATTATCACAGCTGGTGAATTTCAAAAATGAAATCTGGACGTGATGACATTTTAGAAGAACGATATGCAATAAAATTCTGTTTTAAACTTCGAAAAAATGCCACAGAAACGTAGGGAATACTTCAGACTGCTTTTGGAACATCTTGCATGAATCGAGCATCAGTTTTTGAGTGGCATAAGATATTCAAGGAAGTCAAGGAGTTTGTGAGGGATGATGAGACGTGTGAGAGGAGTAATGAAATCAATACACCAGAGTTGATTGGCCAAATGGTTAGGGTTAGGGTTACTATGATGAGGTTTTAAGGGAGTTCAGGGAGAGATTCCGTCGGAAGAGGCCAGCACTCTTCATATCGGGTCAGTGGCATTTCCAACAGGACAATGCACCAGTCCACAACTCAATCCTTGTCACAGACTATTTGACCAAGATGGGCATCAAGACAGTTCGTCACCCTCCCTATAGTCCAGACGTTGCTCCCTGTGACTTTTGGTTATTCCCTAAGCTCAGAGGCTGTTGTTATGAGACAATTGAGGAGATGAAAGAGGACTTCCATGGGGCCTTCCTAAGGTTGTTAGAACGGTACAACAAGGCAATTGCAGCCGGAGGAGATTACTTCGAAGGGGACTAGAGTTTCATGAGTGTACTATCAATAAAAGTGCGCATACGAAAAAAGTCTGGAAACTTATTTAATGATCCTCGTATATATATATATATATATATACAAGATAAACTCTCACAACTCTAAGCTTCATGTGGCCAGTCTCCAGATGATTCAGTATCGACACTCCGGAAGCTTGTTGAAATTAAATGAATAAATATATGTACTCATATTTCTGAGTTCAGATATTTCAAAAATTTGGAAACGGCATCATGTACTGCTTGGCATTCATTCTAACACGAAGATATCTAAGTGTTGGGATATTTGAAAACCTATTCAGAGTAATATTGATGAAAACCTAATACCCAGTCTACATTATGGTGTTTAGAGGGTGGTCATTAGCGATGGTGGCTTTATGCCTCCATTCATCTTCTCACGTGGCCTCAGACTTAACACAGAGACATACAGAAAGTCCTTAAAGGATTTAGTTCAGTTCTTGGTCGAGGTGGCTGGCAACAGTGTTCTGTGCTACACCACACAAGCATGGGAATCCAATGTTGACTGTGAGAAAATCTTTGTCACGCCTAACATTTGGTCGCCAAACTCCTCAGTTTGCAATTCCTTTGATAACTATTTGTCGGTTACGATTGAGCGAAAGGCCCACAGAACTCTATGCAACACCAAATATATAGTAAAGGTAGGGATAACGGCAGCATTTAACAATTTAGATAAAATGATCATTTGATAGATATACAGAAGATTCTGAAGTCCTCTGGAGGCCATAGTGTAAGCCCATAGTGATATCTTTGAATATATTTAAATCAATAATATTTCAAGATAATATCATGTAATTTTGTAAATATATCTGACTAAGTGAGATGTCATCGTTATTTACTTTTTTGCCTAATTTAGACCACAGTTCATCCATTGCACCCTGTATCTTATGTGTGTGTGTTTATTTAACTTTATGCCGATTAAACTTTTATGTTAAAGCAACTATACCCTGATTCGAAACCTCACCTCCTTTCCAAGCCAGAAAAAGCTGTACCTACTCAGCCATGAAAGTGAGAGACCATAGTATATAATGTTATGTACAGAGAAAGCTTTAATTTACAAAGACATAAAAAAAAGTAATTTTGAATTATTACCAAGCATAATTGAACGTTTATATATTTAAAAAACATATAAGAATTTAATTTTTTCCATACAAAATGATCGTGCAATTTTTTGATTCATGATTATTTCCTTGGAGGTATAAATTTTCTTACAAAGAATTATTATTAGTAGTAACATAAAAACATAATTGCGTGCAAATTATTGATGTTAGGGAAAAATAGTTGAGTGGATCATTATCTAAATAATTGAGTGGATCATTATCGAATAGGAATAGTTACATTAGACCATATAATTGTGTATAAAGTATAAATATTATATATGATTCTAGATAAAAGTACAATTTTAAAAAAGGGATAGAACAATGTTAATATAGTTATAATTAAAACATTTAAAAATAAATCATATTTCCGGAATAAATAACCTATAAGTAGTTGATATGTGGTTAAAAAATAAGCCCAAACAAATATAACCCTATCTCATACAAGGAATTGCCATAAAACCAATGAACAGACCAATCATGATATCATCCCATTTCACATTAAGAACGAAAACATTCTCCTAGCTCGAATTAGTGAGTGCTTAAGTTATATAGTATATATATATGTATATATATATATATATATATATTATGGTTACACTCACCAGTATAGTTGCTGGGATTCATGCAAACTGCAGTGAGTTCCTAAGCGATATATATATATATATATATATATATATATATATATATATATATATATATGTGTGTGTGTGTGTGTGTGTGTGTGTGTGTGTGTGTGTGTGTGTGTGTGTGTGTGTGCGTGCGCGCGCGCGTGTGTGTGTGTGTGTGTGTTTGCGTGCGCATGCATGTGTGTCTCCTCGGCATTATAGTTGCTGAGATTCATACAACTTGCAGCTTTCTTCAAGACTATCATGAAAATTGTTCTACATCTATTTAGACAACAGCGACTGAAATTGTCCAAGATTAAATTGAGGGCAAATCTTTTGAGTCACAAGTGCATCACAAAAAATAAACAGTTATTTAATTTTGAATTGAGTCAAGTAATGAGGTTCAAACACCTGAAGAACTTTTTAATCATATGTTCTTTATCTGTCTGGTCGGAAAATTTGTCTTTAACTAATCATCAGTTTCCAATGAATTAAATATTTAGAGTCATTCAAAATTCAGATTTCTTTTCGGATGCAGTAAGGAACGAAAATCTGAATGAACTGGCCAAACAAGTTCTCGAGGGTTACGTTGACTTAGATGAATTGCGTCACGAGATCAATTGGAGATCATAGATATTAGAAAAGAGCTAAAGAATGCCCACGATTTTTAGATTTTAATTTTCTGAATTAGTTAACTGACACTTACCCGATTTATTGATTGATTGATAAACTGATCGATTGATTTTAACGATATTTCAACCCATCACGTGTTGATTTATGTCTAGAGGTGAGTGAATAGCGTTCAGAGTATGTTCATATTTACATTTTTGTTAAATTATTTCTTTACTTAATTTTTTGGGGTTTTTTTTTGCAGACGGTATTATCAATAATTCTTAAACAGATCTATTTGACCTACAGAGGAGATTCTGACAGGCGCTATTTCTCCTGCTCAGAGTAAATCCGGTAGTAAGGGCAATGAAGTACTCCCCGCCACCATTTTTACATGTTATTTACCTTTTTTCTGAATCGAAGTCCCATATAAATGTATGCATATCTGTAACTATTTCTTGTATATATCAGATATATATCTGAATAAAACACACCTTGCGTCAGACACTTAGAGGATCTTTGACCCGATTAATATTGTATTCAGTCTATATGCCAAGGTTGTGTGCTCGACATAAATTGCGATCGCCGAAATAAACGGAATCGACGAGCCAAGTTCCAATGCTGGCTGTAGCAGTCTGTTATACTTCGTGCTAACACTGTAAGGAAAGGCATGAATCCATTTCCACACAATCTCGCATTTTGCCTTTTTGGCCTATTCTTACTAGAGAAAGGCAAATGTGGCGCAACGATTATCTTCGTAGGAAATGGGCTCGGTGATCCGATTTTAAATACTGACCAGGCCTTGAGAAAGATATGAATCCATCTTCTTCTCCTTCCAGCTATTGGTATAGATTAAAGTAGACTGGGTCTATAGCCTTGATACGACAGCCAGTTTTGGAGAAGAAAAATCTCTTAATTTAAACGAGCTGTACTCTGGCTCAGTCGGCTGGGGCTGTAGAATACACCGACTTACTTATACACTCACACACACACACACACACACACATATATATATATATATATAGTGCCCAGTCGGCTGGGGCTGTAGAATGCACCAACTGCATCTCTGTAGAGGGGTAAGACTCCCTCCAACGAGTGTCCTCGATATGACACTAAACAATCTGATGTTGAAGTTTCAGTAATGCTGGAGCTTTCGGGAATGCGGAGTATCCTTCCATTGCCATCGCTTCTAGGTACACTCTTGTCCGGAGTGGTAGCACCAGATAGGGTCCTATCTATTGGTCAAATAGAATTGTTTGACATTTAAACTATGTACTTATGCGAAACTTAATTGTTTTAGATAGAACTTGTTTTTTTTTACGTTTAACTGTGTGTAAACAAACGACTGATGTTTAACTGAATTGTTAGTAATTCCTCGTAATACATGGAACCATTTAACTTTGTTGACATGCTAAAATGATTTTTTTTAAATAGAACTGTTTGATCATTTAAATATGTGTAAACAAATAATTGATGTTTAATTGAATTGTTAGTGATACATAGCAATACTTGCAAACATTAAACTCTGTATAAAGAAATGATTGATAGTAAATAGAATTGTTTTTTATTATATAGAAAGAAGTGAATCCATATAACTAAGTGAAAGAAAAAACGAGCTCAGGCTTGTTATCTACAAAATGTGTTTAGAAACCATATATTTAATATGTATATAAAATGATTTGATATTAAATAAGCTACAATGCTTGATATGCCATAAAACTAAACCAAGCCAAACCAGCTGTACTCCATTTAAAAGTTTATCTTGAGTTGCATTTTGCCCGAGGCAGGGAGCTTTGTTAAATGCATAAAAAAGTAATTTCGAGTTCCTTCCAACTTGGGAAAAGCATAAAATTAATTGTTTCCTACGAGCAATGAGCCAATAATAGAGCAGACTGAGCTTTTCAGTTTTAATAAGTCAACTGGTCAAGAAAGAGAAAACAGTATTAAAACCAGCTCTACTCCGCTTAAAAATTGACCTTGTGTCATACCATGCCTGTTGTGGAGGAGTTAGGAAGAGAAATTTTCTTAATTTTTACTTGGGAATGGCATGAATGAATCTGTTCTCCTCCAGCCCCATAGAAATGGGTAAATAGTCAGACAGACTGGTCTCTTTGGCCTTAGTAGGACAACCAGTTAAGAAAAAGGAAAACGCTGAATTCAAACTCGCTGTATTTTGCTTTTAAAAAACTGGCATTGCGTTGCATCCTCTCTTGCCTACTAATGATCAGTGTTTGATATAACACCTCTAGTTGCCATCGTTCTTTTTGATAAATTAACTCTAAGCACGCACCTAATTTCTTCAAAAAGTTAATACAGGAATTAAATTGTAAAATAGGCAATACTTCCCTGCTATAGAGATATTATTTTTAGTACCTCGCTTTCTGCTAGCCCATTTTCTACGTTCTTTTGATTTTTATATTTCTGCTGCGTCAAACTCAACTCATAATCTTCTTGCAGCTAATTCATTCCGGCATCCATCTTGTTTTCACAATCGACATTCCTGCTTCCGTAAACAACATAGAATTCAACAACAATAAACAGCAGGCGTTTAACACATTCTGACAAACGAAATCATGAGGCGGGAAGTTATCGGCTCATTGCCCATTACAGCCACTTTGAATTATAAGTGAAGCACAAGCGACAAGCAGTAGTTGTCGTCAGTCTGTCACCCTTGGAAGCATTTTAATGCGTCACAATTTCAAAAAGTTAAGCATTCGCTTTAATGAGACGTTTGTGACAATCTGAGAAAATGTACGAAAAGAAAGGAGTAAGAACCGAAGGTAGTAGCTACAGGAAAAGGAGGAATAGTCACGAGTTTTGCTGAGGGGTGAGAACGAGAGAAAACTGGTAAAAGGAAGTGAGAAAGTAAAAACTGTAAAAACAATAAAAGAGTAATATAAAACAGGAAAAGAAAACATAGATTTGTCAAAAGAAAAGAAAACTAAGAAATAAGGAAACAAGAGATATAAGTAATCTAGATACTTACTGAAGAAAAATGTTTTACAAAATCTTACTGAGTTGTGAGAAGAGGATAGATAGTCATGCATTAAAAAAGGGGAGAGAAAGAAATGTTTTATTGATTGGTTGATTTAACGACATATCAACATATTTTTGCCGAGAGGTTAAGGAATCGCATTCATCTATTTGATCCACGATATGGGTTTGGAGAGAAAGAGAGATAATTTGTTAAAAGACGCGTGAAAAGAGAAGCTTTAAAAAATAAAAAACGAAGGAAAATATAGCTTTTTAAAAAAAAGGGCGCACAAAGCAACGAAGAAACAAGAGACCTCAAGGAAAGTTGGTGCCTTGTGTAGAACAGTGTTTTTGTAAGTTAGTAAGACAAAAAAAATTTTTTAATCTATGAAGTTATATCAAAATTATTTCCGTTTTTGTTTTGTTTTGTTTTGTTTGTTGTTCTTTTTAATTTGCTGAAAATCCAAAGGGAACGTTTTCATACGTTCTGTATGTTTTTTAAGCTTATGCAATGCTCCATATGTGATGTCTTTAAACATTCACACTGGGTTTACAATAAACTGACTGTATTCTCTGCTGAGGAGTAAATACCCCTCCCAAAAAAGGAGTGCCCAGAGATTAACACCAAACTACATCTGCTAGACGAGGATCCGATTCTGGAGATCTGGAGAGTGTGGAGTTGCCCTAAATTTCCATTACTCCCATGTCAACTGTGACTCCAAGTGGTAGTACATATATGGGTAAAATTAATTTCTTTACGAATTAGTTGTATGTGTTAGGACCATGAACAAAAACTTTCTTTAAAATATAGATATAAACATACAATGAATGCGATTCTCTTACCTCTCGGCATAATTACATGCTTCTAAAATCCATCAGTCTTTTAAACATTTTTGTGTGCTGGTTTCGTTTGGCTGGATTCTGAAAATATTATCACCGATAAGAAATTAGCTCAGACTTAGGATTTTATTGCAAGGGACAAGCTACTAAGGTTGAAACGTTTTAATTATTTTTCGGGCAGTTTACTCAGATATGTTTTGTTTCCTTCCACTTTCGAAATTCCAAGTTTCGGAACACTGCTTCGCCTGTTTCAAATAATTATCACTTTCAAAATTAACGTCTCCATTATAACATCGTAGGTCGACAAAAAGTGGGGGATAATAATTTTGATATATCCTACATACTAATGATATATTGCGTTATTGGGTTGTTGCACAGTACCGCTACATTAGAGAGAAAGGGCGTCAAATAGAGTAGTCTATGTAGCTATTACACGTGGAAAATAATGAATATATATTTAAATTAGCAAAATCAACATTTCGTCTAAATTTTGTGGAAATAGCAGTTTTTGCGTTCAGAAAATATGTATTTAACGAACCCCTCGACACAGGGAGGATGGGAAAAGAGGTCAGTTTTTTAAGTGGAGTTTAACAGGTTTAAAATCAGAGTTTTCATTCTCCAAGACAGGTTTCTAAACCAATGCTAAATGACCCAGTTTGTCCTAATATTTACCTATAGCTGGAGTGAGAATGATTGAATTCATACTTTTCCTTACTAATAGTGCTATGAGATATACTATTAGGTTCGACCAGGATTTGAACTCGCGTTGCTGTGTCTATTTCCAACGACGATAAGCATTACACACACACACACACACACACACACACATATATATATATATATATGTGTGTGTGTGTGTGTGTGTGTGTGTGGTTAGGCAGCAGTCTTTTATGTAAGTATGCTTGATTGAATAATAAAGACACATTTTGTCTATATAATTTTATTAAGATCCTTTCAAGTTTCCTGATAAGTGTCTTGGTTTCCGATTGGAAATGGTGGATGAATTTACCAAAATTGTCCCGAGCACTTTGGGACCTTTCATAGGCCATCATCAGGGGTAACTTGTATGTATATAGAGTGTTTTCAAAAGCATTTTACACAAAAAAATTCAGTGTTCAGACCGGCACTTCATTTACCAATCAATTATGAAATGCAGTTAAAATTTTTTTTTTCTTTATTGTTGTTAATTTGTCTTTTTATAAGCTCAGAACTATTTTGGTGAATAAAAATAAATTAAAAAATGAGGTTCCGAGTGTGTTTAGCCCAAAGTTCCTGCTTATTTAGCATATAAGCGAGTTCATCACTACAATCAGTACACATAGAGAATTTGGTTGCTCTACTTCAAAACGCTTGATCGTTTATAGAGGACAAACAAATAAACACTTACTAATTATTGACATAGATAAAATCATTGCGTTTTATATAAATATACGTTGTTTATATAATTCTAAATCGTACTGATTTATTTAGAGAATATATTTTGTCCCTGCTGTATACTGCATTTTACACTATTTTACAATTTTAATAGTATTCACGTGTTATGCCTAAGTCAAGAAAGGTCGATCGAAGATCTTATGCAATTCATATTTCAAAGAAGGTTTTATACGAGATTCTTATGAAAAGAGCTTATGTCTATTCCAGACGAAACATGTCAGTCACCTTTTAACAACGAATACTAACACCTGGCCTCTTGAACTTGATTCAAAGATTCCATTGCGTGCATTTTCCTTCCGCAAATACTGGGCTCATTGACACATCGGACACCAGGGCGAATCTCTTTGTTCTAATGTTTCCAAAGAATGGAAATCTCCATGGGCGAAGGATACAGTAGGCGATTAATCGATCGTGTCGTCAGAAATCTCCAAAAGCTACAAAGAACACTGACCTGCTCGCTTCTTGACACGCCAAAAACTGCTGTTTATAAAACATAAATTCGGTGTACAATTAACAAAGGGACATAACTCTGGGGCAGACAAACTCTCCAGAAAGACAGGCCAAGCACAGCGACTGTCTAATGTAACAGTGTAGCGCCAGCGTATTCATGCAACAGGAAATACAAGATCGTTTCCGGTGTCTTCCCAAACAAAGAGCTTCTTCTTCCCAAAGGCATTTTTCGGTTCCGATGTCCGGGTTCTCGGGAAATGACGAATCATCAGGTTTCTTCTGTTAAGCTAGAATCCCAAGATATGTGCACTGGCATGTCCAATGCTCAAAGGACTTAATAATACTTTACAAATACTCCAACCGTTTCTGTTAGCTTCGTCAGTCAGTTTTAGATTTCTTTCTTTGTTTTCTTTACTTTTATTTTATTTTTACTAAGTGTAAACTCCAAGGGTTCAAAGAAATCTTGGCTGCTGTATCATGTTTTAAAACCACAAGAATTTGGCTTCCAACTGTCTTCTTCTTCTTCTTCTTGCTTTCGTTTCCTATTCACTTTCTCTGTTTTTATTTAGTTTCATTCTTTCATAATCTCTTTTTTACGTGATGTCTTAAATATATCAGGATTTTATGCACTTTTATGTTTGCATTAGTAATGACTAGCTGAAGTACCCGTCTACGTCAGTATTTGAATCACAGCAGATTATAGTTAATGTAAAAATGATAACTTCATATTATTTTTAAGTGTTAAATGTTCTTTTCGTCAGAAGCAAGTTACGCAGAACATCAGAATGTAGTTTTTTTTTCTTCTATCTTTTAATTCTAATTGAAAAAGTTTAAGTTTAACGGAATCCTGTAGAGAAAAATCGTTCTAATTCAAATGTGAATCATTTGAGAGATTTGTCACAGATAATAGTTTTTATGTTTTAATTATTAGTCCTAACAAAACAATATTTTCATATCTTGAAAAAAAAAACTGAAAGCCTAATTAGTGAATGATTAATGGCTTTTAACGACATGTCAACCTTTCTGGGGTTATTTTATACCAATATCGTAATACTATGTTCATATTTACATTTTTTTGTGTAGTTGTTTCCTAAGAGTTTTTTTTTTTTCGCCCAGTTATATCATATCAAATATTCACTTCTCATCCAAATAATTTAGACACAGTTGAACGATATCAAGTATCTATATCTGATACGAATATTTGTAAACCTATCTATTTACCTATAGATGGGATACAAACGATCCAGGCAAGATTGAAGCTGGGAGTAATGGCAGTTAAGAGGTACTCCACACTTCCAAGATTTTCAGAACTAGAGCTTCACCATCAGATGCATGTTATTGTTATACAGTGTTCATACCATCTTTGAGGAGTCCTTATCTTTTTGGCAGGGATATAATAAACACATTGTAAGCCCCAACGCCTAGGTATCCATATTTACCGACCCCTCCGTTCGGGAAGGATATGACACAAGGTCAATTTTTAAGCGGAGTTTAACAGGTTTGAATTCCTAGATTAGTTGCCTCACAAAGGCTGAAGAACCTAGTTTGCCCAACTATTTACCTATAGCTGAATACCTTTCCCACTTATTAGTGCTATGTGTCCAGGATTTGAACTCGTGTCGCCGTGTCCATTTCCTACGACGATAACCATTAAACCACGGGCACATGCCTAGGTATCCTAATTACAAAAGTTTAAATAGGAATAATTATTTTAGTAAAAAAAACTAATTTTTCCTTTTTAGTTGTTTCGAGATTTAGATTTTATATAATTAAAATTTCGTAAAGTCATGCCCCAATTCTTTTTATGGTCAAATAACTAGACGATGAGAGCTCAACTTTCCTCTAAAGGAACAATCTTCTTATTACTTTAAAACATTCACAGTGTCTGATAATTAGATATATAAAGATTAAGTAAGTAAAGTTGGCGATCTTAGTCCAGGGTGACCCGAAGGCTCCCTTTTTAATAGCTACTACAACGAGGTGCAGGGGAAAGTGCTACTCCCATTCCTTGATTGCTTCACTTTACCCTTACCTTATCATGCTGAGTGCTAAACAAGGCGGCATCAAATACCATTTTTTGAGTCTTTGGTATGAGTAGACCTGGGATTGAACCCCGGCCTCCCGGACCATTGGCGAACACTCAATTCATTAGAAAAATGGCCCGGTTTATAAAGATTAAGTAACACGCATGATATATTTTTCACATGAACAGGCTCAGAAAATATCAGAAAACGTTTGTTTTTTAAAAAATATACTCCATTCAGATTGTAAACTTATGGAAAATATTAACTTCAGAGACGTAATTAGGGAATACAAAAGGTAATTTTTGTCACGCACATGAAAGACTATATAATCCAAACCTATGGATTTTAACTCAATTGATGTTTTTTCCCCATAAGGATGGCTTTTGCTTGATATGTCAAAAGAAACTGAAATAAAACCATTGCCATAAGTTCTTTCAGAAGCTGATTTTGGGGCATTTGGCTGACAAGTAGACATCAATATTACTGTTTGCCATACAGTGTAACGCTGTTCTTATTCAGATTATACAAAAAAATCAAAACTGCTTTAAATGGTGGCATGACCTTATCCAGTATTTCAAGATAATACTATACATAATTCTCTTAATTTGATACTACAAATCGTTACTATTCACTGATATACAGCTTACTTTGACAAGCCCACTTCCATGTTTAATTCCAAAACAGTGTGCATGATATTCACCAATCCTTCTTCGAATAAACCTTTGACCACCAACCCCACTCAAAAGTTTAATTCTGATTCCCCACAACATATCACTTTATATTAGTCATCCAAGTACCAATCTTATCATTTTGGGCATACAGGACGCATGTTTGCCTATCTAATTTCGATTTTTGCAGGTGACCTGAGCGGAATTTATTTAGTTTTTAAGAGCGCCTACAACCATTTTCAAAACATATTTTTAATCATTCATTATATTGTATAACCATGACCAATAATACATACACATAAGCACGCAGAAACATAACGACGCAATGAAGACGAGCTGACACAGTTCTTTCGAAAAATATACCTCTCACTTTATTTGAAAGGGTTCGAAAGGGTTACTAATGGTTTTACTGTGTGAGAGGTGAGTTGGAGACTGAAGAGAACTGCAACATATTGACCCCCACTCTTATGGCCACAACAGCGTTTCTTTCCTGTTCTCCTGGGCTGCTCAACCGGGGGCCTGGTTGCCCAGCCTCTCTGGGACATGGTCCTCATTCCAGCATCTTCTCTCTAACTAATCTGAACTTCCTGTCGCCGGGGTTATATAATAATTTGTCGTCCACCTACTTCCTGCAAGCGTCACAATTTCGCACTCAATTCAACCCCTCGACAGTAAAGGTCGCCTCTGAACTCCTGATATCTTCGACCGGATGCACCTGTTATTTACACTGGTGCATTTCTTCTTTTGACAGCTTGCCCGGGTTGGAGGTCAATATGCAACAATTATTCTGATAAGAATTATTTTCCAATTCCCAATAAAAATATTTTTTTCGTTAAAATTTGGAAATTTAAATTTTAAATATGATTAGTGACATTTTGCTGTTAATTTTATAGTCAAATAACCAGTCAATGAGAGCCCACCTTTCCTCAAAAAGAAAAACTTATGATATTATAACACTTGCTGTGTCTGATAACTACATATATAAAAATTAGCTTGTCCTCATTATACATTTTCCATGTGAACTGGACTAACAAATATCATAAAACTTTATTCATTTTGAAAATTTCCACACCCTGATTGTAAACTTATGGAAAATATTAACTCAAGAGACTTAATTAGAGAATACATATAGTAAATTTAGTCAATCTCGTGAAAGATTATACAAAGGCTATGACTGATGTGAATATAAAAACTGCTAAGAGTAAAATAAGCAAAAGATACCATAAATAGAACATTACATAAGGTTCAGAAAATATACAAAAGCTCTCAGGAGTTTCTCCAAGAATTCTTAAATAAAAAAACACGGATACTTTTGATACTCTCATATAGTTAACAGTCATTATCATTATCATTATCGCGCCACCGGCGCGGATCTCCCTGACCCTCTCCTTCCACCCTTCTCTATTGTCCATCGCTCCCGGTAGGTCTTCAAGGCTACATCCTGCATCGGCACGGAGCTGTTGTATACAGGTACCAACTGGTTGTCCTGCCTTTGTTCGTCCATGTGAAGGGGTCCACTGGAGTATGTCACTTATGAGTTTGTCACTACTTCTCCAAAAGTGTCCTGCATGTCTGCTTCGTCTAACTTGGATAGTTTTCGTGATGGGTGTTAAGTGGCCGTACAGCTGCTGCTGTGTGGGGTGCTGCCTCCAAGACTTGTTTAATATTGCTCGCAGCATTCTTGTGTAATAGCCGTCAAGTTTTTTCTCCGTACGTTTAGTTAGCGTCCAAGTAGTGTCTCCATATAGCGGTGTGGGAAAAAACTGTGTTTCATTTTATCGGTCTGGTCTGACTTTCATATGAACGATAGCCTATCGATAGTTGTCTATGCCTTTGCTAGTCACGTGTTGATGTCTGTCTCGGGTGATGAGACACTGCTTCCGAGGTAGGTGAAATTGTCCACTAGTTTTAGAGAGCTATCGTTTAGTGTGGAGATGTTGCCTCTTTGATTAAGGCACATAAATTCTGTCTTGTCTTCGTTGATATGGAGGCTTATGCCAGTAGCTGCTTGTTCCAGGCTATGTATCAGGGTTTCGGCTTGGGCGTAGATAATACTAAGTGTGCCTAACTCTATCTAGAGAGAGTTCTCGTTTCGTAATATTTAAACTACTGGATTACAGTGTCGAAATAAGGGAGTTCGAACCTCAGACGCGCTATTATGGTCACTTTCGGACTAATGCCCTTGAGAACCCCCTTATATCTCCAGTTATGTTTTGAATACTATCAATGCTGTTCTACACGGATGGTTTTAGCAAAGCTTTATATGCAATTGATCAAATCAAATCAAAACTATTTCTATCTTTGAAAAAGAAAAAAAATCAGTCAATTTTTAAACGAAATACAACTGGCTTGAATTCCGAATTCCGTTTGGTTTGGCTTCGATATTTAATGGCATATCAACCTTTGTAGGTAATTTAATGCCGAAGCTATTCTCCTAGAAGAACAGTAGTGGTACTATTTAACCCATAGCTGGGAAGATAAGGGGGTTCATACCTTTCCCAAGGGTATTTGCCCGAAAGTGAACGTAATAGCGCAACTGGAATATGAACTCGCTTACTACGATTCCGCAGTCCATCGCTTTAACCATTGCACCACGAGGACACCCCCCGCCGAATTCCGTGAATATTCCAAGACTGGTTGACGTAACAAAATTGAAAAGCACAGTCTGTCCTACTCTTTCTCTATAGCTGGGGAGAGAGCATACTTATTCAAGTCTTTCTCAAAGGTATTAACGCCAAGTGAAACGCAGTCTCGTTTAAGATTCGATGAACGTCTTCATTTTATTTCTCCTTTTCTTCTGATCCCCTCAGCAATAATCTTTCAATATGCATTCTGTACCCAAGAGATTACACTAAGTAACAAAACTCAAGTAGATTAAAAACATGTACTTTAGACTGAACTGAATATGTTGGTTCTGTATAAAGATTGCTCTATCTCATCAGGATTTTGCACAATCAACATTATAAATCGCAGCCTAGTTGTACAGAACTTTCTTGGGTCTCATACATCTGAAAGTGATGCTGTTTTAATAAACAATATACTAATAATTTATTAAAATAGGACAGTATCTCACTGTAAAATCGCAAATTTCTCAAACATTTTTTAATGTTAGAAATGATATATTTTATATTTATTCTGTGATTTTCTATCGTCATATGCATTTTCCTTTAACATAAATATGTTGTTAACTAGTGTACAAACTGTTTAGAACACACACACACACACACACACACACACACACACATATATATATATATATATATATATATATATATATATATATATATAAGACGGTCCACGGAGAGATTTGTATTTTTTTAATTTAATGAAGTTTGCTATAAATAAAGTGCTCAATGTAATTGTTAGAGGGTTTCAATTCAATCGATTCAGAGTAAGGCTTCAGTAGTATATAGTTGGAGAAGCAATATGTATGGGTGATATAATCGTTATAACAAAGGGGTGGCAATAAAAAGACAGAATATCCAATATATATATATATATATATATATATATATATATATATATATATATATATATATACGAGGATCATAAATAAGTTTCCAGACTTTTTTCGTATGGGCACTTTTATTGATAGTACACACATGAAACCCCTTAGAAAGTAATCTCCTCCAGGTGCAATGCACTTGTTTTACCGTTCCAACAACTTCTGGAAGGCCCCATGGAAGTCCTTTTGTGTTAGTATGTCAATGACCTTCGTCACAGCCTCTTTCATCTCCTCAATTGTCTCATAACAGCAGGCTCTGAGCTTAGGGAATAACCAAAAGTCACAGGGAGCAAGATCTGGACTATAGGGAGGGTAAGGAACTGTCTTGATGCCCATCTTGCACAAATAATCTGTGACAAGGATGTAGTTGTGGAATGGTGCATTGTCCTGGTGAAAATACCACTGTCCCGATTTGAAGAGTGCTGGCCTCTTCCGGCGTAATCTCTTTAAACCTCAACATAGCAACCCTAACCATAACCCTTTGGCCAAACAGCTCTGGTGTATTGACTTCCTTACTCCTCCTACACCTCTCATCATCCCTCACAGACTCCCTGCCTTCCTTGAATCTCTTATGCCACTCAAAAACTGATGCTCGGTTCATGCAAGATGGTCGAAAAGCAGTCTGAAGCATTCCATTCGTTTCTGAGGCATTCTTTCCAAGTTTAAAACAGACTTCTATTGTATATCGTTCTTCTAAAGTGTCCTCACGTCCAGATTGCATTTTTGAAATTCACTATTTGTGACAATCAGGCTTTAGTAGGGGTTTTTCCAATTCCTGCTGTAGCTGTTCATTTGAAGCTGAAATCATAAAAATTGTTCATCTCATAAGATGTATAGCAATAACATACTAAATTTTCAAGAGTCTGCGACAATTTTAAATGCCCGTATAAAAATATCTGGAAACTTATTGAAGGCACCACGTATATATATATATATATATTGTGATAAAATGATATTATTACAGGAATCGGAAGAATGATCTTTGAATTTACAATTAAAACTGCGCAGGGGCTGATGCCAACGTTTGTGGAACAAGGTTGTGTTAAACCCGAATAGTTCCGATAGGAGCTTAATAGTCTCTGAAAAATCAAAGTCTTTGGTTTTCTTGGGTAATATGAAGTCTACGGTTGTTCCCAGTTTTCTTAATAGTAGACGTACCTTTTTTTTCACTGGGCCATTGTTCACAGTCTACGTTAAAAAATATCTTCATAGCGTCTGTAAAAGGCCTCGAATATTTTGTCGTTCTCTGGTACGTATTCAAATCTTTCAATCGATTGTACTCTGGGAAAATATCGTGTCTTTTTCAGAGATTTTTGAGCCATTTAAGGAATTAACAAGTAATTCTTCAAGTTGTTTTTGCTATAGTTAAGTTTTCTGCAGTGTAAATTGTTGGAATTCTATTTGTTGTTTATGTAACTCCATAAACAATTGTTGCTGGCTTTCTTCCAATTTTTGTTGGTGGAGTTGCTGTCTTTCTTCCATTTTTTATTGCTGATCCATGTTGGTCTTTAGCATTTGGACGATATTTTTTTGAAGTTCTTCCATATTTAGATAAAGATTTATAATATGTAGACAAAAGGGGGTGAAATCAAGACAGATTTTTTTTTTGTTTGCAAAAAAAAAAAGAAGGAATGGATGGAAAATTAGTTAAATTGAACTACTTACTGGTTTAGATCTTTTCGAGATATCGTTGTTCCGTTAAATTTAATGTTGTCATTTAAATTTTCTCCACACTTATCATTATCCTTTTCTTTGTTAGCCACAAAAAAAAAAGAATTTCAGCAAGGAATAAAAAAGAAAAATTATTTCTTGGTGGGCGCCCAACAGCTTCATTTGCATAATTGTTTGGAAGTAAGCAGGGTTTTTTTTTCTGTTCTTCCCTGGGGGATTTTTGTAATTGTAGACAACTTTTTTTTTAGAAATATGGGGAGGGGAGGAAAAGATTATCCTTCTGACCGAAGCAAAAAAGACGCTTGGGATTTTTTCTTAAATGCTAGGGATTTTTTTTCTTTTGTATGAGAACTTGCTTCCTTTTTGTTTTGGAAAAAAAAAAGAGCTCGTTTCAGTGAATTTGAGGGGAGAAAAATTTTATGCACAAGATTTGTTGAAATTTAACTCAATTCCATAAGAATGTTTTTTAAATCACTTTGCTGCCTTCGCATTTTTTGGTGAATAGTTTTTTTGAAAGCTTGAGTCGTACGTAGTACTTCAGCTCTTGAGTTTGTCAGTTTGTTTTGTGAACAAACTGGATTTTTTGTGTGTGTATAAGCAATCGTTCTCGATACTTGGTTGACCGTTATATTGTTTGGACAGACTTTAATAATCCTAAATATTCTGTAGGTGTTGACTCGCTAGTTCGTCACTGATGTTGGTAATCGGAATATTATTTTGTATGTAGTCGCTGGGTGTTGCGTTTAGATCGTTGATGCAGTAATGCCAGCTTAATTTCTAGTTCAACACTACTGTGCGATTAAGCGAGTCCTCTGTCGATACTGATAGGAGGACAAAATTCTCGAATCTTTCTGTCGCTATTGATGTGGGACTGGTAAGACATTGGGGTTTTCAGCGTGAGTGCGTTTCTCGAATCCTTCTGTCGTCACTGATGTGGATCCAAGTTTGGGACCACGGAAGGAAAACACGGAACATGGATTAGAGATGAGAAAGATATATTAACAAAAGGTTACAAAGGATAGTGTAAAGGTAAGCGAAGCTTACTATTCGGTGGTGTCAAATATTGGCAGTCGTACACGGCTGCGTACTACTGGTACTCCTGCTAATACTACGGTATTATGATACTGCTCCCTGAGAGTGTTATCTCACATAGTAATGTAGAGCTGGAAGAGTTCATGATGCCGGTAAGTTGCGGTCTCACAACATATATATATATATATATATGTGTGTGTGTGTGTGTGTGTGTGTGTGTGTGTGTGTGTGTGTGTGTGTGTGTGTGTGTGTGTGTGTGTGTGTGTGTGTGTGTGTGCATAAAACTGAGAACACCATAGACACGGAATGGACGGCGCTCGTTGACTATCAGTCTCTCGTCTATGCGATTTTGTACTTGGTCTGATGATTACATAAGCGAGAAATCAACAGTCACCAAATGCCGTTGACTGTTTCTACGCAATTCAAACTTCGATATACATATACACTATCACGATACTGAGCACAGTTTTCCTAAATAGAGAAAACCATAGAGTTAAAACATATATATACATGTATAAATATATATATATATATATAGATTAATGTATATGTATATATATACATACATATATATATATATATATTTGTAAAAACTCAGCAAACCGTCATTAGGCTATAATAGATTCATTTCAGTTATCAACTCAATAAGAAAAGCCAACTTTTTTCAGATTGCCATCACGCAATGGGGAGAAAATAGATTTATAAAAAGTCTCTTTCAATGGATTTTCGCTCGTTAAAAAATAAAAATAATGGAAAAAATTAAATGAATGAATAAAGAGGTGGGGACAAAAAGATATCGGCAAGAGGTTGGTGTTAATACCGGGGGTAATGTTGTCTGGTATCATGTATCCTAATGTAGCAAAAAATAGTTTAAACATGACTCACAAATCTGTTAGCAACTAAAATCTTGTCAATAAATTAATCTATTTTATCTTAAGAAGAAATCTGTTTTTTTATCTATCTATTTATTTGTTTATTCATATATTTTACGAAAAACTTGGCGACAGATGGGATTACTAATATAAAATTTATCTTGTTTCCTAACAAATTTTTATAGGCTTTAATTGATTTCTAATTAGGATTAAAATTTAGTTTTATTTAATTTATATATATATATGTGTGTGTGTGTGTGTGTGTGTGTGTGTGTGTGTGTGTGTGTGTGTGTGTGCATATATATATATATATATATATATATATATATATATATATTCTGAATACTACCATTCTAATTACCGTTAAAATCATAAATATTATTATAGTTACCGTTATTATATTACCAATGATATGAATAATAATTCTGATACCATTAATATTATCTTAATATTGTTTCACCATGAATTTTTCATATGAGTTTAAATCTAATTTTATGTTGGCATTTACAAATTAGATTATTACATTAGATTAGTTTATTACATTTATTGAATAGCTGGCTAATAAATTTATATCGAATTATGCTATTTTTTGCTCCCTGGAAAGGTTACATTTACTGTTGAAGCTTCCAGGACTGGAAGATTTTTTAATAAATCTCCACTTAATTTATGGAGTTAGACCCCTTTTTCTCAAACTCACAAACCACCTCGATATGGCTGTTTAGTTTCTAAGTATCTATGATTGTCGAACCTCTATTTCCAATTACCGCCGGGCTGAGATTCCAATAAAAATCCGCTTTTCCTTACTTAGTTGCTTACTTTCTCTTTTTTCCCGTGACGTGTATCTTGCGCCTGTACACAGTAGATATATATATTAGAGCTGCGTTTTTATTATAGATGTGCATCTGCACAAGTGATACTATTTACCCAACCCCTCCGCTCGAGCAGGATATGACACAAGGTCAATTTTTAAGCGGAGTTTAACAGGTTTGAATTCAGAGTTTTCCTTCTCCTAGACTAGTTGCCTAACCAAGGCTGAAGAACCTAGTCTGTCCTACTATTTACCCATAGCTGGAGGGAGAATAATTGGATTCATACCTTCCCCAAGGGTATTAGTGCTATGTGAAATGCAACCAGTCTCGTTCAGGATTTGAACTCGTGTCGCCGTGTCCATTTCCCACGACGATAATGACTACACCACGGGTACCTCACGGGCATCTGCACAAGTGATAGTGGCGGGAGACTTCTTTTTAATATCATATTGGATAAAATTGAAAATAGTTTTCTTTTCAACAAGCCTACAATGGGGATTATAAATCTGTTTTGGATAGTATCATCCTTTTAATAGTCTGTTAGAATATTTCCAAGTGTTTGAACTTATCTCTCTTCTAATGCAGTCTATGAATTTTTATCGAAATATAATAATGAGATATATTTTACCTTCGACATATTAAGAGCAAAAGATCAAGTAGAGATTCTTGGATTTGCCTCTGACTTTACTTGCTTCCTCTTTTATTCTAACTTCCACTTCCCTTATATAATTTCAAATGCATCTTTCCTTTCCCCTACCTTTATATGTAGCTTTCCCGAGGCTGGGTACACATAATTTTCGTCTCAGTAATTTTCAACGCTTTATTGAAAAAAGATACGATTCCCAAATAAGGATTATCAGTATTGCCAGGAAAAATATGACCGAACAGGAGATATGCCAACAAAGTAATGAGACTGATCATATAAAAAAGAATAAAGATTATTTTAATTGCAAATCAACGTTTTCTACTTTAAAATATTTAAAATAAATGCTGCCAAGAGTTTATCCTTTTTTTGTCTTTTTGTTTTTGACTTTGTTAGGTTTTTTGTGGGGGGGGGGACTTTTTTATTCATTAATTGTGTGTTCTCAACACTTTTTAATGGCGTCCAGGTTGCTAGGTTTCGATTTTTTTGTAACAGGATATAGTCATAAAAAAACTTTGATCAGAGGTGTAAGCAAGCTATAGTATTATGATCAGTTCCAAAATGCATATGCCTCCTCGATCAATGCATGAATCAATTCTTTAAAAAAAAACTGTGCCATCGACAGATTTTCATCTCCATAAGCCTGTGTTAACTTGTTAAATATTTCAATAGCATTCTTCTGAAGTATGAAAGAATTTGATTTTCTATTCCATTTCCATGATACACTAGACAAAACACACTTGTTATAATCGACTGTTACTCACCAATCCGTGAATTCCAAAGAAAACATGGACTGAATTTTTGTACTATTTCAAGGTCAAGATCGATCAGCTAATTTTCAGTTAGTGCTACCAATTTGAAAAAGAAAATAATCAGTCTCACTTTTTTCTCGACATTTCACTCTCCATAAACCTTTAACCAAGAAAAGTATACCTGTATTGTTATAGCCTCTTTATTTCTCTCGATTGAGTCCTTACAGCTATTCCCGGTTCCTTTAAAAACAAATATCAAATTTAACTCAGTGGTCGCAACTCTTAAGAATATTCAACGGGTTATGACGAACCAAATGAGGGTTGTATCAATTGTCGACTTTCAGTACTATTTCCAGGATACAAAATCTTTATCAATTTATGTGGCTTTGTATGGGACCCAATTTGAAGATGAAGTTGATTTGTAATTAAAAATTCTATCAAACATGTTACTCAGTCTTATTACTTAATTGACAGACCTTATGTAACGTACGTTTATAGAACGCTCTGTGAAAAAATCTATTGCTATTAAATACCATATTCCCAATCAATAAGTACACCCCAAACATATTTTATAAAGAAAAACTAAGTTTCTTCTAAACCAAACATAAAATATTTTATCGTGTCTAATGGAACTTTATACAAAAATGGATCTCTAAGCAATTATCTATAAAATTCTAGAGTGTTAAAAACTTTTGACAAAAAGCAGTCAAAAAATAAGTATATCTCTAACGACTATTTATGAATTTTTAATTTTTACCGGGTTTTAATGCTATAGAGCTTGGTAAAAAGATAATACATATCTATAACCGTTTTGATTGTTTAATGTTCCACAAGAAATAATGGTTGGTTGGTTGTTAGGGGTGTGTGGCATATAAACCTTTGTGGATTATTTTATGCCAAATCTATTTTTATAAGTAATCAGTTCTATTTCAAACAATTCAGTTTTGCAGGAGTACACAGTTTAATTGTCAAAATCATTTCTATTTCAAGCTATTGGGTTTAGTCAAACAGTTCTAATTTAAAAAATTCAGTTTAGTATAAGGATAGTTTTTGTCCACACACAGTTAAATGTCAAAACTGTTCTATTTCAAGCAATTCAGTTTAACATAAGTGCGCAGTTTAGTCTTTTTGACCCATAGATAAGACACTTATCAGTTACTAACACTCCAGGCCAGAGTGGTCCCGGGAGCGATGGCAATGAACGGGTGCTCCGCATTCCGCAAAGCTCCAGTATTACTGGAACCTCACCATCAGATTGTTTTGTGTTAAAGACCAAACTGCGCATTTATGCTAAACTGAATTGCTTGAAATAGAACAGTTTTGACATTTAACTGTGTGTGGACAAAAACTATCCTTATACTAAACTGAATTTTTAAAATTAGAACTGTTTGACTAAACCTAATAGCTTGAAAAAGAAATGCTTTTGACAAATATCCAGGACACTGGTTGGAGGGAATCTTACCCCTCTGCAGAGATGCAGTTGGTATATTCTACAGTTCCAGCCAACAGGGCAATAGAAATAATGAAATATTCATAGATTTAGAAAAGAACAAAATTGACTTTTAAAAAAAAATAAGTTGGAGAGTACATAATTATCGATAATTCTATGTTTAATAAACAGACCTAAATTAATTATTAAGTGAAAAATGTTTTCTGCATTCTAGAGTATTATTGTAAAAAACATTCGAGTTTATATGTACATTGTTTTATATTCTTCAGACCATTATCACAGGGAGGAGTCCTCGTAAATTAGTGGACAACATCTAGTAAGCATCGTAGTGAGTGCGAAATCCTGGAAGGTTATTGCGTTCACTTCCCTACTAATTCCCTTCGAACCCGTATGAACACACTTATCTCCGAAGATATGAGTTAAATATCACCACTATTCTTCTTTTGTAAGGATGGCTTTGGCATTGAGTTACCAACGAAGGTTTATATGCCATTATACAAAGAAACCGAAATCAAATCATTGTCATAAAATCTTTTCGAAGCTGACGTTCGGCCATTGGGCTACCAGCTTCCCATCAATATAACTGTCTGCAGTGTAACGCTGTTTTTAACGTTCAAATATTACGAAGATAGACAAAGATAACTGATATATTATTTGGTACAAATGGTGGCATAACCATATTTAATTTTTCTGGATAATACTTACTATACATTATTCTCATAAGTTGATACAACAAACTGGTACCATCCCCTGATATACATACAGCCTATTTTGACAAGCTCGCCTCCATGATTAATTCCAATACAGTGAGGGTGATATTCTCCAACCCTTCTTCTAATATACCTCTGACTATCCCCTCTCAATAGTTTAATTCTGATTTACCTCTCCATATCAGTTTATATCAGCAATTCAAGTACCAATATTATCATTTCGGGCGTATTACACGCATTTTTGCTTATCTTATTAAGAAAATAAGATTTTTGGAAATTTTAAGAGCAGCCACATCCATATCTTTTTGATAATTTATTATACCAAGGAAAGTTATTATCTATTTCCCATTAAAAACACTTTTTTGTTAGAATTTGGAAATTTAAATTGTATATGATTAAAATTTCGTTTGGTCACGCAGCAAATTTTATAGTCAAATAACCTGTCAATGAGAGCCCACCTTTCCTCAAAAGGAGCAATCTTCTTTTTACATTCACCATAACCGACAATTAAATTTATAAAATTTTGCCTGCTTCAGTTTTTTGTTTTATATCATATTGACTTTCGTGGGTTATCTAATTCCTAAGGCATCCTTGTAGAATGACAGTAGTGGTACTGTTTATCCCATTGCTCGGAAAATAAGAGGTTTTATACCGTTTCCAAGGGTATTAGTCGGAAAGTAAACGCTGTAACATGACTGGCATTGGAACTCGCTTACTACGATATCACAGTTTCTCACGCAAATTTACCATGAGGACTACCCTAATAAAAATTGGTAGTACTGGTTGGAATTCAGGATTTTCCTTCTAAATAGAAAGCCAAATGAAAGTTAAGAAGCTAAGTTTGCTCAACTATTTCTCCATTGCTGGATATGAAATTTTGATTCGAGCCTTTCTCAAGGTTCTTAACTGGAAGTAAAATTCTAACAATCAGGTACATGATCCTACAGGAAGTGAATGTCAACATTTTATTTCGTCTTTTCTTTTGTAATAATCATCCAATAAGCATTCAGTACGCAATAGATAATAGGAATTAACTAAGTTCTAGCAGATTGAAAGTGTATGTTCTTGACTAAATATGTTAGTTCCGTATATAAATGCTTTTATTGGCCTAATGCGTAGACTGTTCGCCTAATGGTCAGAGAGACCGGGGTTCAATCCCAATACCAAAGACTCAAAAACGGTACTTGTTACCACCTTGTTTAACACTCAGTATTATAAGGTGTGGAGAAATCCAGGGAATGAAATAACCCCCTTCCCCTACACCTCGGTGTTGTAGCTATTGAAAAGAGAGCCTTCGGGTCACCTCCACTAAGGTCGCCAGCTTTACTTACTTTTTACATAGTAAACAGAATTAGATTTTAGTACAAATTTTTCCTGAGTTTAATAGAGCTGAAAACAATGAAGATTTTTATAAACAGCATACTTACTGCCTATCAAAAAATGGAATACTCGAAGGATCATTTTTGATTTAATCATTTCTTATATCGACGGCAGTCATTTTCTTACAAACATTAAAAGTTAAAGATTTAACCCATCCTAGTCATACTCAGTTGTCCAGATTTGGGATCATTCGAAACGGACAAGTAACAAACTACCATTTCTTAACGTCGAATTGTTTCAGTTTTAAAGAAAATATACTATTAATGAATTATTTCATTTTATAATTTACAAACAAAAAGTAAAAGTTAATTTTCAGCTTTGCTCTTAAATTGAGAGACGATGATCTTATGAGAAAATATTGTTTAAAGAGAAATCTATTACTATATTTAATTCATTCTTTGAACACATCATTTAAAAGAGAAAAAAAATCGATTTAAATCATTGATCAAAAATTACATTAAATAAAAAAAAGTGTTGTTTTTTTTTTAATAATTGTGGCATCATCAATCATAATTGATACGATTTTGATGAGTATTTTTATTCCTCTTTTAGATAGTGGTTGTTTATTTTATTGTAACTCATTTAGGTCGTTATTATGTGGCAGTGAGGAACGGTGTTGATTGAAAATAATGATATTAAAGTATATGTGGCCGAAATGAAATGGTAGACAGAGTAATGTATGGGTTTAAAGGTTTCATTTGACCTTCCATAGATCACAGGTTGTTCCTAGCTTATCCCATTTATGAGTCAGATATTCCTGTTTGAAAATTATTTGCATTAGATTAGAATACTTGAAACCATGTGTGTAAACAAATTATAATCAATAAGTCGAATTAGTTAGAAACCACACGTGTACACACACACACACACACACACACACACACACACACACATATATATATATATATATATATATATATATGTATATATATATATATATCCAACCACTCCGCCACAAGCAGAACGCGACGCAAGGTCAATTTGTTAAGCGGAGTAGAGCCGGTTTGAATTCAGAGTTTAAATTCTCTTAGAATAATTGCCTTACCAAGACTAAAACGTCCAGTCTCCCTTGCTATTTTACCATACCTTGAGGGGAAAACAGATAGATTTCATCCTTTTTAAAGGGTATTAATACGAAGTGAAATCCAAACAACCTAGTCCTGGATTTAAACTCGGTTTTCCGATTCCATTCCCAAAGACGATAACCGTCACGTCAAAGGTGCCTCTTTAATACATAAGCATATATGTGTGAATGCATATATATATATATATACATATATATATGTTATATTGTCATCTGCTGATTCATGCAGAAATATACATATATATGCTGGATACATACTGACGCAATAAATTAATCAGACACAGTGACAAACGACGCATGAAGGAAGACGCAGGAAGACTTCTTTAACAATATTTTACCTCTCACTTTTTTGTAAGGGTTCGAAAGGGTTGTTCAAGGGTTGCATGTGAGAGGGAGCTGGAGACCGAACATAACGGTAATATCTTGACCCCACTGTTATGACCGTCACGTTGTGTCTTTCTTGTTCTCCTGATGCTGGGGTCCACTCCATCGGGGTTCCCGAGGGCCCCCTCGGTCGGCTGTGGTTTTCCCTACCACATCTGGTCTCTAGCTGTCTGGAACCCAACTGGCAACTGCTCTTCCACTGCCAACTGCTTCTTGGACTCGAACTCAACTGAGTTAAATAATAATTCAACGCCCACACGATCGCCCACTGGATCTTTGAAATCGAATGTTTAATCGTCATCAAGCGGAAATAACTGTCATGCAGTTCACAGGTCACTCTCTTCCGGTGCATCAGTCTGTATTGGCACAGTTGGACCTTCACTTTGTCCCATATTATAAGCCTTAATCCGCCCATGCGATCTCTTTCGATTACTGGCCATTGGAATGTGTCACTTCCTTCCGGTGCATCACCTTGGAATAGCCTTTTTTGGGGGCCGGGTCTAAGGTCAAAACATAACATATATATATATATATATATAGTACAACGTGTATGAAAATGTGCGATACCCTGCCCTTATCAGCCACCAACCAAAGGTAATGCCACAGTTTCGGTTTCTTTAATGGTAATACCACCCTTGACGCCACCAGAAAATTTGGTCACCGGACAGGGTATGAAGACAAACAGAATGAAAATTCATCTTTGTAGCTTAAGTTCATAATGATGTTAAATGCGTTTGCTTTATGTTATGTACGAAAAATGGTTATCAACGATCATTCATATAACGTACACATTTCCCTTGTGTGCGTTTAGTTGTGGTGTCGCACACTTTTTGTTTTCGTCGATTTGATCATTTTTCCGAATATATATATATATATATATATATATATATATATATATATATATGTGTGTGTGTGTGTGTTAATGGTACCACCGAAAAAGCTGTAGGAATGACCATGAACGTCTTATAAATGTTAGCAGCAATCTCTTTGCCTGATTACAAATGAATTGACACAGCCCGAACTACATTCGGTTTACCTTCACAGTTTCATTACATTAAAGACCAACCGCGTATAAACCAGATACAAATGCACAAACTTTCTGAAAGATGAATGATCTCCATATGCCAATTAAAAACAGGATATTTTCAACGATATGTGCGTTTACCGTTTTCAACCACCATAAAAAGATATTCTCATGTATAGCAAGTCACATCTTGTGAAAACGAGATGCTATAGATCTTATCTAATTCTACTATAATGGTATATTTCTGTTATTATTGTTTATAAATGATATATGATTTGGCTCTTGTGATATTCTCTAATGACAAAAGGCACGCGGAAAGAAGGGAAGATAAATTTGAATGGGTGATGAATGGGGAGAATAAAAGAATCCAGAAACAATAAAGAAAGCAAGAAAATAATGTTGAAATGAAAAATAATATAATCATCCAATTCATATACTTATGTTTGCTTAACATAAGAAAATGCAAAATCCTAGTGAGATATTTGTTAGTGCAATAACGTTGAAATATTCCCACCGAGAGTAAAGCAACTGTAAATCTAAATTTGCAATAATAATAATAATAAAAGTGAATGCAGCAAATTTGCACAATAGAAATACAGGACTAAGCCTGAATAAGTGGGAAAGGTACTATTTACCAACCCCTCCGCTCGGGCAGGATATGACACAAGGTCAATTTTTTAAGCGGAGTTTAACAGGTTTTGAATTCAGAGTTTTCCTTCTCCTAGACTAGTTGCCTCACCAAGGCTGAAGAACCTAGTCTGTCCTACTATTTACCCATAGCTGGAGGGAGAATAAGGGGGTTCATACCTTTCCCAAGGGTATTTGCCCGAAAGTGAACGTAATAACGCGACTGGAGTACGAACTCGCGTACTACGATTCCGCAGTTCATCGCTTTAACCATTACACCACGAGGACACCCCCTTTACACCACGAATAAGTGGGAAAGGTGATCAACTGTGAAATGTGCAAGATTTGTCCATGCTGTTAAATCGTATGTGCACAAACTAGAATCTGTCCAAGGAAATGAGAAGAATGATATTCTCTAGGAGTTTGACGAAAAACAGATCACCCAATCCCAGAGCTATTATTAATTATCAAGAAGAAAAGTATTTGAGTTCTGGTGGATTTTGTCATTCCAGTGGACCATTTGATGAAAAGAAAAGAAAACGAAAAGGTAAAAAGTACTTGGATCTTACAGAAAACTAAAAAAGCTGTGAAGCAGAAAGATTACGATTATAACAATTGTAGTAGGTAAGCTTGGAACGGTGACCAATGCCCCAGAAAAGAAATTTGAGGAATTGGATCTAAGAGGAAGAATCGACATTTTCGAGACTAGAGCAGTATTAAAATCCGTGAGACATAAAGGGACAAATTACGCTTTAGTATAAAGCGTCATTTGTTAAATCGTGTTTTCGACATAGAGCTTAAGCTCTATACAACGACATAGAGCTTAAGCTCTATACAACGGGTACTTACAAATGAGTTACGAGCCTAATTTTTGCCATATGTATATAAAAGAAAGAGAGACACAGAGACACAGAGAGAGAAAGGGAGATAGGGGGAGAACATACGCTCAACCATTACCACACAAAAAACTTGAAGCGACATTCGATTTATGATGATACTAAAGTTTATTGAAAACCTCAAGGTGCAGCCAATTGATAAAATTCCAAAGATTTCTGTGTTACTGATGGAATAGTATTGTCATCAATGAGAGAGTCACCGTTCAGGAGATTTTCAATGTGTTCTTCCCAAAGAGAACGGATCTTACGTTTGACTATCAGAAGACAGAATCGCAAATGTCCCATCCTCTTTAGGATAATATATTTTCTATAGACCGCCATAAAAGTTTTCGAAGTTATATATATATAAGTTATATATATATATATATATATATATACGTAAATTTTTCAATAAATAAGGTTAATGTTGTCTTAGGAGTCAGCAATGGCAAGCATTTTTTACAGTTACATTTATTTTTAAATCAATGGTGATGGATCCTTTCATATCTCAGAAGAATGACAGCATGACATTCTTTACTGTCTGCTTCAACCGGAACTTTTCCTTACCAGGGAGTCAGTGTGTTTCCACTCGATGTATTGTGTTTTCGACTCAAAATCTTAGTGGGAGGCTCATGTTTAACCAGTTATAAAATATTTTTTGATTAAAACATGTTTCTCCATAGACATCAGACATTGTTCAGTAGATTTCACTTGGTTTGCTCTTATCACGCAGTAAACATTTGATGACAGATTCCTGTTCAAGTCAGTGGCACTCTGCTAGATTGATACCATTTTAAATAGCAGTAGAACGAGTATTTAACGAGATAGAATAATTTAATCTATAAATCAATTAGAAAGAACGCAGATTTTTCATTTATGGGTACAAAATTCTGAAAAGAAAAGTATTTTGTTTTTGTTCAAATCCTGAACAAAGACATTTGCATTTCACATTGCACTAACACCCTTGTGAATAATATGCATGCAACGATTCTTCTTCCAACTAAGGGTAAACAGCTGTGAAAACTGGGCTTTTTAACCTTGGTATAGCAACCGGCCAAGGATAAGGAACACCTAGGGAGGAATGGCGTCACCAGGCTATTCCTCCCTAAGACACTTTAGATGAGTAGCGATCCCATGACTAAACCAGGTTACAGAACCTTTGAGAAAGAGAGTGGGGTAAAATCATCCCTAAGACTTTTGACTCTGTTAGATTAGACGTACAAAATCTTGAAAATAATTTAGTTGCTTTTTTGTTTAATAGCATATCAACCTTTTTAGGTTATTTAATGCCAAATCTATCCTTCTAAAAAGACAGCAGTGGTACTATGTAATCCATAGCTGAGAGAACAATGGGTTTTTATACCTTTCCCAAAGGTGTTTTTCCCAATAGTGGACGTAATAGTGCGACTGGAGTTTGAACTCGTTTAAAACAATTCTGCTGTTTTCGTTTTAACCATTACATCACGTGGACATTCCGTTGAATAAACTTGGTTTACTAGAACAAAAATGGATTGAACTGGATATTTAAAACGTAACGTATAAAACGCTTGTGACCTCTAGATCTTCGTGAAGTGAAAGGTCACACAAAGCACCCCTCTGTTGCAATAAGAGAGAAATAGCACTCTTCGTACATCTTGATGTATTCAGTATATACTGAATAAATTAGATATTTTTTGAAGCTCCTACCCTTTAAGGAAATTCGACCAAGAGCTGAATACCGTATCAGTTAGTGCATCAAAATCTTCATGATAATGATTATATCGTATTTTCCCATTGTTACCGATAGAGGGTGTCGCTTTCTCGTAAAAAGAGGTAGAGTCAGAGGTTACTTTAATTTCTGCCATCAATTCTGAAGAATGTCTATTTTCCTACATAGAGATTTACCTTTAACAAAGCGAACGAGAGTCAAATACTGTTTCATGTGTATTCAACACATTAAACTTTCCAGGCACGTGTAAGACCCATGGCAAAAAGTATGGAATTAGTTCACTTACCAACTCATTACAAGGTGGAATGAAAGCATCAGCCAGAGCAGATGGAAAATTATCCGATCTGATTAAATGAAAAAAAATAGGTGTCAAACAAGTTTGTGTTCGATCTCGTGTGTTGTTGGCACTTTTACCATTCCATCATTTTACAGCATTCATTTAGTGATCTGGAAACAAGAGTTAAGTTTAAATTTCGCACAACTAGTGATCTTTTCAACGACCAGCACTTCAAAGCAAAAAAGACTTTTAAGGTCAAATATAATCCGTGGCCTATTCTTCGCTAATTATGCTGCACTTATGGCAAATCCTATTGAGGAAGTACAGGAATCTATTAACCGTTTTTTTATAGCTAGCAAAATCTTTGGTCTCTCAGTATTAAGAAAACCAAAGTAGTACTGGTAGGACTAATGGCTAAAATTTTGGACTGCAGTCTCGAAGTAAACGAGTTCAAACAATGGTCATGCTATCTAGTTCACTTTCAAACTAATTCCCGTGAGAAAAGTTTGAATCCCCTTATCACCCCAGCTATGGGTTAAATGGTATCGTTGCTATTCTTTCACA